>JBBBDQ010000450.1:585000-747500 GCA_037127315.1 Ascarosepion bandense
GAAAATAAATGAATGAAAGTAGGTAAAAGGAATAAATAATAGAAAACGTAGGAGAACGCTACAAAGAAAATAGAGAGAACGAAAGTTAAAGACAGAAAAAAAATAATGTATGAATGAAATAATGAAATAAAAAATGAATGAATAAAAATAAAGAAAAAAGGTAGAAGAAAACAACATAGAAAAGACTGAGAACAAAAGGTAACAATAGAAATAATTGACGAAAGAAATAATGGAGAATTGAATGAAAGAATGAATGAATGAATGAATGAATGAAAGAAGGAAAAATGAAAAAATGAAACATAGAAGACAGCAAAGAAAAGAAAGAGAATGAAACATAAAATATACACATAAAAAATGAATGAATGAATGAATGAAAGCAAGAAAAAAACGAAAGAAAAAAGAAAGAACAAAGAAAAGAGAACGACAAAAAAAAAATAACGAAAGATAAAATTATAAGAATTAATGACAGAAGAAATGAATAAATAAAAGAATGAATTAAAGAATAAATGAATGAAATTAGGAAAAACGAAATAAACCTATAGAAATCAACTAACAAAATAGACAAAATGAAAGCTCAAAATTTGAAAAAAAAACGAATAATATTAAATAATAAGATGAATAAATGAAAAATTGAATGAAGTGAGAAATAAATGACGTAGAAAAATCTGTAAGTGAAACTAACAAGAGAGAACGAAACGTAAAAGTTAGAAAGGATGAATGATTGAATGAATTAATTAAATAATTAAAGAATAAAGAATGAATCAATCTAAATAAGAAGAAAGAAACAAAAAAAGGAACACTATCGGAAGCAAGAAATAAACATAGAGAAAACAAAAGCTAATAGATAGGAAGAAAGATAAATGAATGAGTGAATCTATGAATAAATTAAAGAAATAGAAGAATGAAAGAAAGCAGAAAAAATAAAACTTAAGGTAAATTAAGAAAGTAAATACGAGGGACATTCACTAAATATGTTGAATTTTTCGGTATAAGGACTTCTACATTAGGCATTAAATAAATAAGGTGAATTTTTCGGTATAAGGACTTCTACGAGGGTCAGTCAATAAATAAAGTGAATTTTTCGGTATAAGGAGTTCTACGAGGGTCATTCAATAAATAAGGTGAATTTTTCGGTATTAGGACTTCTACGAGGATCATTCAATAAATATGGTGAATTTTTCGGTATAAGGACTTCTAGGAGGGTCATTGAATTAATAAGGTGAATTTTTCGGTATGAGGACTTCTACGAGGGTCATTCGATAAATAAGATGAATTTTCGGTATGGAGACATTCTACATTGTTATCTATATCTATAATGTTACGTCCCTTTAACCTCTCTGAAGATGGCTCATGTGAGCCGAAAGCTAATAACCAACATAATAAAAAAGATCCAAATGTTAGAGAATGTTTGTCTTTATTTTCACCTGAAATTAAAGCCCAAATACGATGTTTAGAACGGCTCATGATTAAATATAACATGCATTCATTGTCTCTTACATTTAACTGCGCACGTTTAGAAATTAATCTGCTGTCTCAGTTTACTAAGTTTACTATTTTTCCGATATTTGCATATTGTTTTTGGCCTCTGGCTTGAGTCTCCTATCTACTACATATTTATGAAATTGTGATAATATTCAAAGAACAATCAGTAATATTGTCGCTTCTGACCTGATTTCTAGGCTTCACTCATATTCCCACAACTGAAATGTTGATTCTATATGCCTTTTTTGTCAATACTTTTACAATAATTGTTCGGATAAGCTTTCCTCTTTGGTACCCAGTTTTTTTTATCAAAATTGGAGGCAAGGGCTTAAGAAATTACAGTTAAATGTAATAATTGTAACAGAAAGACATTATCTTTTCTCGCAATTCGCACTTATCGAACTCTCATCTGGCTTTTTTATTTTGCAGCCAAATTTGATGAAAAAAATTTAAATCCGATATTTAACGTTATCTGTTAATTCTTGATTGACTCTTTAATTGATTTAATTGATTTTGTTTATTAATAACTAGCAGTATAGCCCGGCGTTGCTCGGGTGTAATGAAAACTTTAAAACTAATCCATGGTCCTGGAGCTCAGACTCTTTGAACATTGGCACGAAAGACTAGAAAGTTTCCAGTTAAAGCGAAACCTTAGACTCAAAGGAAAATAAATGGATGTAAGTTAAATTTTGATTTCCTGGTATCGATTTGTATATATATATATATATATATATATATATATATATATATATATATATATATATATATATATATAGTTTCAAGATTGTAGTTCTTATAATCGTGCAGGAAATCGATAATATATATATATATATATATATATATATATATAGATTGTAGTTCTTATAATCGTGCAGGAAATCGATAATATATATATATATATATATATATATATATATTATCGATTTCCTGCACGATTATAAGAACTACAATCTTGAAACTTCTGAATATCGTTTCTTATGTCTTTGTCTGAGTGTATTAAATTTGATTAAAATCGGACCAGTCCTTCTATAAACCGATTTTTTCGATTATCGATTTTCGATATTTATCGGGGGTACCTCGACCCAAATCCTAGCTAAGAACAGTCGCAGATGCTTATAGTACAACTGTGTAAATTTTCAAGAAAATCGGTTCAGCCGTTTCGGAGTCTATAGGTAACGGATACCCACACACACAGACACACAAACAAAGTTTCATTTATAAATAAGTTTAGATAGATAGTTTTTGTTTGGAGAACTCTCTTCCACCTTAATGCTTTTTAGCCAAACCTGATGTTCAAATATTAAAATGCAATGTCAACTGACCTCTTGATTACGTTCCTATTGATCTTGCCCCTTCATAATAGTTCTTGCTCGTGTATCTCACTTCCGGCTTCATACTTTCTAGCGAACATTGAACTTCACAAATTTAAATGCAATGTCAGTAGCTTTCTCTTCTCTATTGGATTACACTTCTATTGAACTTGTGCCTTAAAAATAGTTCTTGCTTGTTGAACTCTCTTCCAACTCCATGCTTTAGAGCTTATTTTGATATTCAAAAGTTTAAATGCAATGTCAATCGTTATCAACTGTCTTCTTGATTACTATTCTATTGATCTTGCTCCTTAATAATAGTTCTTGCTTGTGGAACTCTCTTCCAGCTCCATACTTTCCAACTAACTTTGATCTTCAAAAATTTCAATGCAATTTCAATTGTTTTCTACTGTCTTCTTGATTACTATTCTATTGATCTTGCTCCTTAATAATAGTTCTTCCTTGTGGAACTCTCTTCCAGTTCCATGTTTCCCAGCCAACTTTGAATCTTCAAAAAATAATCTTCAATGTCTACTGACTTCTTGAATACTCATCTATTGATATCGCTCTTTGATAATAGGTCTTGCTAGTGGAACTGTCTTTTAAATCCATGCTTTACAGCCAACTTTAATATTCAAAAATTTAAATGCAATGTCAATCATTATCAACTGTCTTCTTGATTACTATTCTATTGATCTTGCTCCTTAATAATAGTTCTTGCTTGTGGAACTCTCTTCCAGCTCCATACTTTCCAGCCAACTTTGATCTTCAAAAATTTCAATGCAATTACAATTGTTTTCTACTGTCTTCTTGATGACTATTCTATTGATCTTGCTCCTTAATAATAGTTCTTCCTTGTGGAACTCTCTTCTAGTTCCATGTTTCCCAGCCAACTTTGATCTTCAAAAAATAATCTTCAATGTCTACTGACTTCTTGAATACTCATCTATTGATGTCGCTCTTTGATAATAGGTCTTGCTAGTGGAACTCTCTTCCAACTCCATGATTTACAGCCAACATTTATATTCATAAATTTAAATCTAATGTCAATCGTTATCTATTGTCTTCTGTATTGCTTATCTATTAATCTTGCTCCTTAATAATAATTCTTGCTTGTGGGACTCTCTTCCAGCTCCATGCTTTCCTTCTAAGTTTATTGAGGAAACAATTAAATGCAATGTCAATTGTTATCTCTTGTCTTATTGATTTCTCCTCTATTGATTTTACTCTTTAATAAAAGTTCCTACTCGTGGGACTCTCTTCCAACTCCATACTTTCCCGCCAACTTTGATCCTCAAATATTTAAATGCAATGTCAATCGTTATCTACTGTCTTCCTGACTACTCTTCTATTGATCTCGCTCCTTAATAATAGTTCTTGCTTCTGGAACACACATCCGTCTTCATGTTTTCTATCGAACTTTGAACTTCCCAAATTTTATTATTCGTTATCTCTTGTCTTTTTTATTTACTTCCCTATTGATCTTGCACCTTAATATTAGTTTTTGTTTGTTCAATTCCAAATTGATCTGTAAAATTTAAATGCAATGTCAATCCTTTTCTATTGTTTTCTGGATTACACTTCTAGTACTCTCGCATCTTGATGTCTTAGTGGCTTTATTGCCTTGCATAGGCTGAATTAATTGAAAAATGCGAAGACCGAAGCTATTTTTATAGACGTTGAAAAATAAGGATATTTATTTCTTAAGTTCCAAAAGTTTTCTTTTTTTAATCATTTTACCCCAAGCAAGGTGGAACTTTCACTAGAGGGCACGGTGGTTAAATTAAGAAAAAAGTCTATGTACAGAAAGTACTGAAGAAATTTCTGAAAAATGAATTGAATTCAAGAATATAAAAGATGGCAACTGACGTTGCATTCGGACTTTTTGAGATTCTATCTCTCAGGATGTGGGTTGTGGTGCAATGGATATCGACTCGGAACGAACTTCAGTTGGATTCCTTGCATTCACTTACATTCAAATAGCCTTGGGAAAGGTATTAATCCGTCTCTCCCCTCCAGTTATGGGTTAATCAATAGGAGAGATTGGGTTCTATAGCCTTGTCTTGCAACCAGTCTACCGCAGAAAGCAATGGCTACCTACTGCGGGATAATCTTCTGTCCAGGCAGTCATATCTCATTCGAGACATGACCGCCAAGGCCTGTATCACGTATAGCACTTAACTGACTGAATGAGGATAATAGTTGGAAACATAAATAAAGATTCTACCGGACAAAAAGCGGTGGGCCAGTTTTCTATTGTTATGACGTAATGAACTGTTCCCCCACTAATTATACATAATATAATAATGTAATGTAATCTATCTCTTCTCCCTCCAGTTATGGGTTAAATAAAAGGACAGATTGGGTTCTATAACCTTGGCTTGCAACCCGTCTACCGCAGAAAGCAATTGTAACCTTCACTCATGTCTCTTTCAAGACATGATCACCCAAAGCATGTATCACGTATGGCACTTAACTGACTGATTGAAGGTAACAGTTAGAAACATAAGGAAATCTTCTACTGGAAATAAAGTTGGGGGATTAGTTTATTACTTCTCAACAATATAAAACTGATCCCCCAGTTTATGCTCAGTAGAAGATTTACTTATGCTTCCAACTGTTATCTTCAGTCAGTCAGTTAAGTGCCATACATGATACACGCTTTGGGCGATCATGTCTCGAAAAAGACATGACTGACTGGGCAGATTTTTTATCCTGCTCTTTAAATCATAGCTGAAGGGAGAAGAGACGGATTGTATTAATAATAGTAATTAGTGGGGGATCAGTTTATTACTTCTCAACAACATAAAACTGATCCCCCACTTTATGCTCAGTAGAAGATTTACTTATGCTTCCAACTGTTATCTTCAGTCAGTCAGTTAAGTGCCATCCGTTATCCCCCACTAATTACTACTTATTAATACATCCATCTCTTCTCTTTTCAGCTATAGTTTAAGAAGCAGCATAGCAAATTTTCTACCCAGTCAGTTATGTCTCTTTCAAGACATGATCGCCCAAAGCATGTATCACGTATGGCACTTAACTGACTGACTAAATAAAATCGAGATGCCAAGTCTGACATTAATTCTTAGATTGACTTGCAAATGTTCACTTTAAGAATATAAGTCTTAAGACATAGGAGAGTGATGTGAAACTTTACAGAAATATGACGAAAATAACATGTTCGACGTATATACTAAACGTAGATGTTTTAAAGAAAATTGATTTTGAGTTTGAGTTTTGTTTAACGGCATATCAACACCTCTGTGGGTTATTTCATGCCAAAAAGGTGGGGGTTTATGTTATCTTTTTAATGATTGGTTATAGTGAGAAAGTTGATTTAGTAATTTTTTTTGTTTTTATTCTTTTTTATTTTAGAAAACTGAAAATGTCTTTTAGTTTTGTATTGAAAAATGTTTTGCTGAGAATATGTTTTTCCTTCAAAAATGTCTTATGTTAATAATTTCTTCTTTAGAAATATATTGTTGGCAATATTTTTCCTTCAAAAATATATATTTCTCCATAAGAATCTTCTTTATGTATATATTTCTATAAAAGTGTATTTTTATACTTTCATAGTGTTTTGACCCCAGTTTGGGGGGTTAAATGTTTGCCCATTGCTGGGACCATAACAGATGCTACCACTCCGGATCAGGGTGGATCTGAGAACAACAGCCGTTAAGAGGTGGTTCCACGTTCTTCATATACTCCCAATCAGTGGCCTTGCTGCCGGATGCAGTTTACCGTCATGCTCAGGACCAAGGAAAATTGAAAGACAAGTGATGTCTATAATCATAATTAGAAAGAAGCAGTTGATATTTCTGTGACACATAACAAGATTTTGAAAATTTGACGCTCAAAAGGCAAGAGAAAGAAGGGAGAACCGCGATTAACCGAGCAAGGGATCTTGTGTAAATTAGTTTGTAGAACACGAATTTGCAGTAATAATAAGACAAAACATTGCTAATGGCAAATGATCGCAAGCGCCTATTGGCTCAAGAAAGGAAAATCGCAACGATGTGTTTACTGAACCAGAGTGTTGGTATAAAATGCAATAATAAGATCGATTAAAACGTTTCGAGAGAGAAGCAACATATATTTTGACCGAGACAATGGAGAGAGTGAGAGAGAGAGCGCATATATTTTGACCGAGACAATGGAAATTTAATCCATGTGAAATTTATCCATTGTTATTGATCCTAGGGGAAACTTACCATAATTTGGGAAGATTGAATCTATTTACACCACAGAAATCGAGAAAATATAATCGGGCAAATGATGCTATTTGTTCAATGCGGCAAAAATATCGCAGATATTAAGGCGTGAAATTGTAAATTACTATTTTGAATGTGTAAAGAATGTAGGGATGGGAAATTATATATAATAATAATAATAATAATAATAATAATAATAATAATAATAATAAACGTAAAACAAGAACAGGATACAAGAAGCCAGGGAAGAAATCAAGAACCATTGCAATGGAGGAACGAGAACAGCTCCGAAAATTACAACCAACAAAGCATAACCTTCGAACTATTAAGCTCGACAATGCAGCACTCAAATTAATTTTGGATGAAGAAGACACTCATATAAATCTCAATGAAGCAATATGTGCATCAGCAATAGCAGCAACAAAAAAATTGAACATCAAATTAAAAACAAGGCAGTCTCTCAGGCAAGAAGATCCACATTGGAAAAGAAAAATAGAAAAAGAAATCAAATAACTTAGAAATGAACTATCCGTACTGGATAAACTGAGTAGAGGAATAAATGTAAGAACTAGGAAAAGCAGAAGTGTCGAAAGAAAATACAACATTAGAAATGAAAATGAAGTTCTATCAACTAAACAAAAAATAAAGCAAAAAATACAACTGAAGGCTCAAAGAATAAGACGCTATGAGAAAAGATCAAGTTTCTACAGACAAAACACGACTTTTCAAACCGATGCAAAGAAATTTTACAGGGAAATACGTAAAAAAGAATTGAAGTGACAGTCCCCCAGCAAAAACAAATGGAAGATTATTCTGGGAAAAAATATGGGCTTGCCCTAAAGAACATAACAAAAAAGTAGATTGGATTGCAAAAGAGATAGAACGAATCAAAAATAAACCAGAACAGACATGGGAAGGAATTACAGAGGTGGATGTTAAATTTGCACTAAAAAAAAGCACGCAATAGGAAATGTACAGGTATAGATAAAATTCTTAACTTTTGGCTATATTATTTAAATACGGCACATAAAAAACTATCCAAAGAACTTCAAGAAATGGTTGACGATCCCACTAAAATTCCTACCCAAGAATAGCGACACAAACAACCCGAAAAACTACAGACCATTTACATGCCTTCCGACAACATATAAACTATTAACATCTATTTTAACAAAACAGACATATTTATTCTTGGAAAGAAATGACATGTTACCGCTTGAACAAAAAGGGTGCAAACGTGGCTGTTACGGATGTAAAAGCCAATTGCTGATTAACAGAACGATCCTGGAAAACTGCTACAATACAAATAAAAATCTCAATACTGCCTGGATAGATTATCGTAAGGCACTCGAGTATGTGCCACATTGCTGGATTTTAAAGACTTTAAATATATACAAGATATCACCTATCATCATCATCAATTTCATCAAACAATGCATGTCGATATGGAAAACAACCCTTTACCTCATTCATATAAATGGGACCTATAAGTCTAGTGAAATAAACATCAAAAGAGGTATATTTCAAGGTGACTCTTTGTCTCCCTTACTATTCTGCATATCATTAACAGCACTAACCAGACAACTTGACACGACAGAATGTGGTTATAAAATCGCCCAAAAGAAAGTAAGCCATCTATTTTACAGGGATGACTTAAAGTTGTATGTTAAGAATGATAATGAGCTGGAAGGTTTTCTGCAAACTGTAAAATGCTTCAGCGAAGACATTGGAATGGAATTCAATTGGAATAAATGTGCTAAAGCTACAGTTTTACGTGGATCGCTACAACAAACATCCGCAATTAGCTTAGACCCTGCCGTTACAATAAAAAAATTAAAGCCAGTAGAAGATTATAAATACTTAGGTGTAAACGAGAGTGAAAATATTCACTATAAAAATGAAAGAAATACTGCATAAAGAGTACTACAGAAGACTACGACTGATATTAAAAACTGAATTGAATTCTCACAAGAGAATTATGGCCATTAATAGCCTTGCAATCCCAGTTGTCCAATATAGTTTCAACATCTTAAATTGGACTCTAAACGATATCAGGCGAATGGATTCTAAAACAAGAAAGCTTCTTTCTGAGCATAAGATGCATCATCCAAAGGCTGATGTAGACCGTCTATACATACCCCGTAAAGAAGGTGGAAGAGGTCTTATTCAGCTAGAATTGTCATACAAGACAACATTTATTAGCTTACTAACATAGATAGAAACAACAAAGGACTGGATGATACAATTAGTCAAACAACATGAAAACATAAAAAATATATTCAATAATAAAAGAAGGCCGTAAATACAAACAAGATATACATTTAGTAGATTCTGTAGAAAAGCAAAACAGAAGTAAGAACAAACTATTGCAGCAAGAAATATTTAAAGATACGCCAAGGAGAAAGCTCTTGAATAGGCGAGACAACGTTGGCAAGACAAACCTCTGCATGACTAATATCCAGAACGTTCCAATAAATCCAATGTTGATAAAGTTAATACTCATCGATGGTTACGCGCACCTGGATTAAAATCTAAGTTTGAAGGCTTTATTCTTTCAGCGCAAGACGAAAGTCTTTTCACTAAGAACTGTCAGGCCAATATTATGCATAATAGTGTAGATCCAAAATGCAGGTTCTGTGATAAATACCAAGAAACAATAGACTATGTAATCTCAGGATGTTCTGTACTTGCCCCAAATGAATATAAAAATTGTCACTATAGAGTGAGGCAATATTTACATTGAACACTTTGGAAAATATGTAAACAAACACTGGTATGAACACCACGCAGCTCCGGTTACAGAAACAGATGTCTCCATTCTATGGGATTACACCATCTACACAGACAGAATAATTGAAGCAAATAGGCCGGACATTATTGTGAAAAACCAGAAAGAAAAACTTGCCTAATAATTGATATGGCTAGCAGATTGTAACATAGCAACCAAAGAATTCGAAATACTTTCAAAATATAAAGACCTGGAAATTGAAATAGAACAAAATTGTGAAAATTGAAACAAGAAACGTGCCAGTGAAAGTAGGTGCACTTGGAATGAACAAAACAACACATTGAAAGAATCCCTAGAAACACCGGCTTAAGAAATATGCAAAAAATTGGCTTGTGAAGTACAGCCCACACACTAAGGAGAACTTTGTCTGTGTAACGCTAGGGATATTAGGGTGATATGAAAAACATGAAATAGAGCCATGACAACATTCCATGGCCTGTCTTAGGTCTTCCTGTAGACTTGGTAGTAGTGCGACCATAGCAGAAATCGAATTTTATTGAAAACTGCAAGAAGAACAAGAAGAAGAAAAAGAAAAAGAAAAAGAAGACGAAAGAGAAACAGAAGAAAAAGAAAGGAAGTTTAAGATAACTTAAAGGGAATGAGAATTTTTAATCGTCGTAGTAATAGTAGTAGTATTTTTTGCTTCTGAGTTTGAGTTTTGTTTAACGGGATATCAACAACTCTATGGGTTATTTAATGTCAATAAGTGGAGTTTTAAGTTTTTTTTAAATTTTCAGTTATAGTGATAATGTTGATTTAATCATATCGTGATAAAAATTTTATTTTTATTCTTTATTTTAGAAAACTGAAAATTTTTTCTAGTTTTGTATTCCAAAATAGTTTGCTGAGAAGTGATTTCCTTCAAACATATGTTATGATAATAGTTTTTTCCTTAAAAATGTATTGTTGGTAATATTTTTTCCTTCAAAAATAAAAGATTTTTCTATAAAAGTCTAATTTTATGTATGTATTTCTATAAAAGTACATTTGTATACTTTCATAGTGTTTTGACCCCAGATTGGGGGTTAACTATTTGCCCATAGCTGGGACCCTAACAGGTGCTACCACTCCGAATCTGGGTGGAGCTGGGAACAACAACAATTAAGAGGTGGTTCCATGTTCCTCACAACCTCCCAATCGGTGGCCTTGCTGCCGGATGAAGTTTATCGTCATGCCCAGGACCAGTATTAGTTATAGTAAAAGAATAAGAAAAAAAGAAGAAGGAAGAAAGAAGAGAAAAAGCAAATTCAAGTGAATGAGCAATTATAATAGAAGTAGAAGAAGAACCAGACGGTTAAAAAATGTTTGAGATGACTTATAGCGATTGACAAGGAACAGTAATAATAATACTACTAGTAGCAAAAGATGAAGAAGAAGAAGAAGAAGAAGAAGAAGAAAAAGAAGAAGAAGAAGAAAAAGAAGAAGAAACTGTGCACGAGGTTAAGAAAAAATATGATAGTTGTTCTCCTAAGGCCGAAAATATGGGGAACCTAGAAAGGATCGAACTCGCTACTCAATCGTAAGTGTTTCAGCGAGACAAGCAGTATAGCCCGTCGTTGCTCGGGTGTAATGAAAGCTTTAAAATTAATCCATGGTCCCAAAGTTCAGACTCAGCTTAAAGAATATTTGTGTGAAGTTTGGTGAGTATCGGATAAAAATTATGGATTTGTATAAAGGACATACAGACAGATAAACCGACACACATAAGCATCTTGCCTTTTCAATATATATATATATATATATATATAATAGATTTTCTGCACTATTGTAGGGACTGCAACCTTGAAAGTTCTGAATATAGTTTCTTATGTCTTTGTCTATGAGTGTATCAAATTTGATTAAAATCGAAGCATTCCTTTTGTAACACGAATTTTTCGATTATCGAGTGTTGATATTTATCAGCAGTACCTCGACACAAGACCTATCTAAGGACACTCGCAGACGCTTATAGTACAACTGTGTAAATTTTCAAGAAAATCGGTTCAGCCGTTTCGGAGTCTATAGGTAAGAGAGACACACACACACAGACAAAGTTCCATTTATAAATAAGTTTAGATTACACTGCAGCTATAGGGAGATGGTTAATCTTTATTGATTCGGCCAACCGAACTCCCTAAAAGTTACAGATTTATTCGCGAGGACCGGATGTTTGGTCTGTAACAACCAGAAGGCAAATGAACAAAAATCATCTCTGCGCAGGTGCATTCGTGCAGATGTTAGGGTTGAAAAATAAAAATTAATCAAATATCAAATTTCCATTTCGCGATCCTCCACGAATTTTATTTACCAGCCAATGGGAAACCCAGAATCAAATACAAGTATGAAATCTCAAACGAGCTGCTTTGGATCCAAAAAGCAGATATAAAAAGCGGTGACACGAAACATCATCAGACAGACTGACGCAGAGACCAAGGAGAAGAATGTAATAAATATCCCCTTGACTTAAGTCGAGCGGCTACTACATTCGCCTCCCTTCGCCTATCATCACTTCTTCCCTGTCTCAAAAGTCCTTACTGACCTCAGGAGCGACTACTTCAAAGACTGTTTCCTCACAAACCAACTTACTGACTTACGGACCCTAGAAGTGGCAACTTCCAAATGAACATTCCTTACCTACAAGACGCCTCCATATTCCTAAGCACTAATTACCTTTTTCAGCATTATTTGTCATGAACACTTTAACCTCCGTTGGACCTATCTTTCAAGCATTACTTTAATTGTAAATGTTAATTGACATGTGTATATATAAATGTTATTTTCAACTCAATTTGCTTTTCTTGATTTTATAATCATTTTAGGACTTATAGTGGGCTATCTACCACAAGGCCAAATTCCGTTAACCTGCAACGGTATGCAACTACCCTTCACTACAAACGGAATAGATAAACAACCCGCTATATAATTCACAGCTATTTTTGACATGAATAAAATTAACAATCATTAACTGTATTTTCCTGTCTTTTTGACGGGCATTATGCAAGTTACAATATAAATTCCCTTAATAGGAAGAGAGTTGGCATTAAACTTAATGTCTTCTCCTGGCGGCCTTTAGGCGAGAAATAATAATATCAATCCGATGTTGAGATACACGATAAATATATAAGACCAAACTAATCAAAAAAGCAATTTAATTTCCTTTTCCCACGGAGAACATTGCAAGGAAAGACTAAGCGAAATGAGTTATTCGTTTGTTCGTTTTTTTTACCTCGGCTTATATAGGGTTTCTTTTATTCTATATTTTCGTTAAAAAGAAAACAAAGTTGCGTTATTATTTTGTAAGCAAAGACAATGTCTTGCCGGAAACAACCAAATCATTTTTTCAGCACAGAGAAATTCTTGGATGTGATTTTCATTGAAAATACATCGTGAAAAAAAAAATATATATATAGAAAAAAAAAATAAAATAAAATGAAATGAAAAATAACGGTATTCTTATTTATTTCATAACAGAAATGGTTTTGAGAACATTTGATTGTTGCAGCCTATGTTTTTTAGGGTTATTAACAAATTTAAATTGCTTTGGGAAATTCTGTAGTGTAGTCTGTAGCGTATCTGTATAAAACAAGTTTTTTTTTCACTTGTTTCATCGATTTGTTGTTTAAACCTATTAAAACGGAGAGAAATGTCGCACAAACTTGCAGGACGAACGATCGAAAAAATTAATTAATTTTTTAGGGTACCTTTTCAGGTGTATTGCTGCATTGTTTCTTTCTTTCTTTAGCTGCATATCAACTCCTTATGGGTCATTTATTGCTGCAACTTAATTTTTTTAGTGGATTAAAAATTTACTAGCGGAACCCGTGGAATTTCCACGGAAAGATAATTATGATTACCTGGAAAAATTTTACTTTGTCATACTACAAATGATAGTAACATCTTCACCGACACACTCTGGTGATACCGACCGAACAAAAGTGAGGGACCGGATGTTCGCACTTTCACGAACAAAAAGCAAATGACCAAAAGTCGTCTGTTCGCAGCCGGATTCGCGCAGATGTTCCGGTTGAAAAATAAAAAATTAATTAAATATTAAATTTTCAGTTCGCGAGCCTACGCGAAATTTATTTATCAGCCAATGGGAAGCCCAGAATCTAATACGGATATGAATTCCCAAATGATCACCTGCGATCCAAAAAGTCGAAATAAAAAGCCGATACAGAAAGCATCGCGAGACAGACCGACGCAGAATCCCAGACAGACGAGAGTGATTAGTATCTCCCTTGACCAAGACAAGCGGCTACTATGTTCGCCTTCCTTCACCTCTTCTTACCTTCTTCCCTGTCTCAAAACTACTTACTGACCTAAGGAGCGAATAAATCAAAGATATTCCTTACTTACAGCGCTCCCACATTCCTAGGAATTAATTCTCTTTTCAGCATTTTATAGCCATGAACATTTTAACGTCTGTTGGACCTATATTTCAAGTATTACTTTAATTGTAAAAACCTAAATTGATATGAGTATATATAAAATGTTATTTTTCAACTCAAATTGCTTTTCTTGAATTATAATCTTTTTATGACTTATAGTGGGCTATCTTCAACAAGGCCAATTTCCGTTAATCTGCAACAATACACAACTACCCTTTACTAGAACGGACTCTCCACTATAAACTATTGATAACCTGCTATAACTCTGGCCATTGATGAGAGGGTCGACCGCGAGGTTGAATTTTTACTTTATCTTACTTCTCCATAATCGCACATTACTTCGTTTTTGCTTTACTCACGTTGGAGATCTTTTCTTTGAGACAAAACCTTTAAAAGTAGGAAAGATCAATTCTAAATCATCACTATTATTTCGGACCATAATCATCATCATGTAATAATTCTGCTTGTTCCTTCCTTAGTTACCAAATTTAAAACGAAAGATTTTGAAAGAGAAAATGTTTTTTTTTTTTTTATCACTGAAAGTTCATGGCTCTGAACACACTTGCAGAGCCGCCAGAAATCTTTGGAATCAAACTTGCGAGATGTCCTATGCTGCTTCATTACATCAGCAAACAACAGCCTAGCTTCTTGTAGGACTCGCTTAGATTCATTACGAGAAGAAACAAAGAGGCACTTATTAGGATTAGACGTGTCGCTCCTGTTAAGCCAAAAAAGATTCCTGCGTGGTGAAGGCAGACAAGCAAGCAGGAGAGAATCAAGAGGACAACGAGGTTTCCGTCGGAATTTCTCAGCTGGGATGAAAGCATTACTGCCAGCTTTCACCCAGGTGGATACTTCAGGGGCGCAGTCCGGAACTAGGCGATCAAGAAGTTTGTTCCCAGGGACATGGCAAACAAATCACGAAACGAGTCCAAGTCTGTAGATAGCAGTTAGAGTTGGTAAGTGTTCCCTAGGTAGAGGGGGATCAAACAGAGATATTTAGAAACAGCATAGCATCATCAGAGTGGCCAAAAGGGTAACATGACAAAAGTCAGAGATAGAAGTAAGGAAAAGATCTAGAGGAGTAGAGGGTTTCAGGGAAAACAAAGTTATTTCATATCTATCTTATATCTTAGGGTGATTGCAATCTATCTATCTATCTATCTATCTATCTATCTATCTATCTCAGGCTGATCAAATTTATCTCTATGTATATACATATATCTTAGTCTGTTCATATCTATCTATCTATCTATCTATCTATCTATCTATCTATCTATCTAAATATCTACTTAAAACTGTTCATATCTATCTATCTATCTATCTATCTATCTATCTATCTATCTATCAATCTATATATCTTAGTCTTTTTACACACACACACACACACACACATATATATATATATATATATATATGAACAGACTAAGATAGATAGGTGTATATATATATGTGTGTGTGTTTGTATATATATATATATATATATATATATATATTTATATATATATACCTATCCATCTTTTTTCCTAATTTTCTATCTATATATCTAAGTCTGTTCATATCTATCTATCTATCTATCTATCTATCTATCTATCTATCTATCTATCTATCTATCTATCTTACTCTGTTCATATCTTTCTCTATAAAATTTGTCTAAGTCTGTTCATATCTATCTATCTATCTATCTATCTATCTATCTATCTATCTATCTATCTATCTATCTATGTTCACATCTATATATATATATCTTAGTTTGTTCATATTTATGTATCTATCGATATGTTTACTATCTATCTACATATATATATGTATATATATATATACCTATTTATTTTAGTCTGTTCATATATATATATATATATATATTCCTATCTTAGTCTGTTCATATCAAGCTATATGTATATCTAACTCTGTTCATAGCTATCTATCTATCTCGCTATCTATTCACGTATTTGCATATAATCTATTCTACAGAATTTATCATTTTAGAGCTATTGTCCTCATCTTTGTTGCCATTGGCATGACGTTTCGGTCATTGTACGCTCCGCCATCTTCAGCTGGTAGACATTTCGACATTGCGATCATTGGGGCATATCGTCACCATACCTTGCGCAGAGCCTCTTTTGGTAGTCATGAAGTATATCCCGCTTACCGTGTAAGCTACATTTTTACCACTGCTGTAGTTTGGTATTGAACTCACAACATTTTTGGGACAAGTCACAAGAACGTACCAATGTCTAAACACACTGGGCTATGTGTCATTAATGGATGGAGATGATATACCTCATTGATTGTAATAAAGGTGTTCTAATTGAAATTCCTAGCATCTGAAGAAGGCCGGATAATACAACGGCCAAAACATCGGAAACAAAGATGAGGACAATAGTCCGAATAATATAAATACTGTAAATACTACCTCATCTCAGAAATATAAACTAATAGAATGATCTAATATTAAACGTCGTACAAATGGCAACAAATATTAGGACAATAGTCAGAATAATGCCAACACTGTAAATACTACCTCATCTCAGAAATATAGACAAATAGAATGATCTATTATTAAATGCCGTACAAATGGCAACAAAGATGAGGACAATAGTCCGACTAATGTAAATACTGTAAATACTACCTCATCTGAGAAATACAGACAAATAGAATGATCTATTATTAAACGTCGTACAAATGGCAACAAAGATGAGGACAATAGTCCGAATAACGTAAATACTGTAAATACTACCTCATCTCAAATATATAGACAAACAGAATGATCTAATATTAAACGTCGTACAAATGGCAACAAAGATTAGGACAATAGTCCGAATAACGTAAATACTGTAAATACTACCTCATCTCAAATATATAGACAAATAGAATGATCTAATATTAAATGTCGTCAAATGGCAACAAAGATTAGGACAATAGTCCGAATAATGCCAATACTGTAAATACTACCTCATATCAGAAATATAGACAAATAGAATGATCTATTATTAAACGTCGTACAAATGGCAACAAAGATGAGGACAATAGTCCGAATAACGTAAATACTGTAAATACTACCTCATCTCAAATATATAGACAAACAGAATGATCTAATATTAAACGTCGTACAAATGGCAACAAAGATTAGGACAATAGTCCGCATAATGTAAATACTGTAAATACTACCTAATCTCAGAAATATAGACAAATGGAATGATCTAATATTAAGCATCGTACAAATGGCAACAAAGATGAGGACAATAGTTCGAATAACGTAAATACTGTAAATACTACCTCATCTCAGAAATATAGACAAATAGAATGATCTATTATTAAACGTCGTACAAATGGCAACAAAGATGAGACCAATAGTCCGCATAACGTAAATACTGTAAATACTACCTCATTTCAGAAATATAGACAAATAGAATGATCTATTATTAAACGTCGTACAAATGGCAACAAAGATGTGGACAATAGTCCGAATAATGTAAATACTGTGAATACTACCTCATCTCAGAAATATAGACAAATAGAATGATCTATTACTAAACGTCGTACAAATGGCAACAAAGATGATCACAATAGTCCGAATAATGCAAATACTGTAAATACTACCTCATCTCAGAAATATAGACAAATAGAATGATCTATTATTAAACGTCGTACAAATGGCAACAAAGATGATCACAATAGTCCGAATAATGCCAATACTGTAAATACTACCTCATCTCAGAAATATAGACAAATAGAATGATCTATTATTAAACGTCGTACAAATGGCAACAAAGATGAGGACAATAGTCCGAATAATGTAAATACTGTAAATACTACCTCATCTCAGAAATATAGACAAATAGAATGATCTATTATTAAACGTCGTACAAATGGCAACAAAGGTGAGGACAATAGTCCGAATAATGTAAATACTGTAAATACTACCTCATCTCAGAAATATAGACAAATAGAATGATCTATTATTAAACGTCGTACAAATGGCAACAAAGATGATCACAATAGCCCGAATAATGCAAATACTGTAAATACTACCTCATCTCAGAAATATAGACAAATAGAATGATCTATTATTAAACGTCGTACAAATGGCAACAAAGATTAGGACAATAGTCCGAATAATGTAAATACTGGAAATACTACCTAATCTCAGAAATATTGACCAATAGAATGATCTATTATTAAACGTCGTACAAATGGAAACAAAGATGAGGACAATAGTCAGAATCATGCCAATACTGTAAATACTACCGCATCTCAGAAACAGAGTCAAATAGCATCGTCTGTTTTCAAACGTCGTACAAATGGCAACAAAGATGAGGACAATACTACGAATAATGTAAATACTGTAAATATTACCTCATCTCAGAAATATAGACAAATAATCAATTCCAATGTCATCTATTTATCTATCTCGGTATCTATTTCGGTTTCCTTGTATCTATTTATCTTCGGACATACCCAATTCGATTGTATTAAATCAGTTTTCATTTCATGCATTTTTTTTCAAAAATCTTTGACGTCTTTTAGCCGAAATCCACGTGTTATTCCGTGGCCACTAAAATCATTTAATAGCTTCCTTAGCGGATAAAAATCCGTAATTAATATTTTACAGTAGGGACAGTATTCTTAGCAAAAAAAAAAATATATATATATTTTTTCCTCTATTTCTATTACTTTTTATTCTAGTTATAAACGATAAAATATTGTCATAAATCCTCGGCACGAGAACATGAATTTCTTTTTTTTTTTTCTAATCTTTTATTTCTAAATATTTTTGATTTTTATAAATTTCAACATACTTTTGTTTGCCTGAAAAAAATATCTCAAGTATCTAAAAAGAAAAGAAAAAAAGAAAATAGAATTAAATCCGCTACTTATAAGACTTCGTATTAAAAAGCATTAACGCATTAACTAATCCAAGGCAGATTTTGTTTTCAGTAGAAATAAATAAACATATATCTGGATTTTCTTCACGAAAAACAAGTCCATTTTGTCGGTATATATCTCGTGATGTTTATATTATACACTAGACTTATATTCTGCAATAGTTTCTAAATGCATGATACTCGAATCTAAATTCAAGTGAATGTGTATATTTAAACATAAATACGTCTAAATATAAGAATGTCAAGGGTGAATATCTCCGCAAAAAGGAAAATTTAAACCTGGATAAGAAATAAACAGTACCGTTGAAGGACGCAAAAATAAACTATATTTTTCTCAAAAACATTTACGAGTTCCTTCATCTCAACTAAATAAAAAACATTATCAATATTATAAATAGTATATTGACAATATATATATAAATAACTTAATGTCAATATATATAAATAAAATATTGACAATATAAATAATAACAATAATAATAATAATAATAATAATACATGTCATCTTTTCAGAGTACAATTAAACAACATTTCTCTGAAAAACATAAACATGTAGGTAATATCAGACAGATTTTGGTCAACAATACGGTGATCATTACTCATACACACAGTAAGAGGAACCTGCAGATATTGGAGGCCATGTACATCAAATCTCAACAACCAACTCTCAACAAGATATCCTTTAAATCCGGACATAACATATTACATTGCATTTGACTACATGGTTTTGTTGTCATTTCGCGCTATCACGCGGTGTGACGTCATAAAACCGCATTGCAAATTTGAAAACTGCGTTTAGTATTTTTGGTAACTATTGCCGTTGCCAAGCGGAGTTTTATGTCAACACAAAATAAAATCGTCGGTGATGGTGGATGTTATTATATTTCTGTCTAAATAACCTCTCTGAAGATGGCTAATGTGAGCCGAAAGCTTAGAAACAAATTAATAAAAAATGATTCAAATGTTTGAGAATTTTTGTCTTTATTTTCAACTGAAATTAAAGCCAAAATACGACGTTTAGAACGGCTCATGATTAAACATAATAGACATTTATTGTCTCTTATATTTACCAGCATATGTTTAGAAATATATATATATATATATATATATATACCATCCGCCAGTGCGTTGAGTATTGCTGCCATATCTGGCCTGGTGCTCCTGCTATCCAATTAGGTGTCCTTAACCGAATCCAACGGAGAATCTGTAATGTGATCGACCCCGGCAGCTACGATACAGTCATTCTCTCACCGTCGCAGTATGACTTCCCTGTGTCTCTCCTACAAATACTTTCACGGCTTCTGCTCCGATGGACTTAGCTCACTGGTAACCCCCTATATACGAATTTCCTCGAGCCACGAGATTATCAACTAGGTCCAACCCTTTTACTGTGAAGCCAATAAGTTGTAAACGCAATTTCTACTCCACCAGCTTTTTTCTCGCACTTCCCGCCTGTGGAATTCTTTTCCGCATACTTGCCTTCTTGACAGTTACAATCTCAAAGAATTTAAATTAAAAGTCAAGAGTCATCTCCTGTCTCACTTACTTACATCCTCTCTCTCTCATGCTTTTTTTTCGTCTACCCAACTCTGATCAGTAATGTCTTCCTTCTCCTACTGTCTTCCTGACACCCCCTGCAACCTCTCACTTCTCAACATTCCTCCTATGTAACACCCTGCAGAACAGTGGCTGTAAAATGCCTTGCTTTGGGTGACACGATTATATATCTATACGCTCTCACACCCTGATTGAGCACTCTGGAAAAATCGTAGACTTTGATAAACAGTAGCTACTCTGGCATGTACGCATCGCTCATTCAGCTATTTTGTTTTAATCGTGTCACCCCAAGCAAGGAATTCCACTGCCACTATAGCGCAGGGGGTTACATTGAGAGATTGGGTATAGGAAATGTCAGAAGTAGGGTGATAGACGACTTAGGATGTACATAGGAAGAGAGTTGGTGAGAGTGGGTGTGAGTTAGTGTGTTAGGAGGTGTCTATTGACCTTACATTTAAACTCCTGGAGGTTGTAGCCGTCGGAGAAGCAAGCATGCGGTAGGGAATTCCACAGGTGGGAAGTGCGAGGAAAGAAGATGTCGGAGTCGAAATTGCGGTTACATTTCATCGGTTTCACTGTAAAAGGGGTGGGACCTAGTTGCCAATCTAGTATCTTGTGCAAATTCACATCTGGGGGGCACCAGTGAATTAAGTTCGTCAGAGCAGAAGCTATGAAAGTATTTATAGAAGAGGCACAGGGAAGCCAGGTGACGCCGGTAAGAGAGATACTGCAGGCGGTCAGCCAAGTCGGTTTCAGTCACATTACAGATTCTTCGCTGTTTTTTGTTAAGTACCCCGAGGAGAATAGAAGGGGCACCCGACCAGATGTGGCAGCAGTACTCAATACAAGGGCGGATGGTGGATTTATATAATTACAGGATAGATTCAGGCGGAAAGAATTTCCGGGCCCTGCACAGAGAGCCGACTTTTATAGCTGTGGATTTAGCAATGGATTCGACGTAGTCATTCCACTTGAGGTCCGCTGAGAGTGTCAGGCCAAGCAGGCGTAGTGATTTACTCTCTGGGAGGCAAGCATGTTCCATGCTAATGGGAGGGAGGTGCGGTTGCCTGTGGTGGTTAATTTACAGCAGCTTCGTTATGGAAGAATTGAATTTAACGTGCCATTTCTTACCCCAATCCACCATGGACTGGAGGTCCTTCTCAAGCTTGGCAGCGAGGGTCACCTTGTCACCTACACCAGACTTTTGATCGAGGTGAGAGTAAACTGTGGTACCATCGGCGTACATGCCTACTTGTGATCATATGGTATCGGGGAGATCATTGATATAGATTAGAAAGAGCGTAGGTCCTAGGATAGAGCCTTGGGGTACACCCGCGTTTGAAGGGTTGTTCTGGGAGGCATGTCCGTTTAATACCACCTTCAGTGTGCGGTTAGAGAGGAATGACCGGATTAAGTTCAAAATGGGTGCGTATAATGATATGCGCTAAAAAGTCTACTTCCACCGAACGCCCATAGCCCAGGGGTAGAGTCGCCATTTCGGTCGGGTTTCAATCCTGGGTAAAAAAGCAATCGGAGTCTAACATTACTGATGAACTGTGATACGGCGAAACAGATCTGTCTGCGGATGACAATATATATATATATATATAAAATAATTGGTATATTTCTTATAAACCTACTGGTAATATTATATATCGCGGATATTATAGACCGCTCCTCAGACCAAATTCATATAACAATGAATTGGTCAAAAATTATCCACAAAGAGTCAAATAAAGAAAGAAGGAAAAAGAAAAAAAACAAAAAATAGGAGAGTGGAGGTTAAGTTAACAGTTTGATATTCGCGTCTATATCATATCTAGACGACTAGACGGCCTTGGCATAGATTTACAAAGACAGTAATTAAGGAAATCAATAAATCTTAACTTGAATTGTTAGTTGTTTATTTTAAGATGCATGACATTAAAAATCAAATAGTAGGGGTTGAACTTCGCTAGAAATAATGAATTGTTAGTTTCTCTTATTAATTCTAACCGTACTAATAATACTATTATATTATTACATAAACATTATTGGCAGTAATAATAACAAGATAATAAAGAAACTAATGTTTAAAACCATAAAGTAATAATAATAACAAAAATAATAATAATAAAATAATAATAATACTGATAGTAATAATAAAGACAAAGAATAACTATAATTTATAAAATTTACGAAAATAAAAAAATAATAATTTATAAACCTATAAAAAATATATATACTCTTACACTAAATTAATAATATTATATAAAAATATAAGTAAGAAGAAAAATATTAAAATAATAATAATAACAATAGCAGCTCGGGTGTAATGAAAGCTTTAAAACTAATCCATGGTCCTGGAGTTCAGACACTTTGGATGTTGGCATGAAAGACTAAAAAGCAATAGTTGTTTCCATTAAAGCGAAACCGTAGACTGAAAGAAAAATCAATGTATGTCAGTCGAATTTATTTCTCTGGTATCGATATCAAATTTTCTGCATTATTGTAAGAACTGCAACCTTGAAACCCCTAAATATTGTTTCTTATGTCTTTGTCTATGAGGGTAACAAATTTGATTAAAATCGGACCATTCCTTCTATAACCCGATTTTTTCGATTATCGATTTTTGATATTTATCGCGTGTACCTCGACACAAAACCAAGCTAAAAACACTCGCAGACGCTTATAGTACAACTGTGTAAATTTTCAAGAAAAACGGTTAAGCCGTTTCGGACACAGACACACACACACACACACACACACACACACACACACACACACACACACACACACACACACAAAGTTCCAAATTATAAATATATATATATATATATATATATATATATATATATATATATATTTATATATATATATATACATTTTAATCATTTCACCCCGGGCAAGGCGTAAAAGGTGGGGGGCTACATAACTGAAAGAAACTTAATTAGCGGAGGCAGAAGAGGATTACAAACCAGTTAGGAAGAAGCAATAGAAAGATGAACATGCAGGTGCGATGACAGATATATAGGTGGAGAGAAAGGGAAGGATATATGGGGTGGGGGAGGGGCTAGAGTCAAGTGGTTTGTAGATGAGTATTGGCATTGCATTTAAATTTTTGGAGGTTGTAGCCGTCAGAAAAGCAAGAATATGGGAAAGTACTTATAGAACAGACAAAGGGAGGCCACATCTCGTCGGTGGGGAAGTGGCTGTAGTCGAGCCGCCCAGTCAGCACCTATCACGTTACTAACTCTCCTTTGGAGCCTGTCGAGAACACTGAGGTGAGCGGTAGGAGCGCCTGACCATAAATGGCAGCAGTACTCCATGCAGAGTCGAATAGTAGACTTGTATATATGCAGGATGGATTCAGGTGGAAAGAACGTCCTGGATCGACACAGTGACCCAACCTTCTTAGCAGTGGATTTATTATGGATTCGATGTAGCAGTTCCATTTGAGATCAGAAGAGAGGGTAAGGCCGAGGAGGCGCAGTATATTGCACTCAGGGAGAATCACTTGGTCCATGCTTATGGGAGGCAGGAGAGGTTGCCTGTGATGGTTGATAGACAACAACTTGGTATTGGACGCATTGAAGGTGACAAGCCACTTCTTGCCCCAATTCAGTGTAGATCCCGTTCAAGGTCAGCAGCGATATTGTGTCTGTCCGCCATGTCAGGTTTCTTACTGGTGCGGGAGTATATTGTCGTGTCATCTGCGTAGATGCCGACTTCGGACTTGATTTCATCTGGGAGGTCATTGATGAAAATAAGGAAGAGCGTCGGGCCCAGGATAGAGCCCTGGGGGACACCGGCATTCGTGCTGTAGGATGAAGAGGCATATCCATTCAAAACGACCTTCATTTTGCGGTTGTTTAAAAAAGACTGGATTTGGTCAAACAGGCGTCCGTTAATGCCGTAACCCCGTAGCTTGCAAAGGAGGCCAGAGTGCCAAACCCTCTCAAAAGCCTTGGAGATGTCCAGAGCAACTGCACGAGCCTCGCCTGACTCATCGAGGGTCTGGAGCATGTACTCCGTAAAGGTTGTTAGCATATCGGCAGTGGACCTGGCAAAGCGGAAGCCATATTGCTTATCAGAGAAGAGTTTATGGGCAGTAAGACGTTGAACTATTTCAGCATTGATTATGGCCTCAAACCCTTTCCCGAATATCGGTAAAAGACTGATAGGGCGATAGTTGGATGGGTCCGAGTGTTCACCACAATTCTTAAAAACAGGAACGACTGAAGAGAACTTCCACCATGCAGGAAAGCAGGAAGCAGAAACAGTTTAGAGAGGACAGGGGAGAGTTCAGGCCCACACCTCTTAAGGACTATCACCGGGATTCCGTCGTCACCGCTCGTTTTATGGGGGTCAAGTTTTGAAATTACTCGGGATACTACCTTCGGGGTGATATGTACGTCGTGCAGTTTGGCCTAAATTCTAACGGGGAAGTCGGGTGAGCTTATTCCAGATGAGTCAAACGTGGAGTTCGATGAGAATCTGCGAGCAAAGCACTCAGCTTTGTCCGTAGATGATGTGAGAACCTCAAATTCATGGATTAAAGGAAGTATAGAGGATTTGCAGTTGTTAAGCATCCGTTTGCATATCCGCCAGTAGTCCATGAAGCCGAACTTGCGGTCAGCTATGCGCTGTCGCATTCTCTCAGCGAACAACTGCTTGGCGTCATTCAGGATTCTCTTGCACTTATTGCTAGCAGACGTGAATAGGCGCCTATTGTGATCAGATGACTGGCTCCTGAATAGTCGGAAGTAATGGTTCCTGTGGGTAATAGCGGCCGAACAGGCAGGAGAGAACCATGGAGAAGAATGAGGTTTTAGGCAATACTTCCTGGTGGGTATGATGGCATCAATGCTAGCTTTCACCCATGACGAGACCTCAGATGCATCATCAACTGGGAGATCGAACACTTTTCCCCAAGGGACGCCGCAGAGGAAATCGCGAAATGCATCCCAGTCAGCTTTTTGGTAGCGGTAGGAGATCCTATAGGTAGGAGGCTCCTGAGGGGAGTGAGAGTGAAAAGCAATACTGAGAGAGACAACAGCATGGTCGGAATTGCCGAGCGGACAAAGCTGCGATACTTGACAGGCGTCAGGGGCAGAGGTAAAACATATATCTAGTACTGAGGAGTGGCCGGAGGGAGTGCTTGGGAAGCGAGTGGGGAAGTCCACCACTTGCGTAAGGGATCGGGAAATAGCGAAGTTCATGGCGTGGACACCCGCTAGATCAGTAACAGAGTCTTTAAGCCACTCAGAGAGATGGGCGTTGAGATCTCCGAATACAAATATGTGAGCGAATGGGTGGCAGGAAATAGCCTTATCAATGTTGTCAGCAATGCTATCTAGAAGGGAGCAGTCAGGAGAGGAGGGAGAACGGTACAGAAAGAATAAGTAACTAACCGAACTGAGGAGAGACAGACGGAGACATACATACTGGTGGGAGCAGGGCTTTAGGTGGTTCGTTTTTAGCTGGTTTAGGGTTGTTTCTGCTTTTGTTCGTCATAAGTTTTGTTTATAGTGAGGGACCTAGAGTAGAGGATACAGGCGGTCATTATCTACGATCTGTGCTGGGAGGGAAACAGGCTAGAGCTAAAACTAGGTGGCCTCAGGGTTGCCCACCGAAAGCGCTTGCAGGGACATCTATCCATGCGCGACATGGCACTACAATAGACAACATCCTAAACAAGGAACAAACATTTTAAACAGTGTTGGCGCTGGTAAAGGGAACAAGTATACTATACCAAATCAAGACTTTGGCAGAACTTTAAGGGACAATACAAAAACTTATATCTTCCATATCACAAGTCAATCAGTTAAGTGCCATACGTGATACACGATTTGGGCAATCATGTCTCGAAAGCGACATGACTAACTTGGCAGAAGATTTTCTATCCTGCTATTTAAACTATAGCAAGGGAGAGAAGAGACGGATTGTATTAATAAGTAATAATAAGAGGTGATTAGTTTATTAATAACAATAAAAAACCGTCATTCGGAGTCACTACCCGCTAAGCCATAGGCGCATGGAATCAGAGAAGGGAAACTTTAACGTGTTGTATATAAGCAGTGTATACACACGCCAGTCACCGAAAGAACTCAATTCATTTCTGAAAAGCAATGCTTATATCGTAGAAGTGGAAAATATTTTCAAAATTTTCTTCTCTAGAGAGCTCAATCGTAATGAGAGCATAATATATTAGTCATCCACATGCAAGCCTTTTTCGCTGTATCACAGCTCTTCAGTGTGACTAGACACTTCCACTTGCTTCTAGCCGGAAATCGAAACTCGACCGATTTGGTTTCAGTCGGAGTCGCTATATATATATATATATATATATAGAATCGCAATCGAGAGAGAAAATAAAGCGGAATTAAACGTTCAAGCCTAACTACTATTTCCGAAAATGATATCCACTCATGTATGAAATAAGAGATGGAAACGGTTGCAGATCTGGAAAGTGGTAAGAAGCGGTAGGAAGCGACGGTTGATGGGACTCGGTACGACAAAGTTATTGCCAGACACTCGAGCATAAATTGATCTATAATGGGAAAAAGTAATACTGCGGTGTGGGCGAAAATAGAACCCATGTCCGAAGGCAAAATCCCACATTTTGCTCATTATTGCAACACCAGTTCATGGCGAGAGGATTGTGGTCAACCATATGTGATAATACTGTGTGTATTCAAGAGTACAGAAATGTCATCAACACACACACACACACACACACACACATATATATATATAGTACTGTGCAAAATATTTGGACAAGAACTAATTTATCTTTTATTAGGTATATTGACGGAAAATAAACAATTAAATGAAAATAATTTTATTTTATTTACTCAACAATGCTTTATCAAGAAAGAAATACTTGTTACAAAATGAATTTAATATTTACTATAATAGGCTTTTGCTTTAAAATAACAACATAATTGCGACAATCTACCAATTGCACCTCGTACATATATATATATATATATATATTTATATTTATATTTATGCAGTACTGTTCGAAAGTATCAGAACAAGAAATATTTTATCTTTCATGAGGCATAATGACAGGAAATAAACAATTTAAATAAAGTAATTTTATTTGATTTACTCAATAAATACTTTAAAAACACTTGTTATAAAATAAATTTAATATTTAGTATAATAGCCTTTTGCTTTGATCACGGACTTCATTGTGCCAGGTACAAGCTTCTTCAATGTATCGAACGGTATCTCCTGCCAAGCAGCTTGTATTTGTTCTCAAAATATGTCGTGCAAAGTAGCATTAGATTTATCTTTTTTTTTTTTAATCCAAAATATCTCATAGATGTTCAATAGGATTGAGATCAGGGATTTGTGGGATTAATTCCGAACCTTTCCTTCCTCTTTCTTTTTTAGTTAAATAATCAATATTTATTTGCAATTTACTTGGCTTTACATCCTGTATTTGAATTTCAGTCAGGTCCTTCGGAAAATCACCCCAGTCCTAACACTTTTGCATACTACGGGTTGTGTGCAAAAGTGTTAGCACTGAGGTGATTTTAATCTTTATTTCGAAACTTCATAAAAGATAAAATAGTTATTGTCCTAATGCTTTTGCACAGTACTGCATATATATATATATATATATATATATAGTAGGTGCGATTGGTACATTGTCCCAATTATTATATTATATCAAAGCGAAAGGCTATTATACTAAATATTAAATTAATTTTGTAACATGTATTTTTTTTTCTTGTTAAAGCATTTGTTGCGTAAATCAAATAAAATTACTTTAAGTAAATCGTTTACTTTCTGTCAATATGCCCCATAAAATTTAAAATATTTCTTCTCCAAATACTTTTGCACATTACTCTATGTACTTAATAGCTCGGTTATATTATACCGAGCTTACAAAGGTTTGGCTTTTCTCTCTGTATTTGAATTTCATTGAGCTTTTTAGGAAAATCACCCCTCTCCTAATAGTTTTTCACACTACCGGTAGTGTTCAAAATTATTAGGACAGGGGTGATTTTAAACTTTATTTTGATGACTCATAAAAGATAAAATACTTTTGCACAGTAATGTATGTCCGGGCAGAATGTTGGACATGACAGAGATAATCGAAGCAACAGAAATGTTGTGCTACAGAAGGATGCTTAGGATAACATGGATCAAACATGTGGGCAGCGACGAGGTTTTGGAGAAGATGTAAACGAAGAGGAGAGTTATACTTGGCATGTGGGAGATAAATATGAAGGTTTCTGGGACACGTAGTGAGGAAGGAAGGTTTGGAGAGACTGATAACCACAGGATGGATATATGGAAAGAAACAGTAGAAAAGCAGCGCGTAACCTACTTGATAGTTTTGATGGTGAAGAGGGGTTCGTGAGATGCCAAGAGGAAAAATATCAAGAGCGACAAGGGATAAGGGCAAGGGGAAATCCTAGATAATCTACGTCCTTAAGGCCCGTGGCACACAAAGAAAAATGATTCCATTTATCTTCTGTTAGTATAAGTGATTTCTTTTCTAAACTCTGCCATAGAAACTGTACAAACAAACGTATATATATATAGGTAGGTCTTGAAGGCTCTCAAAATGCGTTTAGTAAAATAAAGGAAGGTAAAAGTGTTGGGTATTACCTATTTATTATTCATTAACATTTCGAGAATAAAATCTCATCTTCAGGATGGTAGGAGAGCTTATTCTCACGTCCGCTCGTGGAACGTGCCTTTCAACATGTTAAACTTTACTTTGATGTCTCATAAAAGATAAAATATTTATTGTCCTAACACTTTTACACCGTACTATATATATATATATATATATATATATATATATATATATATATGTAAGGCAGACACGTTATCTCATGGTGAATCGGAAGTTTGACTTATTTCAGGCGAATCATCATCAGCTTCCGTCTTTATTTAACAAAGTATTTTACATTTGTCTTTCGTCTTTATTTAACAAAGGATTTTACATTTGTGTAAAATCCATTGTTAAATAAAGACGTAATCCGCTAATGGTTCGCCTGAAATAGGCCATACTTCCGATTCACCATGAGATAACGTGTCTGCCTTATTTTTTCTTATATTTGCTCTATATGTATTTATATGCATATATGTTTAAAGCTCTCTTAGAGAGTTATCCTACCACTGTATGTACAGGATACTCCATTGGATTCTTCTATACCCACACTGCATGCTGATATATATATATATATATATATATATATATATATATATATATATATATATATATATATCTTCTAGACATATGCTATTAAATATAAGAGACAATGAATGTCTATTATGTTTAATCATGAGCCGTTCTAAACGTCGTATTTTTGCTTTAATTTCAGTTGAAAATAAAGACAAAAATTCTCCAACATTTGGATAATTATTTATTGGTTTTCTTCTAAGCTTTCGGCTCACATGAGCCATCTTCAGAGAGGTAGTTTAAACTGAAATATTATAAAATCCACCATCACCGACGGTGATGGTGGATTTTATAATATAATATAACATTTTGTTAATATATTTTTATAATATAATATTTCAGTTTAAACTACCTCTCTGAAGATGGCTCATGTGAGCCGAAAGCTTAGAAGAAAACCAATAAATAATTATCCAAATGTTGGAGAATTTTTGTCTTTATTTTCAACTGAAATTAAAGCAAAAATACGACGTTTAGAACGGCTCATGATTAAACATAATAGACATTCATTGTCTCTTATATTTAATAGCATATGTCTAGAAAATTACTTGCTGCCTCGATATACTAAATATATATATATATATATATATATATATAGGTTTTGTGTGTGTGACAGTAGAGGCAGAGAAGTGAGGGTTGTAATTAGATAGCTAAGTAAATTCCATGGAAATCCTTGAGATTGATTCAAAATATATTGCTTTCCAAATTGTTGGATAATATAAATATAAAGAATGCACGCATGCTTGTGTATGTGTTGTGTATGTGTGAGAGTGAGACAAACACTTGCATATAGATGCATAAAGAGATATGGACACACACATAAACGCACATAGAAAGTGAATGCAAGGAATTCAGTTGAAAAAAAGTATTAATCCGTCTTTTCCCTCCAGTTATGGGTTAAATAATAGGACTGATTGGGTTCTATATACCAGTCTACCGCAGAAAGCAATGGCAACCTACTGCGGGATAATCTTCTGCCCAGTCAGCCATGTCTCTTTAGAGACATGATCGCCCAAGCGTGTATCACGTATAGCACTTAACTGACTGACTGAATATAATAGTTGGAATAATGATTAAGGCTTCTACTGGTCATAAAGTGGGGGATCAGTTTGTTACTTCATAACAATAGGAAACCGATCCCCCACTAATTACTACATAATAATATAATACATTTCTTTCCCCTCTAGCTATGAGTCAAATAGCAGGATAGAATGGATTCTATAGCCTTGGTCGGCAACCAGTCTACCAAAGAAAGTAATGGCAACCTACTGCGGGATAATCTTCTGCCCAGTCAGTCATGTCTCTTTTGAGACATGATCGCCCAAGCGTGTATCACGTATAGCACTTAACTGACTGACTGAATATAATAGTTGGAAACAAAATTAAAACTTCTCCTGGGCATGAAATGTAGGAAATATTTTCTATTGTTATGAAGTAATAAACTGTTCCCCTTCCAGTTATACTTAATATAATAATGTACTATGATCTATCTCTTCTCCTTTCATGTATGAGCTAAATGGCATGACAAATTGGGTTTTGTAGCCTTGGTTGGCAACCAGTCTACCGCAGAAAGCAATGGCAACCTATTTCGGAATGATTTTCTGCCTAGTCAGTCATGAATCTTCCGAGACATGATCACCCAAATCGTGTATCAGGTATGGCACTTGACTGACATTATTTGAACTGTTATCCTGTACACACCGGACATTTTTTTTTTTAGGTGCTACACGCTGAAATATTGAACAGAACACATTATTTTGTCTACGGGAATAGTAAAGATTAGGATAGCTGAACGATGTATATGGGGCAAATATTCTTCCGTTATTGAGTTTTTATAGATGTTATTATGTATGATTTATCTCGATTAATATCAGCATTAATCAGGATAAGAATAATATAATTAAAAAAAGTATGTGACGAAATTAATTAGTTCTTCTGAAGAATCGAATATATATATATCAAAAGATAGGCGAATGGCGTCCTCTGCATTGATTTCAAAGCATCAGTTATACAAATAGAATGATTTTATTTTAACCATTTCACACTGAAAAAGGCAATAAAGCAACTAAGACGCACGGAGATTGGTTTATGAGTTTGATTCTATTACAATCTATAACTTTTTTAATAATTGTATTATACTGAGGATGAGAAATTGCCCTCATAAAATTGTTATTGGGATTGTGTGATCTTGCAATCCAATCTGCCTTCATCTCCGATTCTGAACGGTAGGATTTACTCGTCCAAACCCAATTCAGGTAATTAAACAAATTCAGTGAACCCCCGCTTACGTTAGTAAACATGGGTTCATTACATTGTTCAGAAGATGACGTAGAAGGTTGATTTTGTTTCTGCAATTGAGGTTTTTCTAAATGATTCATCATGCGCCATGAACTTAGTATATGTAATACGGGTCCATCTGAACATATTATTATCTGTCTCGGCTTTTTACAGTAATAAATGCATGCTGTTGCATGCTAATGTTTAACCAATAACTGTAGGGGAGATACGGATTACTACCATTCCCAAGGGTGTTGGTGCGTAAGTGAATGCAACGAAATCAAACCGGATAAGAGGACGAAAAGCGTGACGTCAGAGAAAAGAAAATGTTTACACAGAACTGACAGATGCATCCAGAATTTTCTGGAAATGAGAAGCCAGAAGAAAACGACTAGTATTGAATCTTGAAGGAAAATGTTGACTGGAAAGCAAGAATCTGGAAGAGATTTACACAGGTGATGAAAGTCTATTAAACATTATTATGTAATTCTTTGTAGGATAGACACAGGGAATCTACGATACGGTGGTGCAAAAGAAAATAAAGCCAAGATTCCAGGTCAGGACCATCAACATTCTATTTTTCTTTATTTAATTTAATTAGTGACAGTTGGTGAACATGATTAGTACTTTATTTCTGAGCTTACTAGTTCTGGGTATATTTTTTAACTATTTTTTCACATCAGCTTTCCATATTTATGAGATGATATGTTGTAAATATTTTCACTATTTACATCGTTCATACTGTTGCTCAAATCGTTATTGCCATTTTCACGAAGTAACGGACGTTGTAGACTCCGATATATTTTAAGAACTGTCTATATTTCTGGGATGATTTAATATAACTATTTACATCATTTGGATTATCGTCCTAATATTTAAAGCCTAATCCAAAACGGTTCAGCTGTTGACCGCTCTGGTCTTCTATATATATGTTTTTATATTTCCGAGATGAAGCATTTCAATTATTTACCCTGTTTACATTATTTAAACTGTTGTCAGTCAGTCAGTTAAGTGCCATACATGACACACGCTTTTGGTCGATCATGACTCAAAAAAGACATGATCGAATGGGCAGAAGATTATCCTACTGTAGGTTGGCATTGCATTCTGCGGTACATTGGTTGCCACCCAAGGCTATAGAACCCAATCTGTCCCGTTATTTGACTCACAGCTAGAGGGGGAAGAAATGTATTATATTATTATGTAGTAATTAGTGGGGGATCGGTTTCCTATTGTTATGAAGTAACAAACTGATCCCCCACTTTATGACCAGTAGAAGCCTTAATCATTATTCCAACTATTATATTCAGTCAGTCAGTTAAGTGCTATACGTGATACACGCTTGGGCGATCATGTCTCAAAAGAGACATGACTGACTGGGCAGAAGATTATCCCGCAGTAGGTTCCCATTGCTTTCTGCTGTAGACTGGTTGCCGACCAAGGCTATACAAGCCAATCTGTTCTGTTATTTGACTCATAGCTAGAGGGGAAAGAACTGTATTATATTATTATGTAGTAATTAGTGGGGGATCGGTTTCCTATTGTTATGAAGTAATAAACTGATCCCCCACTTTATGACCAGTAGAAGCCTTAATCATTATTCCAACTATTATATTCAGTCAGTCAATTAAGTGCCATACGTGATACACGCTTGGGGGATCATGTCTCGACAGAGACATGACTGACTGGGCAGAAGATTATCCCGCAGTAGGTTGCCATTGCATTCTACGGTAGACTGATTGCCGACCAAGGCTATGGAACCCAGTCTGTCCTGCTATTTAACCCATAACTGGAAGGAAGAGACGGATTAATACCTTTTCCAAGGGTAAGTGCGCGAAAGTAAATACAAGAAGTTGTGTACTAATCCATATAAAGTGATATTGGGATGTAGAATTCAAGTTTTAAAGCCTAACAAATATTCCCGAAACTATGGGTCGACTTACATTTTTTTTATTATTTTTTTTTTTTTATAAGCGTTTCACCCCGAGCAAGGCATGTCACTCCCACTACTGTGCAGGGGGCTACGTAGAGTGAGAAAGGCTGATTAAATATAGGAAATGACAGAGGGTGGGTGATAGGCGGGTAAGGATACAGAGAATGAGGGTTGGGTAGATGAGAGTGTTGTGAGAATAGTTGGGAGTTAGTGTGATAGGAAGTGTCTATTGACCCTACATTGAAACACCTGGAGATTGTAACTGTCGGGAAAGCAGATTTGTGGAAGGGAGTTCCACAGGCGGGAAGCGCGAGAAAAGAAGCTGTTGGAGTAGAATTTACGGTTACATCTTATTTGTTTAACTGTAAAAGGATGGGACCTAGTTGCTAATCTAGTATCTCGTGTAAATTCCTGCTTAGGCGGCACCAGTGATCTAAGCTCATCGGAGCAGAAGCCATAAAAGTACTTGTAGAAGAGGCACAGGGAAGCCACATCACGCCGGTGTGAGAGCGGCTGCAACCGGTCTGCCAAGTCAGTATCAACCAAGTTACAGATCCTCCTTTGTATTTTGTCAAGAAGCCCAAGGAGAGCAGCAGGGGCACCCGACCAGATATGGCAGCAATATTCAATACACGGGCGGATGGTAGATTTGTATATGTGCAGAATAGATTCAGGTGGGAAAAATTTCCGGGCCCTGCACAAGGAGCCCACTTTCATAGCAGCAGATTTGGCAATGGATTCAATATAGTCATTTGGAGTGTATAACATGTTAAGCTTTATCACCAAGTTTTAAACAAGTGGGACAGTACTCTAACACTTACTGCTTATTTATTAGCAAACATATCTTACTACAAGTTGTATTTGGTGAACATATTTGGCTTATTAACACGGAAATAAATAGTAATAAAATAACAACACGAATTCAGTATTTCATTATGTTATACGTATATTAATTAGTATTAGCGGTGATATTTCCAGTTTTTTTTTCTCTTTTATAATCGTGTGTCGCCCCAAGCAATTTTACTGCCACGGTTGCATAGAAGGAATGTTATGAGAAGGAGTGAGAGGTTGCAGGGGTTGTCAGGAAGAGAGTAGGAGAAGGAAGAGAATACTGATGAGAGTAGGGTAGACGGAGAAAAAGCATGAGAGAGAGAGAATGTAAGTTAGTGAGACAGGAGATAACTATTAAGTTTACATTTAAATTCTTGGAGATTATAGCTGTCGGGAAGGCAAGTAAATGTGGAAGGGAATTTCACAGTCGAGAATTGCTAGAAAAGAAGCTGATGGAGTAGAATTTGCGTTTACAATTTATTGGTTTCACAGTAAAAAGGTGGGACCTAGTTGCTAATCTTGTGGCTCGATGAAATTCGTAGACAGCGGGTACCAGTGAGCTAAGTTCTGCAATACTAATATAAATATTAATATGCTGTCGTAGCACGTGTAATAAAATAAGAACAAGTTACATGGCAATAACAAATAGGCATTTAATATAACAAAACAAGTCTAATACATTAAGAAAGTTTAAGTACGTCCCAAAATAATATGACTGTTAATGTTGTCTAAATGAACGAGAATGTTTTTAGATAAACTAGATAAGAAACGACATACCGTCACGCCAGCAATTGCTCCTCGTGGCTATCTCCACTAAGGCATGGAAGGGAACTGGCCCTAGATAAAAAAAATGAGTTCCTTAAAAGGGTAGAAAACTGTTCTTCCCCTTAAGGGAAGGCAACTATTGTGTTCCTACACGTATATCGCAGAGGTCAGGGGTCGGCAACTTACGGTACGCGTGCCACAGGTGGCACGCCAAGCAGTTTCTAATGACATGAAGTCACAGATGACATCACGAAGTCTGAACCAATAACTATAATAATGCAAAGAATATATTTAGTTGTTTCAAAACTGATCCCTTGTTTGACTTCCTGCTTGTTTCCTGTTCTAAGAGCACCACTAATAATGACACAAACTAATAGAAAAGGAAAGTTTTCTACAGTTGCTAGAATTTGATTCGATACACGAGGATACATAAGTAACTATACCAAAAAAGATGCGGTGATTTTCTAAGCGTAGACTTAATATGACACAAGGCCGAAATCTCAAATTCAATATTCAGGTTTAATTATTCCAGCGAGTCGAGCACGTAAGCATTATACAACGTCAAGGTGACTTATGGTAATTTTCTAAGCGTAGAATTAATGTGTTATAAGGCCGAAAGCATGGTGCGCACAGTGAGAATTGATCCCACTGTTCAGTCGTAAGTAATTTAGCAAAGATAAACTAGATAATCATTACATCATGCTGAAGTAAACACTGTACCAGTAATGATAGTATTGCTTGTGCGCATTGATGATTATCTACTTTTGCACGCAATTTAAAATCATTCTACTTCACCCCAGTGAAAAATGTGGGTCGGGGCAAAAAGTTTCAATGAATTGCTCTTCTTGAGGTTGGTATATCTTAGTGAATTTATTTCTCGGTGTTACAGAGTTTTAGTAGACTATCTGTTAACCATGTTTTAGCGAAATGTGTGTATAATTGGTATGGAAACCTTTTCAATGTGAGACATAGACGCTTTGAAATTAAGCGCAGCAATAGAATGACGTCAAATATCGAATAGTTTATTATATATATATATATATATATATATATATATAATAAAATATTCGATATTAAAATAGGGATTGAATGTTAATACAATTAATGTGGAAAATTTCGTCACTTAGCTGAGGGGTGATATTTCAGTCAAGCTGATGACCAAGTTTCACGAGCACATTATTGTAATGACGTCCTTCTTCAGAAAAACATGAATAGATAGATAGATAGATAGATAGATAGATAGATAGATAGATAGATAGATAGATCAGATAGATAGATAGATAGATAGATAGATAGATAGATAGATAGATAGATCAGAATTCAGATAGATAGATAGATAGATAGATAGATAGATAGATAGATAGATAGATAGATAGATGGATAGATAGATAGATCAGAATTAGATAGATAGATAGATAGATAGATAGATAGATCAGAATTAGATAGATAAATAGATAGATAGATAGATAAATAGATAGATAAATAGATAGATAGATAGATAGATAGATAGATAGATAGATTGATAGATAGATCAGAATTAGATAGATAGATAGATAGATCAGAATTAGATAGATAGATAGATAGATAGATAGATAGATAGATCAGAATTAGATAGATAGATAGATAGATCAGAATTAGATAGATAGATAGATAGATAGATAGATAGATAGATAGATAGATCAGAATTAGATAGATAGATAGATAAATAGATAAGAAACAGTAATAGATAGATAGATAGATAGATAGATAGATAGATAGATAGATAGATAGATCAATTAGATAGATAGATAGATAGATAGATAGATAGATAGATCTTAGATAGATAGATAGATAGATAGATAGATAGATAGATAGATCAGAATTAGATAGATAGATAGATAGATAGATAGATAGATCAATTAGATAGATAGATAGATAGATAGATAGATAGATAGATAGATAGATAGATAGATAGAATTAGATAGATAGATAGATAGATAGATAGATAGATAGATAGATAGATCAGAATTAGATAGATAGATAGATAGATAGATAGATAGATAGATAGATAGATAGATAGATCAGAATTAGATAGATAAATAGATAGATAGATAAGTATAGGGTAGGTATGGATGGAATAATATTCCGTATCCAATGAATATGCCAGTGTATGTGCGGACGTGTGAAGGTTTGTATATGTATGTTCATGTCTTCTCATTTTATATCTGAATAACTTTATAAAAATCTAAATCTAATTATTTGTTAAACTTAGAATTTAAACTTCACGATAAAAATAAAAAGAATGTAATAGTCGATTAATAATGCTGATCTCAGTTTAATCAAATATAAATATTAATGCCCCAAAATTGTTTTTAAAGTCTGTTCTTATATTGTTCAAATTAGAAATTACTTTATTTTGAATATATGCATCCCTGATTAAGGGGGTTGGGCTAGTTTTTAACCTTTTAAAACACTTCAACTTAAAATTAACCTCATCACTTGATAAGGAGCAAATAACTATTTTTGTAGTGATATTATAACATTTAAGTTATGACTTCAAAAAGATAAAGATAGATAGAGAGATAGATAGATAGATAGATAGATAGATAGATAGATAGATAGATAGATAGATATGAACAGAATGAGATAGATAGATAGATAGATAGATAGATAGATAGATAGATAGATAGATATGGATAGACTGAGATAGATAGATAGATAGATAGATAGATAGATAGATAGATAGATATGAAAAAACTTAGATAGATCGATAGATAGATAGATAGATAAAAACAGAGATAGAGAGGGATAGAGAGAGAGAGTGAGAGAGAAAACCTAGCCCCTACAAGTGAAGACATCATAACGGTGTCTTCCTGAAACTTCGAATTCGGCATGAACCTGCACATTTGAAGTCATAAATTCTTAGCACTAAAATTCTAACGTTCATATCTCAACCCCGATATCTAAGACTTTAGGATAAATTCCTAACTGCCAATGTACCTTTCATCAGAAAAAAATACTAAAAAAAAAAAATAACAATCTTGGCTCCACAAATTGTAAATATGATGTATGTATTTTTAAATTATATGTTTAAGATCATCTACTTAAATGCGAGTATCCATAAAAAATATGTCGAAATTAATCCATTTCATCGCGGATTTCTTATATATATATATATATATATATATATATATATATATATATATATATATTGTCCTGAGCAAAAGTATTAGGACAAGAACTATTCTCTCTTTTATGAGCCATATTAACAGAAAATAAATAATTTAATTAAAGTAATTTTATCTGATTTATTTAACAAAAACTTTAGCAAGAAAGAATACTTGTAACAAAATAAATTTAATATCTAATAGCCTTTTGCTTTCATCAGAGCCTTTATTTTGTCAAACATTGATATCACAAGATTCTTCAATGTATTTAATGGTATCTCCTGCCAACAGATTGTATTTGTTCCTAAAGTGTGTCTTGCGAAGTAACATTAAATTTATTATTTTTTTTATTTAAAAGATCACATACATGTTCATAAGTGTAGTTTCAAGATAACCCAAATACAAAGTATTAAATCATCTTATATATATATATATATATATATATATATATATATATATATATATAGTACTGTGCAAAGGTATTACGACAAGAACTATTTTATATTTTATGGGGCATATTGACAGAAAATAAGCAATTTAATTAAAGTAATTTTATTTGATTTACTCGACAAATTCATTAACACTAAAAAAAGACCAGTTACAAAATAGGCTGAATCGCCTTTTGCTTTGATCAAAGCCTTCATTCTCTCAGGCATTGACATCACAAGCTTCTTCGATCTATCTTTTGTAATGAAAATAATAAAGATCTTGCAATAATAAAGGTTTTGCAAGGAAAATGATAAAAACTTTGCATTAAAAATGATAAAAATTTTGCAATCAAAACGATAAAAATTTAAGAATGAAATGCCTTAAACTATAAGTTTGTGGTTTAAATGACTGCGAAGAAAACTTTTTTAATCTTTGAGCAAAATTAAAGCTTTCAAAACCAATTTACGCAATTTAGGAAAATTTTCCAACCAATAATTTCTTGTGCATCTATCTGTAAACTGCATAGAATCATATATATGTTTAGATGAAACCTGAGGACCTTCTGGAAGAACTTTTGTTGAATCTGCCATGAATGATTTTATACAGTGAGGAGATTCTGAGAGAAAGAGATGTACTTCAAGAATTCATTACTGACGGCCGAGAAATTAACAACATAATATCTGCAGACGACACAGAGGAAACTACGGAAGCTCTTGCACTGCTAGGCCTTGAAAGTCACCATGAACGATAATAGTGAGATGGAGGGAAGTGGCGACCACGTCTGCTTTATATGTCGTCTCCTTTCAGAGTGTGAGCCATCTTGGTTTTCCAATTTCTTATTGTTCTTAATTTTTTTGTCATTTTGGTGTCTCTCCCGAACCTGATCTTCCAAACATCTGCTTAAGCCTATCAAGTATGTCTCACGCTGCTTTCTTATGTCTCTCTTATTACGGACCACATGTGGCTGACGATGTTCTTTTGTCCTTCCTCCAGAGAGTAATATCAACCTGGTTGAAGACTTCCAGGAATTTACTCGGATATCGGGGTGGACAGTTTAAATAAAAGTAAAATTTTATCCTATGCCTATTATCTGGGCCACAAACACATGGAAAACGTAACCAAACATAGATAGATATTTTCAAACCACACAAAAATGATATACACAAAGGCGTATAAATTTAAAGCTTCTAAGACAAAAATTGTCATCGCCGGGACGGACGGCTAATTGTCTGACATGAGGAGATTAATATTTTTTTTAATCGTTTCACCCCAAGCAAGGCATTCCACTTCCACTATTGCGCGTGGGGCTACATAGGGGAAGATAAATAGAAAGAGTGGTTAGATATAGGAAATGTCAGAAGAGAGTGATGAGTAGTTGGGAGGATGGGAAGAGTGTTTGAAAGAATGGAAGCGAGTTATTGTGTTAGGAGGTGTCTATTGACCTTACATTTAAACTCCTGGAGATTGTAGCCGTCGGGGAAGCAGGTCATGGGGAAGGGAATTCCAGAATACGGAAGTACGAGAAAAGAAACTGTTGGAGTAGAAGTTGAGGTTGCATTTTATCGGTTTCACTGTAAAACGGTGGGATCTAGTTGCTAATCTAGTATCTCGTGCAAATTCGAACATAGGGGGCACCAGTGATCTAAGTTCATCGGAGCAGCCGGTGAGAGAGAGACTGCAGGCGGTCTGTCAAGTCAGTAACGAACACATTACAGACCCTCCGCTGTACCTTGTCGAGAAACCCAAGGAGAATAGCAGGGGCACCCGACCAGATATGGCAACAGTATTCAATGAAGGGGCGGATGGTAGATTTATAAATGTGCAGGATAGATTCAGACGGAAAAAATATAAGATCTCGTCAACAATTCATCCTGCTTTGGCTGAATAAGATATTGTCAACCAGACTGGAGGATTCTGTCTGACACAAGGACTTGTATTTTTCTTCTCTTGAAACTGGTATAGCAGGAATTTCGGCAATATAATGTTGATACGGCACATTCGAAAATATTTCTTCTTCCATATCTTTTGATTAACTTTCGATATATCATCGGGTTTATTCTCTCGATGTCTTAAACATACTTTCGAGATATTTTTTTAAGTTTATGTGACCGGGCATCCCATTTAGTAGCGTTTGCTTTCTTCACTGGCTAGACCGCAATTGATAATTCTCGGCAAAATTTTTTAAGACACGGATTTCGAATTTCCCGCTTATATGTGGCATACCTCAACCAATCAGCATTCAAATCTATGGTCGCTGGGCGAGCGACAGTTGTCGGCATTGACTCGAATAAATATGAATCTACTGACCGACTTCTGCTGATATTCCGTCTAACTGACAGAGAGGTATAGATTTAAGGGAGCATGAGGGTTAGAGAGAGAGAAAGAGAGAGAGAGATAGAAAGAGAGAGAGATAGAAAGAGAGAGAGAACACCAAGAATGAGAATGAAGGGGAGGGAGTTCGTTACACTCGTTGAGGACGAAAGGCACCCATTTTTTATTGACGATCAAACTCTTAAGAAAATAAGTTTTTAAGATGATACTGGCTTAATAATCTATAGGTATCCTTTCGGATGGTAGTAAAGTGTGTCTTGCGAAGTAACATTAAATTTATTATTTTTTTATTTAAAAGATCACATACATGTTCATAAGAGTAGTTTCAAGATAACCCATATACAAAGTATTAAATCATCTTATATATATATATATATATATAGTACTGTGTAAAGGTATTACGACAAGAACTATTTTATATTTTATGGGGCATATTGACAGAAAATAAGCAATTTAATTAAAGTAATTTTATTTGATTTACTCGACAAATTCATTAACACTAAAAAAAGACCAGTTACAAAATAGGCTGAATCGCCTTTTGCTTTGATCAAAGCCTTCATTCTCTCAGGCATTGACATCACAAGCTTCTTCGATCTATCTTTTGTAATGAAAATAATAAAGATCTTGCAATAATAAAGGTTTTGCAAGGAAAATGATAAAAACTTTGCATTAAAAATGATAAAAATTTTGCAATCAAAACGATAAAAATTTAAGAATGAAATGCCTTAAACTATAAGTTTGTGGTTTAAATGACTGCGAAGAAAACTTTTTTAATCTTTGAGCAAAATTAAAGCTTTCAAAACCAATTTACGCAATTTAGGAAAACTTTCCAACCAATAATTTCTTGTGCATCTACCTGTAAACTGCATAGAATCATATATATGTAAGAAAGAAATATGGATCATATGTACGAAGTGAGAATATAGGCTTGTCGGCAAAAAGAAGAGTTCAACATTCCAACTATTGTAGTAAATTACGTTACTGGATCTGAAAAAAAAAAAACGAAGAACACGTATATAAAAGTATAAGCTTATATCTCTATTCTTCGTCGGTGACGCTTATGTGAGACGGGAGGGTAGCTCACACGAAGGAGCTGTTGGGAGTCGGAAGATAGAGAGAGTTTTCTCTCTTCTGCCAAAATTTCAGCTTTTATATAGTCTTAAAACTTTCATGGATTTTTGCTTTTCGCGTTGTCGATTGGTTGACATCATCTTCGGCAGGATATATCTATCAACAACCCTTGTCGGTGGTTGATTTTTATCTATGTCCAAATATATCTGTCAATCATCGTCTTTCAAGCCGGTTGTCTTTTGTGTTTTTCCTTTTGTTTTCTGCGATTGTTGAACATACTGAAATGTTACGTAATATCAGTATTCCTATATGAAATGAATGCAGTAGAATTTCCTTCCGGAACAGAATCATACTTAAGAAAAAAATTGGTTCTGCAGAAGGATAATGAGGATAATATAAACTGAATATAAGAGCAACGACGAAGTTTTATAAAAAATGGAAACCAAAGGGAAAATTTAATAATTTGAAGGGGAAAGAGATATTCTATATTTTTAAAGCACTTAATGAGGTGCATGAACAAATTTAAAACTCATACAACGAAGATTGTAAGAAATGACAAGAAGGTAAATATTGCAAAGAGTTACAAAAAACAGGAAGATTGGGAGAACCATGATCAAGGAAGATGCGTGAACACGCACGTATATGAGATTCGTTCAAAAATCTCTGAGCCTTACCTAGAATAGCCAAACCATAAACTTTTTGTTGTGGCAAAACACTATCAGTTACTCATAAAACTAAAAAAAAACCTAATTACGATTTCTGTATTAACTTTTGTGTAAAAAAAGCCGATAGATATATGAGAGGTGTCTGCTAAATCTAACAATTATCAAAACAGAGATCATTTACTGAAAGAAAATTTTAATATGGGTGCAAAAATATTGAAATTAAATATTTGAAAAAAAGGTACAGCAATCCATGGTACGAACATTTACTGAAGACTCCCTCGTGTGAGCTGCAGGAAGTGGAACAGAAACATCACAGATCTCGTCAAGGTCGTCCAAAATCCTCAACCTCTACTGAAAATGGTGATACCATACACCGTACTGTTTTGGATGACAGACGACTTAGTAAACAGCTAATTCCATAGGTATTAGTTCCGGTTAGGTCCATACTGTTTGAACTGAAATCTTGGGATAAACAAACTGTTTGTATGATGGGGCCGAAGAATGTATCGAAGCTGGAAAGGTTTGGCCTTTCCAGAACAATTCTGATTTATTTCCAGGCTGACCTTGAGAATTTCCACCGTATATTAATAACTGAAGATTTAACCTTGGTTTTAAGATTTCCGAGTGTGAATCCCAGTTGAATTCATTGCATTCACTTACGCGCAAATACCTTTGGGAAAGGTATTAATCCGTCTCTTCCCTCCAGTTATGGGTTAAATAACAGGACAGGTTGGGTTCTCTAGCCTTGGCTGGCAACCAGTCTACCACAGAAAGCAATGGCAACCTATTGCGGGATAATCTTCTGCCCAGTCAGTCATGTCTCTTTCGAGACATGATCATCAATACGTGTATCACGTATGGCACTTAACTGACTGACTGAATATAATAGTTGGAATAATGATTAAAGCTTCTACTGGTCATAAAGTGGAGGATCAGTTTATTACTTCATACCAATAGGAAACCGATCCCCCACTAATTACTACATAATAATATAATACATTTCTTTCCCCTCTAGCTATGAGTCAAATAACAGGACAGATTGGGTTCTATAGCCTTGGTCGGCAACCAGTCTACAGCAGAAAGCAATGGGAACCTACTGCGGGATAATCTTCTGCCCAGTCAGTCATGTCTTTTTCGAGACATGATCGTCAAAACGTGTATCACATATGGCAATTAACTGACTTTCTCGATCATTCAGGTCTGTAAACAAAAGAAATGAATATAATATTCAATAAATAAGCGAGGCATTTACTCTGAAGCTAAAATTATATCCAATGTGATAAGCAATATGTCGAATTTATACAAATCAGTAAGTTTCTTTAGATAAATTATCAACATTGAATATAAAATGCTCAAATGGTATTCAAACTCGGCTCAAATCCGCTAATCAAAATTCAAAACTGCTAGCATGACAACATTAAAATATTCGCACGCTCATGTAAGGTTATAATTAAACTGACACATTACAGCAATATTTGTGTTCTTAATGAGAATCGATATCACCTAGATTTTTAAACCATTGTCGTCAGGAGGAAGAACAACATTTTGAAATAAACTAATACAAAATTATTCTAACTTATTTATTTACGCTTTCTGCATCATAGATGGGGTAATGTGCAAGATTTGGTTTCACCACATTCCTTGCAGTTTTCTCAAAGAATAAAACGGTGAAACAATTCATCCAATTAAAATGGTTGGAGCGACATGAAAACGTCGTAAGTACGGACATGAGATTGAATTAAAAATACAGAATCGTGGTTGTGGAATGGAGTAGAAATTCAAGACGGATAAAATAGTAGATAGATAGACACCTGCTCGATAAGGAGTTTCTTAATAGATGTAACGAAGAAATACGTGCAATATGAAAGCTATTACGAAATAAAGAAAAAGAAATAACAGCAAAGCTTCAAAAGCAGCAGCAGTAGAATAGAGAAACCTTCGTGAATAAACAGAGCAAATATAAATTTACCGCGGAATATTAACTCAGAAATGGAACAGACAATCCCGAACTTAGAAGGCTGAACAAGAATTCTGTCGATGTTTAGGTCTTTAGTCGACGTACCGGAGAAAGAAATACAATATAAAAACTTTAGTATTTGTCTATATTTCTGAGATGAGGTAGTATTTACAGTATTTACATTATTCAGATTATTGTCCCCATCTTTGTTGCCATTTGTACGACGTTTAATAATAGATCTTTCCATTTGTCTATATTTCTGTGTTATTTACAGTATTTACATTAATCGGACTGTTGTTCTCATCTTTATTGACATATGTACGACGTTTAATATTAGATCATTCTATTTGTCTATATTTCTGAGATGAAATAGTATTTACAGTATTTACATTATTCAGACTACTGTCCTCATCTTTATTGCCATTTTTACGACGTTTAATAATAGATCATTCTATTTGTCTATATTTCTGAGATGAGGTAGTATTTACAGTATTTACATTATTCGGACTGTTGTCCTCATCTTCGTTGCCATTTGTACGACGTTTGGACCGTTGTATGAGCCGGCCTTATTTAGGTGCTAGGAATTTCAAACCGAACACTCTATTGCAATCACTGGCGTATATGAACTTCATTCCTTGCGTAAAGCCTCGATTGGATGTCATGAGTTATCTGCCTCTAACCCCGCAAGTTACTTGTTCACTACTGTTGTAGCCTAGTATTGAACTCACAACTCTAATGGTTTACTCTTGTATTATACTAGAGAAAGCCATTAACATCAGAAATACTAGAGAAATACATTAACATTTAAAAATTGCAATATGAACTCTGGTAAAAAATGTTACTAGACATTAGGTTTATAAGTCCCAAAAATTCAGTTGTTCTTGTCCTTAAGGACACATGGTCGACTAGATATAGATGGTGATTAGTTCCTGATTTGATTCCTAGATCGTACGTCGTACAAATAGCAACGAACATGAGGACTATAGTCTGAATGATTTAAATACTGTTCAATATGAAGCATATTAATAAATCAAGAAAAATAAATGACAGCAAAGCTTCAACAGCAGCAGCAGAATAAAGAAACCTTTGTGAATAAGCAGAGTAAGCAGTAACTGATCGAAGAGAAAATCTCTGACTTAGGCAGCTGAACAGGATTCTAGTCTACAAAGTCATACGTAGTTGACGCAGCTGAAAAATAAATTACAATATGAAATCTATTGATAAATAAAATAAAATAAAATAAATGACAGCAAAGCTTCAAAAGCAGCAGCAGCATTAGAATAAAAATCTCAGACATGGAAGAGAAATACATACTGTTTTAACTAAAATCTTGGGATAAACAAGCTGTTTGTATGATGGTGCCGAAGAATGTATCGAAGCTGGAAAGGGTTGGCTTTTCCAAGACAATTCTGATTCATTTCCATGCTGACCCTAACAATTTACATCGTAGATTAATAACTTAAGAAAAATAAATGACAGCAAAGCCCCCCAAAATAGCAGCAGCAGTATTATAGAAAGATAGTGGTGAATAAACAGCCTGATCCATAATCACGCAATATTAAATAACTGCTCGAGGAGATATTCGTAGACAATACGGACAATATACAACTTTAGATTAAATAAATTCTTTTGTTTCTTAACTATCAGGATGTTATAGGGCTCGGCCCGAACCACGGCTCACAAAAAAACCAGACTTTGTGTTAACAATAAAAATGGAGATAATCGTCTTCGTGTATATAATGCCGACAATGATACTCCCTCTTCAAAGAAATTCAGACAGACATATATGTCGTAACCGCTGTTCTCATTCAAAATGAGTCTTAATATTTGTTTCTCAAACGAGAGCCTTCGCTGAGAATTTCCGTACATCTCGGAAGATGAGAATGGCAAATAAATAAATAAATAAATAAAATAACATAAAATGAAAACGATTCTAAGCGACAAAGCAAAAATAATTTTAGAAGAATATAAATAACAAAAAAGAATAATCAACGCGATCATAAACCAAGATTCTATTCGAGAAAAATCTGTTTGGTCGACAACTAATGAAACCGAAGCACTAATAGAAATGTCATAATCACGTTTTGTTTTTCTTTGGTTTCAAGGCTTGAGTAGGAGTCAATTATCTATAACGATCAGAACAACAGGCCTCGACAAATAGAGAACACAAGAAAGAAAGAAAACATGAAATTAGGAATTATTGGATAAACTGAAGTAAACGATTAAATAAAAGGGAAAAGTTTAAAAAAAATAATAAAAAAACGAAAACTATAATTTTTTTTTCAATTTGAAAATGACTGGGATAAATCCAAAATGGCGGACAATGAACAAAAGCATGAACAAATTTTTCCCGTCAAATCAAGCAGGTATAAATTATGAGTGAAGATGGCGTTGTCGACATTATGAGACAAAAAAAGCGTCTTGAACACTATAGGAAATATATGCTTTCTTTGGAGTCATCATTGTTTTTGCTTTCGAAATCATTACTTGTAAACTGAATTTCGAGGACTATATTAATGGCTGATTCTAAATTTTTCAATAAATACTATCGTTGTTTTTGTCTTATTATCTTATTATTATCAGAGCTATCAAACTGAATCTCATGTTAAAAATTATATTGTTCATCGAGATACGTTTTCGATATACAGGTGATATTAAAAATCGTTCTCGCTATTGTTCGAAAGAAAACTATGTAAAGGGAAGGACGGAAATGACTTAACTTGCATCATTATATAAAATATTATTTAAGACTACTCTTTGGTTACAGTATTTTTTATTCTACTGCTTAAACATTGACGTAGATTAGTAATAGATTAGATAACTAATACGGGACAAAACTTGTAAATTGCTTTAAAAATCACAAACGGAAACCTCTCTCAAGGGATCTCTTTCACCAACAACACATCAGGAGAGAACCGTTGGTAGTGATCAAAGAAAACGAAGATATATTCACGTGAGCAAAAAGGCGGGGACAGAGACGTATAAACAATTTGCGAGGGGGGATAAAAATGACTAAATATATATAAATATGTTCAAAAATATGTACAAAATATATAAGTGAAAAGGTAGGGTGAGGGCTAAAAAAATATCCCCGAACAAGTCCAACGACTTAACGAACTCTTCCTGTCGGCAAAGAGAGGGTTTACGCCAAAGAATCGAGACCGACCCCAGAATCCTTAAATGGTTAATGGAGTCGGCCTTGTGTAGCACCCTGAACCAATCACCTTTATAGGTTTTGGCACAAGCTGGATTATCCAACAGGTGCAATTAGTCATGTCTCGAAAGAGACATGATCATTAAAGAGTGCATTAGAGGAGATTTGCCGTAACACAAGGGCCGTTTGATGGTGCAGAAGTTTATGAATTTATTGGATTATACGTGTTTAGTAAATTAAATAAATTGGTGCATATAAACGAACACAGGTTGTAGAGAGACGACGGAATCATGATAGCAACTGATACTAGATGAAGGTCCCGAGCATGCCGATAAACTGCATCCGGCAACAAGGCCTCTGATGGGGAGGTTGTGAGGAGCATGGAATCACCTCTTAATTGCTGTTCTTCCCAGGTCCACCCTGACCCGAAGTGGTAGCAAGGCCTCTGATTGGGAGGTTTTGAGGAGTATGGAACCACCTCCTAATTGCTGTTGTTCCCAGGTTCACCCTGACCCAAAGTGGTAGCAAAGCCTCTGATTGGGAGGTTGTGAGGAGCATGGAAACACCTTTTAATTGATGTTGTTCCCCGGTCCACTCTGACCGGAGTGGTAGCACCTGTTAGGGCCCCAGCTATTGGCAAATAGTAAACCCTCAAACTGGGATCAAAACTCTATGAAACTATAAAATAGACTTTTATGGAAAATATACATTTTTGAAGAAAAAATTATTACCACAACAAATTTTCGAAAGAAAAAATTCTCACCAAAACATTTTTGAATACAAAACTAGAATACCTTTTCAGGTTTCTAAAATAAAAACGAATAAAACCAAAAAAGATTCGTTAAAATCTGACTAAACCAACCTTCTTACTATAACCGAACATTAAAAAAAACAAAACAAAACCAACTTTTTTGCATTAAATAACACACAGAGGCGTTGATATGCCTTTAAACAAAACTCAAACTCATACTAGAAGGGAAAAATAACAAAAATCAGAAAGGCACTTTTCAGATTCTTCAAGAGCCTCGCTTTGATATCGAGGTTGACACTTTTCAGATTCTTCAGGAGCCTCGCTTTGATATCGAGGTTGACAATTTTCAGATTCTTTAAGAGCCTCGCTTTGATATCAAGTTTGACACTTTTCAGAATCATCAAGAGCCTCGCTTTGATATCGAGTTTAACACTTTTCAGATTCTTCAAGAGCCTCGCTTTGATATCGAGGTTGACACTTTTCAGATTCTTCAAGATCCTCGCTTTGATATCGAGGTTGACAATTTTCAGATTCTTCAAGAGCCTCGCTTTGATATCGAGGTTGACACTTTTCAGATTCTTCAAGAGCCTCGCTTTGATATCGAGGTTGACAATTTTCAGATTCTTCAAGAGCCTCGCTTTGATATCGAGGTTGACACTTTTCAGATTCTTCAAGAGCCTCGCTTTGATATCGAGGTTGACACTTTTCAGATTCTTCAAGAGCCTCGCTTTGATATCGAGGTTGACATGAGTAGAAAAGCGTCACAGTATTTAGATGTGGCGTTCGATCAAAATCCCGGTATTGTCTCCCCGTACATGAAGCCCAATTCCTAACTAAGGTACATGAATGCCATGTCCAACCAACTAAACACATCCTAAAGGTATTGAGTGTAGGTTGTCTATGAATTCTTTTTCTATAGAAATATTTGAAGGGAAGGAGTATGAGTTGGCGTTGAAAGAGGAGGGGCACAATTCTAAGTTGGCATTTAAACCTAATATGAATCAACAGTTACTAAGTAATAATAGGCCAAGTTATGTGATTTGCTTTAAACTTCACATTCAATTCGGAGATGCAAACTAATATAAAGAAGGTATTTTTTTATATTAGAAAGCACTTCCCCAAGTTCTCTAAACTGTATGAGACTTTTAATAAAAATATAGTGAAGTTCAGTCACAGCTAAACCAGTAACTTGGTTAAAGCTATAAAAAGACAAAACACCAAGAACTACATGGGTAACAAGGAGAATGAAAATAGTGGTGACTTATCTAACTGCAGGGACAAGGGTAATTGCCCACTTGGTGGTGCTTGTAAAACTGAAGGTGTAGTGTATAAAGCTGAAGTGGAAAATTCAAATGGACAGAAAAAGGTTTCTGTTGGATGTACGGATGGCATCTTCAAGCAATGGTGGTATAATCATAAATATTCATTCAGGTTAGAAAGACAGAGAAACTGTACCAGGCTCGCTAGCCGTGTGTGAAAGTCGAAGGACATGAGCAATAGAAGCTCCAACTTGAAATGGCGTATACTAAGGAACGTCCGGCCATATGGTGCTGTTAACAAGGTTTGCGGGTTGTTCCAGGAACAATAAATGGGCTGTTGTCACATAACCAGTCCAGAAAAATTTATTGAATGAAAGGTCTAAAGTTCTGACAAGGTGTAGACATTCAAGAATACATATTCTGAGATTGTAAGAACCGAACTGAGGGCGTTAGAGAGTCTCCCGCTTCTTCTGTGGGAGTTGCGGAGGCTGTGGGCGTGAAGAGATTTCCCCTCCCTTCCGTTAGGCGTGGGCGTAAGAAATTTCCCCTACCGTTTCGGTTAAGTTCCTTCCTGCCGGGTATATAATCAAGCGCCTAGAACACGCAGATTGCCGATGGCCTGAGAAGACCTGAGTGATGTAAACTTGGGTAGCAAGTAAGTGGTGTATTTTCGGTTCTATAACATATCGTTAGTTTTGATTTATAATTACATTTGTGTTGGGTGGACATTGAGCACTTTTTGAACAACCGTATGCTGGTCCTAACAGCCGCTATTTGGCTAGTATATATATAAAAGAAGAAATCATGTATACACCAAAAATAAAAACTTTTTCAAATTTATAGCGAATCATTATTCTGATTAGTTAAATTTTTTCTATCTTCCTACATCCACAAACAATAAACGTATTGTTTCTTATATTCAAATATATATATATATATATATATATATATATATATATTAAAAAAATATATATATATATATCGTACTGTGCAAAAGTATTTGGACAAGAACAATTTTATAAGGCATATTGACAAAAAAATGAACAATTTAATTCAATTAATTTTATTTGATTTACCCAAAAAAATGCTTTAACAAAAAATACATGTTACAAAATAAATTTAATATTTAGTATAATCGCCTTTTGCTTTGATCACACCCTTCATTCTGACATCACAAGTTTCTTCAATGTATCTAACGGTATCTTCTGCCAAGCAGCTTGTATTTGTTCCCAAAGCGTATCTTACTAAGTAATATTAGATTTATCAATTTTTTTATAAAAAATATACCATAGATGTTCAATAGGATTGAGATTAGTGCTTTGTGGGTGCCAATTCAAATTCCCAAGCCTTCTTTCCTCTTCCTTCTTAGTTAAATAATTTTTAGAGATGTTTGGTTTTTCACCCTGTATTTGAATGTCAGTGAGATTTTTAGGAAAATCACGTCTGTTCTAATACTTTTGCAAACTACCGGTAGTGTGCAAAAGTATTAGAACGGGGGGTGAATTTAAACTTTATTTTGATGCCTCATAAAAAGATTAAAAATTCTTGTCCTAATACTTTTGCACAGTACAATATATATATATATATATATATATATATATATATATATATGTGTATTGTAATGGTTGTCACAATGGTTTATAAAAGCATAGTATCACTACAGAAACATTTGTGTATCAAGCATTACAATATAAAGCTCTACGTTGTATTTATAAAAGTAAATGCATGGTTTAAAACCTACGTGTTCCATAACTTTCTTACAATATATATATATATATATATATATATATATATATATAAGACACAACGGTCTTTATATTATAATAAATATTATTCTTTACAACTCTACGAAATGGTTATTTCAAAAATATTAAAGAACAAGGGACTGTTCTACTTCTTCTTCATATGCCGTGTTCCTTCAGGCCGTAGACCATCATGGAATTCCACTTGGCTTTGTCTCTTGTCTGTATCAATATTTTTCCCTTAGTATCACTTCTAAGCACCGCTCCGCCATCCATTTGCTCAGACCTAACAAGTATGTCTGCTTTCCACTGTCTCTTCTTACATTTATCCGACCTATGAGTATTAAGCTCGCCAGGCAGTCTTTCTTCATTACGTGTCCCAGGGATCTCATTTGTCTCTTGCTGATATTTAGTAATAGTTTTTTTCTAGTTTGAATCCTTTCAACACCTCATCGTTGCTGACGTGCTTAATCTGGGCAGTATCCGATTCATGTTTGGGGAACGGGTTTTACTGAGTAGGGCTTCTCTAATGGTAAGATATCGACGGTTATGTGATTTAAAAAGGATTTTTTTTTGTTATCAATTAAAATCTTTTTAGGAGTTCTTTTAAATTATGGGTTATTATATTTTTAATAAGTATTTGATTCGTCAGGAGACATGTATTTAATGCGATGATAATATGCTTTATATAGGTAATTGCTTAGTGACAAGAAACAGTTTTATATTGGGCATTGAAACTGGTAAACTTTATTGGTTATTCTGCAAGAAAACCGAATGCATGGTCATCAGCAAAAGAGATCAGCCCAAAATGACAAATACAGGTGAGGGATACTAAAATCGAGCAGGTACAAAATTTAAAAAGCCTAGGGAGTGTTCTAACAGAAGACGGTAAGTGTGACACAGAGATCCGAAGGCAAATTGGCATGGCGAATGACGCGTTCAAGAAGCTGAGTAAAGTATTAAGACTAGAATCAAAGAAGAAAGTACTAGATTGATATGTGATGTCAGATCTTCAATATGGCAGTGACTGTTGGACAATATCATCGAAGATGAAGGAAAAACTTAAAGCAACTGAAATCTGGTTCTACAGAAGGATGCTGCGGATATCATGTGAGCAATGATGAGGTTTTGGAAAGAATGGCATTGAAAAGAAAACTAATATCATGAAGAGACAACTGAAGTTCCTAGGATATACCCGGTTCACACTCCACCCACGTCTATTGAACAGGTTAAGAGGCTCATCCCTTGTTCCCTGTTTACGATGTGGTTTCCGGCTTTCTCTTTTCCAATCTTCTCACTTCTCATTGACTGTTTCTTGCATTTCTTTTGCCATTTTGTGTGTGTCTGTGTGTTTCTTTGTGCTGTATTTAGATAATCATTCAGCTGCGACAGAAGTTAGCTGAGGAAAGTGACAAAAAAGGACTACAAATAAACAGCAAGAAAACTGAATGCATTGTCATCAGCAAAAAAGAACAACTCAAAATGCCAAATACAGGTAAAGGATACTAGAATCAAGCAAGTACAAAAATTAAAATACGTAGGAAGTGTTCTGACAGAAGACGGTAAGTGTGACACAGAGATCTGAAGGCAAATTGGCATGGCGAATGACGCGTTCAAGAAGCTGAGTAAAATATTACGACCAGAATCAAAGAAGAAAGTACTAGATTGATATGTGATGTCAGTTCTTCAATATGGCAGTGAATGTTGGATAATATTATCAAAGTTGAAGAAAGGCTTGGAGCAGGCCAAATGTGAATCTGCAGTATTAAGAGACCGGAAAATTTCACTAGAAACAAAGACGACAGTACCGGATTGCTATGTGATGTCAGTTCATCAACATGGCAGTAACTGCTTGACAATATCATCAAAGATAAAGGTAAGGTTTGGAGCAGGCCAAATGTGAATCTGTAGTATTAAGAGAGAGGATAATTTCGCTACAAACAAAGATGTGATGTCAGTTCTTCAATATGGCAGTGAATGTTGGATAATATTATCAAAGATGGAAGAAAAACTAAAAGCAACTGAAATGTCGTTCTACAGAAGGATGCTGCAGATATCATGGACCGAACATGTGAGCAATGATGAGGTGTTGGAAAGGATAAAAACGGAAAAGAAATTAATATTGAGCATCAGAAAGAGACAACTAAAATTCCTGGGTCATGCAACGAGGAATGAGGGCTTGGAAAACCTGATACTAACAGGCAAAATGGAGGTAAAAAGAAACAGAGGAAAGCAGTGGATAACATATTTGAAGAGCCTGAGCAGGTGGATGACGGAACGAGGGTTGCGTGGTGTTACAAGAGCAATCGTCCTAAGAGCCAACAACGATAGAGAGACGTGGAAGGCCATGATCGCCTACGTCATGAAAGGATAAAGCACATAGAAGAAAAAGAATTAGAAGAAGAAAAATATTGGTCATTACTAGTTTTGATTGTTTGGCTTATTTTTTTTTTAGTAACAACGTGGTTAGTGGTCTTTTAATTTCAGTAACAATAATTACACATTTTTTAGTATCAATAGCAAAAGTATGGGGTTTCATAATTAAAATCATCCAAATTCGTCCGTCTTATAATTAGTGTGCATCTTGTTGAAATATAAAAGGTTTGTATTTTGTTCTGTGCTATATTTATTTCTGGTGTCATGCATTTTATATCAGAACAGTTTTTATATCTGTTAATGCTATAGTTGGAAAATAATTTCTCGAATAGTGTTTGTTTTATGAGCTTCAGTTCATTTAGAAATCTTATTTGGAAAGGAGTAATTTGTAGTGTTCTAATTAGAAAATTTCTTATCACTGCTGTTCCATACCTTTCCGGGCATTGGCTATCGTAGTTTAGAAAACAATATATATATATATATATATATATATATATATATATATATATATAGAGAGAGAGAGAGAGAGAGAGAGAGACAGAAATCTAAGCAAGAGCAAAACAACCGACCACGGTTTGTCGTGGTCCATTGCAGGCTCTTGCTTAGATTTCTGTCTTTGTTTGCTCTACTTTGTTATTGAGCGCTTTAGTGTTCGGGTTTTCGTCTTGTTTTTTTTTCTTTCTTACGAGTCCTTGACTTTTTGTTCATTTACTTCGTTTGTTTCTTTTTTTGCTTCCCCCTTTTTCCCTCCGAGTTTGTTATCGGTGGGTTATACAAGACGATTGATTAATACTATTTTTACTATTGGTATTGTTGTTGCTATAGTTAATATTATCATTATATATATATACTACCGGTCATAATTATTAGGTCACACCAGTATTTTTAAAAGAAATGATGCATTTCATACTAATTTTAGTATTTATTGCCAAATGAAAAAAAGAATGGTTCTTTTGTTATTAATTTGCAAGATTTTACAAGGCAAGGAAACAAACATGAATTTCTCCGAATCGCCCTAAATTTTCTTCATCCTTTCATTGATGAAACTGCAATATAGGTAATTATCAAATATTTATAAATCCATTTGACGCACATGTTATTGTGCAATATTAAGAAAAGAAATATACTACTTCCACTTTCAGTTATTCACTTGGCAATAAATACTAAAAAATAATGGGAAATACATCATTTTTTATAACACTAGGGTGGCCTATATATATATATCATAAATTATATTTTAGAACATGTACAGATTTTTTTTCTTTTTTACATATCCATTTATGTAGTTTCAATGTCGAAAAAAATGGACTATTTGTAGTGGATATATGAAAAAAAATCTGTACATGTTCTAAAATATAATTTATAATAAATATTCACAGCTCTATATATTATATATCGAGTACTGTTTTAAATTAATGTTTTGGACGTTGTAAAAGATTTTTTCTTCGTTCTATAGTCACACGCATATATATATGTATATATATATAGGAAAAACTACTAAAAATTTGTAAGTTTAAAAATGTATTTTTTTTGACAGTATTTATTTATTTCTATTATATATATATATATATATATATATATATATATATATATATATATATTTGATATTTCAGACCGGCCTCGGCCTTTCATCAGATTTGTTTCTGATGAAAGGCCGAGGCCGGTCTGAAATATCAAATCTATATATATAATAATAGAAATAAATAAATACTGTCAAAAAATACATATTTAAACTTACAACTTTTTAGTAGTTTTTCCTATACTTATTAAGACAGTATACGTGTATCATCATCATGCTATATATATATATATATATATATATATATAAGCTTGATTAAAACAAGGTATTAACAACTCAGTTAATTCTTTAGTCTATATATGCATCGTATAATAAGAAACGAAATCTATTCTGTAAAAGTAAATTATAAAAATTATACTTTATCACTGTTCTGTGTTATATAAGTCCACCTGCCTTGGTAAAAAGTTTGTTTTAATTCCTCATCTGTCCGTTTAAGCACAGACATCTAGCATCTAATAAAAAATAAAACTAGAACCACGAGGCCGGCCATATTTGTTAAAATCTGTCTCTTTAAAAACATAACGCGTACGAAATATTTAATGAACAACATCCAGAAGCAAGAAAAGAAAACTTGTAAACACACATGACTGGCAGGAGGTATGAAGGGACGGCAAGGATGTATGAAGTTCAAAGGAAGCAAAATAATAATAATAATAATAATAATGTAAAATAATAAAATAAAAATTTAAAAATAATAAAACGAAAAGAAACCGACGTATAAAAAGGAAACATGAAGGTGAAAGATCGTCGATTTTAGCCTCTTAATTTGAAATAATTCACCAAATATCTCTTTTTGTTTACAAACAAATAATTTATCAAGCCTATTGTTATATTTTACACGGATTCTACGACCGTCTGTAAAACTGAATTCCACAAGTTTAAAATTAACATCTGACATTTACGGAAGGCAAAAAGAAAGTAAAAGAACATGTCGCGTTTGTAAAGTTAAAATATCGAATTTTAACAAATCAGTTCTATTTTCGTATGCAAATATACTTACACTTCACACTCAATTATTATATTCACCTACTTTTCAATGTACACAAATTCTTGATATATTTTTTAAAGGAGTAATTATTTTTTATATTCATAATTTTAACTGATTTTGGTAATTAATCGTTATTTTTAACGTATAAAAATCTGGGTCTCCCTAAATTTAATTACATTGAACCCGGGATCACTTTTAATATTTAATATTAATAGAATTTGTTAAGATTTACACCAAAGTAATATGTACATCGTTCATTCAGTAACGAATTAGAACACTCTAAGCTATTGGGCGTGTAAAATGATAATATACACTCTAAAAGGTCTGCCTTCTACTGAGCGCCCATATCTCAGAGGTAGAATCGCCGACTGACGCCAATTCGGTCGGGTTTCAATTCTGGGTTAAAAGCAATCGGAGTCTAACCGTGCTGATAAGCTGTGATACACCGAAACAGACTATATATATATATATATATATATATATATATATATATATATATATGCAATCCGCAGATAGTCCTGTTTCGCTGTATCACAGCTCATCAATAAGCTTAGGCATACAAGTCCTATATCATCCAACAGTTTACTAAAACACACAAAGTTAAATTGCACACCCGTGAAATCGGATCCAAACGACTTAAAACATTTCGGAAAAAACCAGGCCAAGTCACATTTCACAAGTCAGTGTGAAAAGTAAGATTCTAGATTCTGATTGGATAAGAAATAACAAATTGCTATACTACGACAGTCAAACTTTTTTTCACACATAGAAATGCGTATGCCACTGGAGCCGGTCACAGGACTAAAATCAACTAATTAAACGACAAGTCTTGACCGGTCAAAATTAGTCAGAATGGGAGCGGTATCTGATAGCATCTAATCACAATGTAAGTAAGAAACTTCATACTGACTCGGTCATGTATCGCTGACATACATTCATTCTACCTCTTCTTTTAATTTTTCTTTCTTTATTTTCACTCGGCTTACGGCCATATCACATTGAATGCACCGGTTCTCGCTCGTTCACCGTTAAGCAACGTTGAGCCTGGTCAGTACTTAAATGGATGACCGCTTGAGAATACCAGGTGCTGTAAGCATTTAGTGACGGATGTGAGTGCTTACGGCCATATCACGTTGAATACACCGGTTCTCGCTCGGTCACTGAAGTTAAGCAACTTTGATCCTGGTCAGTACTTAGATGGGTGACCGCTTGGGAATACCATGTGCTGCAAGTATTCAGTGACGGATGTGCGTTGTGGTGCAGTGGGTATCGGCTCGGAAAGTGAAATCGGTGAGCTGAGTTCGAATTCCAGTTGAATACCCTGCATTCACTTAAGCACTTGTACCCTTGAGAAAGGTATTAATTGGTCTCCTCACTCCAGTTATGGACTAAATAACAGGGTAAGACTTGGGAACCCCGCCCTTAAGAACAAATCCCAATGAATCTTGATTCTCGAAAAGAAAAAGTATTACTAGACACAAAATTTATATAAAAACAACAATAAATTGTTGAAAGAAAAAGGTATTGCTAGCAATAAATAAATAAAATTTAGTTGGCAATAAATGACCCGCCGAGGTTGATATACCTTAAAAACAAAACAACCAACCAACGAATTATTTTCACTCTACACCGCCAAAGATAATATTAACATCAGCTAAAAACAACAACAGCACGATTAATCAACGGACTCCGATAAGTACAATCTCCTTCATTACCTTAACCTTTCATCTCACTTTTTCTTAAAAAGAAAAAGAACATCGATTTTTATCAGTAAACTTTTTAATCTTTATACATAGATACATTTTGTTACTCTCAACCATTGAAATCTGAACTTCTGCGGGACATTTTGATACTTACATTTCTCTTTGAACAATTAACTACATACATTTTCTCTATGAACATTTTATTTTTCTTCTTACAATTTTATTATTCTGTTAGTAAAATATTTACTTTAATGTAGAAACGAAATTTTTTATCCTTCCATATTTCAACATCCAACATTCAACACTCTGATATTTATATTGTGGGGACTTCGGTTGTGTTTGGCTCAAGGCCAATTCGAGAGGCATAGCCGAGGCCCCTGCATGATTAAACATCCGATTGTTTCTAGCCATGATTAAAACCCGACTGAATTGATATCTTTGAAAGATTAGATTCTACCTATAAGCTACAACAGCGATTCAATGTAATGTTCTAGGCACGCATTTATAGTTGGTTATACTGTTACACAGAAATGAAACTACAAGACCTCCTACAGAAGGTACCTGAAGAGAGTGATAAAGGAATACAAAAAAAAAACTGTAAGATAATCGAATGAATGGTCATCAGCAAAAAGAGCAGCCCAATATACCAAATACAGGTCGGGGATACTAGAATCAAGCAGGTACAAAAATTTCAATACCTGAGAAGTGTTATAACAGAAGATGGTAAGTGCTACACAGAGATCTGAAGGCGAATTGGCATGGCGAAGGAAGAATTCCATAAGTTGAGTAAAGTATGAAGAAACAGGACAATTTCGCTCGAAACAGGGAAGAGAGTACTGGATTGCTATGTGATGTCAGTTCTTCAATATGGCAGTGAATGCTGGACAATATCATCAAAGATGAAGGAAAGACTTGAAGCAACTGAAAAGTGGTTCTACAGAAGAATACTGGATATAAAGTGGGGGATCGATTCCATATTACAGTCAATATATAAACTGACCCCTCACTTTGTGGTCACAGCTGTTTCTCTACATTTATATTCCTGAGATCCAAAAGCACAAAGAGGTATTACAGAAGTTGAGTAAAGTATTAAGAAACAGGACAATTTCACTAGAAACAAAAAAGAGAGTACTGGATTGCTATGTGATGTCAGTTCTGCAATATGGCAGTGAATGCTGGACAATATTATCAAAGATGAAGGAAAAACTTGAAGCAACTGAAAGGTGGTTTTACAAAAGGATGCTCCAAATATCAAGGATCGAGCATGTGAGCAATGGTGAGGTTTTGGAAATGATGGAAACAAAAAGGAAATTAATAATGAGCATCAGGAAGAGACAGCTGATGTTTCTGGGACATGCAATGAGGAAGGAGGCTTGGAGAACCTTATACTAATAGACCAGATACAGGGAAGGATAGACAGGGGAAAGCAACCGATAACATATTTGAAGGACCTGATCAGGAGGATGTTGGAACGAGGGTTGCATGGTGTAACAGGAGAATGTTTGCTAAGAGCCACCAGGGATAGGGAGACGCGGAAGGCCATGATCGCCTACGTCCTGAAGGGACAGTACACATAGAAGAAGAAGCCACTGTTATTATTATGTTTTCAATGTATTTTTCCCACAGATTTATACTCTTTTTTTAAATTAAGGTAGCGTTAGTGAAATTAAATATATGGCCACTTTTATTTCTGTGCAGTACGAGAAAGAACGATTTGCCCAAACACAAATCAGTCTTGAGAATTAGTGTTCAGTTTATTTTCTTCCTAATCATATCGCTGATTGTCTTGGTGGAGCTGGTAACAAAATTGCAAATACTGAAGTTTCATGTTTTTAATCTGTTTTTCTTCAAATTTGATATATCTATTATAAAAATGAAACATGTTTCATTAATAGACGTTTTCTATTTTCTCCATCTATCTATCTATCTATCTATCTATCTATCTATCTATCTATCTACATAAGTAGATAACATAATTTTTGTATAGAAAATAGATCAGTGGAACGGGCAACTGCGTGGGTTAGCCATAAAACATTTGCTCAGCCACTGTCACTGCGAATCGTTACATGGAGATGTTACAATCTTTCGTTACACCTGAATTGTACAATTTTTCCGACATTCAAGAAATCTGGTTTCAGCAGAATGAAACGGCATCACACACTGCACAACCATCATTGGAGGCTGTGCGAGTATTGTTCGTTAACCGTGTGATCTCAAGATTCGGTAATATTTCATTGTTCCCTAGATCGCCAGATCTGTCCATTTGTGATTTTTTCTTGTGGACCTATCTCAAGAGTAAAGTGTACACAACCCGTCCAAGAACTCTGGATGAGATTTACAGTATTCCAGCTGAGATGTCGCAGCGATCAATGAGGAATCTCAAGAGCAGATTTCAAGAATGCATTCGTACAGCAGGACGCCGTCTACAGGACGTAATTTTTAAAAAATGAAAATTCCTTTGTTTCTTAAAAGCATGTTTTAAGGTTTCAATTACCTTGAATAAAACATTTTTCTTCCATCACTCTTAGTTTTATTGCATTGTTAAAACCTTCCCGTTTTTCTTGTATTAACCCACACACATATACCCATGGAAAATGTATGAATCATCCCAATGTTAATCAGTATAACCAGTATCAGTAAATATTTGCACAATGTTAAAATATTATCTGACTTTAAATAACCAACCAAAGGTTGAAAAACCGTAAAAAATAACACTTGATTAATAAATCACTTTTATGAGTTTAGTACAATATCTTCAAAGATGAAGGAAAAAATTGAAACAGCTGAAAAGTGGTTCTACAGAAGGATGCTGCGGATATCATAGACTGAGCATGTGAGCAATGACGAGGTTTTGGAAAGGGTGGAAACGAAAAAGAAATTAATATTGAGCATCAGGAAGAGACAACTAAAGTTCCTGGGACATGAAATGAGGAAGGAGGCCTTGGAGAACCTGTTACTAACAGGCCAGATAGAGAGAAAAAAGACAGGAGAAAGCAGCGTATAACATATTTGAAGGACCTGAGTGGGTGGATGACGGGATAAGGGTTGCGTGGTGCAACAGGAGAAAGCGCGCTAAGAGCCACCAGGGACAGGGAGATGTGGAAAGCCATGATCGCCTACGTCCTGAAAGGACACGGCATATAGAAGAAGAATATATATGTGCACTGTTTATGAGAAATTATAATGTGAATATAAAAAGTGGGGTCAATTCTATATTATAATCAATATATAAATTGATCCCTCATTTTGTGGCCATGCTAGTTTCTACACATTTATATTCTAGATTTAAGGTCTTGGCCTAGTGAATGGCAGAGCAGGTTTTGGGTGGTGTAACAGGAGGAGGCGTGCTAGCAACCACCAGGGACAGGGAGATGTGGAAAGCCATGATCGCCTACGTCCTGAAAGACAGGGCACATAAAAGAAGCAGACAGTATAAATGTAAGGCGGAACAGTTTCTGGTGTGCAGAGGGTAACAGTGAGAGAAAAGAAACCCTGGAGAAAAGGTTTAATGAGTAAAGGACAAACAAATGAACGAGATTAAAGTAAATAGATGATGGTAATTGACGCTGTCTTTAAATCTTTGATGTTTGCAGCTATCAGGGAAACAAGTAAACGAGAAGTAGTTCCATAGGCAGGAAACGCGAGAAAAGAAACTATTAGAGTAGAAGTGTGGTTATACTTAACTATTTCAACGGTAAATGTGTGGAACCTAGATGCCAACAAAGTAGCACGCTTAAATTCATTTAGTCGGTTCACCAGGGAAAAAGCTCGTCAGAGTCCTTGAAAATGTTTGTCGAGAAACAGAGGGAAGGCACGTCATGTAGTTGAGAAAGTATTTGAAGCCGAGATGACAAGTTAAGATCGATAACAGTAGCTCGATACCCTATAAATTCTACTAAAAAAGATATAAATACCGCATGGCAAAATTCTGGGCTACATTGAATAAAATCGATTTAATTTAGAAATCTGATCTACCAGACAACCTCAAGCGGAGATACATTCGAGCCACTGTAGAGGCTGTGTTAATATATGGTACAGATTCCTCTAGCTGAACCCGTACTGTTTATCCTCCTGAAACCTACACTCGCATCTCTTGGAGACAATATCCAACCCAACTAGAGAACCAGCTTTAATAACCGATACCTGATATTTCTACAATCTTATACGAACTAAAATATATATATATATATAAAATAAATAAAATAAAATAAAAATAAATAAATAAAACACAAGAATTCACGAGTGATCTACTGTTCTGAACAACTAGCTACAGAGCAAGACAGGTTGGCCAGTCAACAACCAACTACATTGACAAGCTATGTTATGACAGAGAATACCACCGTAATGATCTTCAGACTTTGATGAAGTACTGAGTTGGTTGTCGTGACAGACTCATGAATGCCCCAGTTAGTTCGACGAAATAATACAAATGTTGACCTTCTAAAAGTTAAACCAAGTAATTATTTATTTCTTTAGAATCAAAGATGTCTGTTTGGGAATGCCATCTATATATATAAAAGGCAGGATGTTTGTGTGTGTGTGTGTGTGTGTGTGTGTGTGTGTGTGTGTGTGTGTGTGTGTGTGTGTGTGTGTGTGTGTTTGTCACTCTATATGTCCTTTATACAAATCCACAATTTTTATCCGCTTCTCACCAAACATCACACAAATATTCTTTCGGCTTCTTGTCATGTCATGGGCGACTTATTTTTTCTGATTTCCCCCCGATATCGGAAATCCATATGCCGATATCAGATCAGGTCTGATCAAGATCAGGATTTCAGCCCTTTTATCGTAGTTCTTGCTGCCGAATTTGACGGATACTCTATTGAATCTGATCAAAACCGATATTCAGCCATCAATATTGCTCATTTTGTCCAATTTTACAACTGTTGGGTACGATAAGTTTTCAGGGACTTACATAGGTCAATTTATCCTTGGATGACTTATTTGACTCCGATTTTAGAAATCGATACCCCGATATCCTATCGGGTCTAATCAAAATCAGGTTTTCAGACCTTTTATTTTGGTTTTTCTTTCGGCTTTTGCTCTAATAGGTATAATTGTAGTTCTTAATCTTAACGTCCAAAGAGTCTGAGCTCCAGTACCATGGATTAGTTTTAAAGCTTTCATTACTACCGAGCAACGCCGGGTTATAGTGCTAGTGTGTTATAAGCTTGGATGCGAAAGTGGTGTAATGGTTAACGTTCCGGAATTGAAAATTCTCTTCACAGTAGGACTGATTATATTCACTGACGCGTGCAAATAATCTGGTGACATTATACACTGACAGCTTCTTTTTCTTTTTCTTTTTTTTTTAAGAAGACTTGTAAATCATTGCTATCGGAAAAATAGTTCTCCCAATTTAGAAATATATTTGGGGTTTAAATAGACTGGTATAGGTTAATAATCAATGGAAAACTGGTCAGTAGATTCATCAAGTCTAATAAATCGAAGAATTTCTCAAATTAAAATTATATTTTTTCATTGGGGAAGAATAAAAATAAAATTAAGTAATAAGTCAACAAATCAGTCAGTTAAATGCCATAAGTGACTCATGCTTGGGCGATCATATCTCTTTCGAGACATGACTTACTGGGCAGAAGATTATCCCGCAGTAGGTTGCCATTGATTTCTGTGGTAGACTGGTTGCCAGCCAAGGCTATAGTACCCAAACTGTCTTATTATTTAACCCATAACTGGAATGATGTGACGGATTAATACCTTTCCCAAGGGTATTTGCGCGTAAGTGAATGCAATGAATTCGGCTGGAATTCGAAATCGGCTCCCCGATTTCTCGTTCCGAGCCGATATCCACTGCGCCACCCGCGCACATCAACAAATACCGCGCTAACAGAAGACGAAATAATAAACTAAAAACCGACGGTGGAATTGTGATAGCGAAAGATGCCTTCCGAATCCTAAGGAATATATCAAGAAATCTGAATATTTAATAAGCAGTAAAGAAATGCTCACTGAACATCAGTGGGGGCAGAGCAACTTGCTTATTTAGAATAACAAATAAAACAAAAATAATGCAGATATGCATGTAATTTTTTAAAGAGAATCAATCACAGCATTTAAATTTTATATTTTACAAGCTTTAAATATGACATCAGTCACATGGCCTCCATTCTGCTCAATACACCGAGTAAATCGTACTGTGAAGTTTCAATCAAATCTTTTCAGCATATCGGTGGGTATGTTGGCGACAGCTTGTTGTTCTTCATGTGAGGTAGGGTATTAGAACGATCGTTGTAAACAATCAACTGCCGGCCAGGAACACGACCACAGGGGTGGGGGCTTTGACTATTGCTTTTTAATCTTTCGTGCCATCGTCCAAAGAGTCTGCGCTCCAGGACCATGGATTAGTTTTTAAGCTTTCATTACACCCGAGCAACGCCGGGCTATACTGCTAGTAACAAATAAAACAAAAGTAATGCAGATATACATGTAATTCTTGAAACGGCATTAATTTTTTTTTTTTTAATCACATCACCCCAAACAAGGCGGCAAGGCCACTGGTGTGCAGGGGGCTACGTAAGAGTGAATAAATTGGAAAAGAGAAAGCTGGAAACCACATCCTAAAAAGGGAACAAGGGATGAGCCTCTACACCTATTCAATAGACGTGGGTGGAGTGTGAACCTGGCGATAGATAAATCTATCTACTCCAGTAGTAAAAAAAAAACAGAGTGAGAAGATTTGAAAAGAGAAAGCCGGAAACCACATCCTAAACAGGGAACAAGGGATGAGCCTCTACACCTATTCAACAGACGTGGGTGGAGTGTGAACCGGGTATGTTTTACAAGCTTTAAAGATGACATCAGTCAAATGGCGTCCATTCTGCTCAATACACTGGGTTAATCGTGCTCTGAAGTTTCGGTCGACTATTTCCAGCATATTGGTGGGTATGGTGGCGACAGCTTGACGAATGTTGTTCTTCAGGTGAGCCAGGGTGTTAGGACGATCGTTGTAAACCTTTGACTTCAGATAGTCCCATAGAAAATAGAAAATGTAATACATAATAAATTGAAAACAACATAATCAGAGAAAAATAACACATTATATATTACTGAATTTGAGTACATAGATAGTGGAACGTGAGTTAAGAGAAACAAAAACATACACAGGTACTGAGAGCTACAAAAGATATGACATTGTCGAGAGCCATGATCATAAAAATCTACTAGAGAGACGTCAAAAAATTAATATCTTTCTAAATACATATTTAAAATATCGGTATTGATCTAATGATAATCAAATCAAATGAAGTCTCGATTATTTTCTCTAACTAACGCTGAAACTCTTCAAGTAGAAGGGATTATTCCATGCAAGTCTGTGATGAAATTGATCCTGACCAGGTATCTCAAGATTAGTCAGTTTCTGGTCACACATTTATGAATCAAACATACATTGTATACTACAATATTTTGCGAGTCTTGACAAAAGCTCAGTAATCCCTTCTATATAAAAATTTGCTCGTGCCACAAGATTAGCAAATAGGTCCCACCGTTTTACTGTGAAACCAATAAAATGTAAACGGAGACACTACGTCATCGGCTTCTTTTCTCGCATTTACCGCCTGTGGAATTCCCTTCCGTTTACTTCCTTCCATGACAGTTACAATCTCCAAGAATTTAAATGTAAAGTCAATAGTCATCACCTATCTCACTAACCTGCATCGTCTCTCTCATGGAATTCCCTTCCGTTTACTTCCTTTCCTGACAGCTACAATCGCCAAAAATTTAAATGTAAAGTCAATCGTCATCTCCTGTTTCACTAACCTGCATCCTCTTTCTCATGGAAGTCCCTTCCGTTTACTTTATTTCCTGCCAGCTACAATCGACAAGAATTTAAATGTAAAGTCAATAGTCATCTCCTATCTCACTAACCTGCATCCTCTTTCTCATGGAATTCCCTTCCGGTTACTTCCTTCCCCGACAGCTACAATCTCCAAGAATTTAAATGTAAAGTCAATAGTCATCTCCTATCTCACTAACCTGCATCCTCTTTCTCATGGAATTCCCTTCCGGTTACTTCCTTCCCCGACAGCTACAATCGCCAAGAATTTCAATGTAAAATCAATAGTCATCTCCTATCTCACTAACCTGCATACTCTTTCTCATGGAATTCCCTTCCGGTTACTTCCTTCCCCGACAGCTACAATCGCCAAGAATTTCAATGTAAAGTCAATAGTCATCTCCTATCTCACTAACCTGCGTCCTCTTTCTCATGGAATTCCCTTCCGGTTACTTCCTTCCCCGACAGCTACAATCTCCAAGAATTTCAATGTAAAGTCAATAGTCATCTCCTATCTCACTAACCTGCATCCTCTTTCTCATGGAATTCCCTTCCGGTTACTTCCTTCCCCGACAGGTACAATCGCCAAGAATTTCAATGTAAAGTCAATAGTCATCTCCTATTTCACTAACCTGCATCCTCTTTCTCATGGAATTTCATTTCCGTTTACTTCCTTCCCCGACAGCTACAATCTCCAAGAATTTAAATGTAAAGTCAATAGTCATCTCCTATCTCACTAACCTGCATCCTCTTTCTCATGGAATTCCCTTCCGGTTACTTCCTTCCCCGGCAGCTACAATCGCCAAGAATTTCAATGTATAGTCAATAGTCATCTCCTAAATCACCAACCTGCATCCTCTTTCTCATGGAATTCCCTTCCGTTTATTTCCTTTCCCGACAGCTACAATCTCCAAGAATTTAAATGTAAATCTATAGTCATCTCCTATCTCACTAACCTGCATCCTCTTTCTCATGGAATTCCCTTCCGTTTACTTCCTTCCCCGACAGCTACAATCTCCTAGAATTTAAATGCAAAGTCAATAATCATCACCTATCTCACTAACCTGCATCGTCTCTCTCATGGAATTCCCTTCCGTTTACTTCATTTCCTGACAGCTACAATCGCCAATAATTTAAATGTAAAGTCAATAGTCATCTCCTATCTCACTAACCTGCATCCTCTTTCTCATGGAATTCCCTTGCGTTTACTTCCTTTCCCGACAGCTACAATCTCCAAGAATTTAAATGCAAAGTCAATAGTCATCTCCTATCTCACTAACCTGCATCCTCTTTCTCATGGAATTCCCTTCCGTTTATTTCCTTCCCCTACAGCTACAATCTCCAAGAATTTAAATGCAAAGTCAATAGTCATCACCTATCTCACTAACCTGCATCGTCTCTCTCATGGAATTCCCTTCCGTTTACTTCATTTCCTGACAGCTACAATCGCCAATAATTTAAATGTAAAGTCAATAGTCATCTCCTGTCTCACTAACCTGCATCCTCTTTCTCATGGAATTCCCTTCCGTTTACTTCCTTTCCTGCCAGCTACAATCTCCAAGAATTTAAATGTAAAGTCAATAGTCATCTCCTATCTCACTAATCTGCATCCTCTTTCTCATGGAATTTCATTTCCGTTTATTTCCTTCCCCGACAGCTACAATCTCCATGAATTTAAATGTAAAGTCAATAGTCATCTCCTATCTCACTAACCTGCATCCTCTTTCTCATGGAATTCCCTTGCGTTTACTTCCTTTCCCGACAGCTACAATCTCCAAGAATTTAAATGTAAAGTCAATAGTCATCTCCTATTTCACTAACCTGCATCCTCTTTCTCATGGAATTTCATTTCCGTTTACTTCCTTCCCCGACAGCTACAATCTCCAAGAATTTAAATGTAAAGTCAATAGTCATCACCTATCTCACTAACCTGCATCGTCTATCTCATGGAATTCCCTTCCGTTTAAATCATTTCCTGACAGCTACAATCGCCAATAATTTAAATGTAAAGTCAATAGTCATCTCCTGTCTCACTAACCTGCATCCTCTTTCTCATGGAATTCCCTTGCGTTTACTTCCTTTCCTGCCAGCTACAATCTCCAAGAATTTAAATGTAAAGTCAATAGTCATCTCCTATCTCACTAACCTGCATCCTCTTTCTCATGGAATTTCATTTCCGTTTATTTCCTTCCCCGACAGCTACAATCTCCAAGAATTTAAATGTAAAGTCAATAGTCATCTCCTATCTCACTAACTTGCATCCTCTTCCTCATGGAATTCCCTTCCGGTTACTTCCTTTCCTGACTGCTACAATCTACAAGAATTTAAATATAAAATCAACTGTCATCTCCTATCTCACTAACCTGCATCCTCTTTCTCATGGAATTTCATTTCCGTTTATTTCCTTCCCCGACAGCTACAATCTCCAAGAATTTAAATGTAAAGTCAATAGTCTTCTCCTATCTCACTAACCTGCATCCTCTTTCTCATGGAATTTCATTTCCGTTTATTTCCTTCCCCGACAGCTACAATCTCCAATAAATTAAATGTAAAGTCAATAGTCATCTCCTATCTCACTAACCTGCATCGTCTCTCTCATGGAATTCCCTTCCGTTTACTTCATTTCCTGACAGCTACAATCGCCAAGAATTTCAATGTAAAGTCAGTAGTCATCTCCTATTTCACTAACCTGCATCCTCTTTCTCATGGAATTTCATTTCCGTTTATTTCCTTCCCCGACAGCTACAATCTCCAATAATTTAAATGTAAAGTCAATAGTCATCTCCTATCTCACTAACCTGCATCCTCTTTCTCATGGAATTCCCTTCCGTTTACTTCCTTTCCTGCGTGCTACAATCTCCAAGAATTTAAATGTAAATTCAATAATCATCTCCTATCTCACTAACTTGCATCCTCTTTCTCATGGAATTCCCTTGCGTTTACTTCCTTTCCCGACAGCTACAATCTCCAAGAATTTAAATGTAAAGTCAATAGTCATCTCCTATCTCACTAACTTGCATCCTCTTCCACATGGAATTCCCTTCCGTTTACTTCCTTTCCCGACAGCTACAATCGCCAAGAATTTAAATGTAAAGTCAATAGTCATCTCCTATCTCACTAACTTGCATCCTCTTCCTCATGGAATTCCCTTCCGCTTACTTCCTTTCCTGACAGCTACAATCTACAAGAATTTAAATATAAAATCAACTGTCATCTCCTATCTCACTAACCTGCATCCTCTTTCTCATGGAATTCCCTTCCGTTTACTTCCTTTCCTGACAGCTACAATCTCCAAAAATGTATATGTAAAGTCAATAGTCATCTCCTATCTCACTAACCTGGATCCTCTTTCTTATGGAATTCCATTTCCGTTTACTTCCTTCCCTGACAGCTACAATCTCCAAGAATTTAAATGTAAAGTCAATAGTCATCTCCTATCTCACTAACCTGCATCCTCTTTCTCATGGAATTCCCTTCCGTTTACTTCCTTTCCTGACAGCTACAATAACCAAGAATTTAAATGTAAAGTCAATAGTCATCTCCTATCACACTAACCTGCATCCTCTTTCTTATGCTCCTTTCTCCTGCCACTCCTCTCTCATCAGTATTCACATCTTTCTCTTACCCACTTCCTGACACCCCCTATAACCTGTCACTCTTTCTCATAACTTTCCTCCTATGCAACCCCCTGCAAAGCAGGGGTTAGAAAAATATCTTGCTTGGGGCGATATGATTATAAAAAATAAACTATTCCTACTCACCTGCTTTGAAATGAGCCATGTTCATTTCACCTACAGGAAATTTTACAGCATTAGATTTTGGGGGTGCAAAACTTATTGGGTTTATTGCATCTGTCTATACTTCTGAAATGAATTAGTATTTACCGTATTTTATTGTTCGGACTGTTGTTCTCCTCTTTATTGGCATGATGACGACATTTTCTTCCGGCTTTCTTCAGATACTAGCAATTGAACCCATTATTACGATCACTGGGGTATATCAATCTTATTCCATGGGCAATGCCACTTCTGGTAGCCATATAGTTATCTTCATTTAACTTAACTCTCTAACTTTTTTGTTCACAAATACTGTAGCCAGGTATTGAACTCACAATTTGTTGGTTTAAGTCACTGGAACTAACCAACACCTATACCCACTGGGCCATGAGTGCCCAAAGCCAATACGTCTTAATAATGGCAATGAAGATGAGGGCAATAGTCCGAACAATGTAAATATTGGGTGTATTGGCTTTAAAAATTATTACTATATTAATGCACACGAAAACTTATGGGTAATCTTGTTTTCTTTAGTCAAAATCAGGAGACCGCGCTATACAATGCAGATCTCTCCTCAAAGAGATGAGGTGTCCAGGAAAAATATGCTTCAACAGCAAAATCGCGTTCTAACTTCGTTCACTCCATGATGCGCACTGAGGTTCCTGTAAACTAAACAGAAACAAACTTTAAATCCTGCCCTCTCGATTAAGCCCCTCCCCACTATCTTCAGAGCAACCATCGATTCATAGCGCCAAATTCAGATAAGCAAGTTGCTCTGCACAACCGTATATAATATCGGTCCTCCTAAACCCTTGTGTAAATTAATTGAAATAACTGCTTTAATTTGGTCTTCATTCAACATCTATTTATAAATATGTGACCAGCAACTGATTAATCTTGAGATACCTGGTCAGGATCAATTTCATCACAGACCAGCATGGAATAATCTCTTCCACTTGAAGAGTTTCCTATGTCGTACTTCCCGTTTTTGGAACTCTCTTCCGTTTGGTTGCTTTCCTGATAATTACAATCTCCATATATCTAACTGCAACGTCAATTGCCACCTTCTATCGCCTTGATTCGCACCTTTCTCTTATCCATCGTTCGACAATTCTTGGATCTTGTTTTTTTTATTTCACTGTAAACCCCTGCACATTAATAGATATCCTGTCTTGCTTGCGGTGAAACGATTAAAAAAAGAATTAGGATATTATCTTAATGTGTTTTCTTAAACATATTTCAAATAAGCTAATTAATAATGTGCGGTTGGATTTAATTTTCCAACATTGATGTTTTCAGTACAGTTTTATTTCTACATTGTGACAAATGAAATCAAAAGATTTCGTCTCAGGGGTAGACATCTTTGATGGCAACATTAGCAAATGATCAGTCATCCAGAGCGACGAAAAAGTATCAGTAGAGACAATGATAGATAATTTTAGCAAGACAAATCTAATAGGTCGGTCAACATTTGTTTAATTCAAATACATTTTTGTCTGGCAACCAAGTAACTCCAATTATGTCAGCGGGTAGTGGTGTTGTTTTTTTTTTCAAAATAAATATTGCTAACGCAAGCTGTGTCAATATGGACAAAGTCGTTTCGTTAGGACGGCATAAAAATGGAATTTCTACGATGCATCATTGGAATTCAAAAACAAAAGGTACAAGAACCACTGAAGCACTTTAGATTCACACCTATAATTTCATCACAACAAACACATGCACGAACACACACACACACACACACACACACACACACACACACACACACACACACACATATATATATATAGATCTGTAGAGACTCCGATGGCTTATAACCCAGGATTAAAACCCGACCGAATTGGCGTATTGTGTATTCAGGCAACAACTTCTCTTTTAAATAATTAAAACTGACTGACAAGTTATTATCATTAAGTTTTTCAAATAGTTTTTATGTATTCCTTACAGTTTTTTATATGAACTCACAAATAAACTAGCTATCCTAAATATTAGAATCATTATCACCCACTCCAAGACCATTGGTGACATTATCACATTAAAATACACACCAAACACCAATTTAAATGCGGTTATTTTCAAAATGCAGTGTCTTCAATGCAATAACGGATATATCTAAACTTATTTATGAATAGAGCTTTGTCTCTGTGTGGGTGTTTCTATGTGTGTGTCTGTGTGTCTGTGTGTGTGTGTGTCCGTTACCTATAGACTCAGAAACGGCTGAACCGAATTTTTTGAAAAATTTACACAGTTGTAGTATAAGCGTCTGCAAATGTTCTTAGCTAGGGTTTGTGTCGAGGTACCCTCGATAATCGAAAAAATCGGGTTATAGAAGGAGTAGTCCGATTTTAATCAAATTTCATACATTCATAGACAAAGACATAAGTAACGTTATACAGAAGTTTCAAGGTTGCAGTTCTTACAATAGTGCAGAAAATCGATAATATATATATATATAAAAAGCAAGATGCTTGTGTGTGTGTGTGTGTGTGTGTGTGTGTGTGTGTGTGTGTTTGTCTGACCTGTATGTCTGTATTTTTTCAGCCATTTTATTTTAGTTTTTGCTTCGGGTTTGGCTCTAAGTAGGTATAATTGTAGTTCTTAGTCTCACCCATGATACCATTTACTCAGAGGACTTACTTAGCCTCAAAATTCTGTTTACGACGAAAAATCTCAATTGATATCGATACCAGGAAATCAAAATTTGACATACATCCATTCATTTTTCTTTCAGTCTAAGGTTTCGCTTTAACTGGAAACAATTATTCCTTTTTAGTCTTTGGTGCCAACGTCCAAAGAGTCTGAGCTCAGGACCATGGATTAGTTTTAAAGCTTTCATTACACCCGAGCAACGCCGGGCTATACTGCTAGTTTATACATAGGGGAATCATCACGAAATCTGAACGCGTGGATCTCCGAACATAGAAAAGTCTTACGTTTGGACATATATTCCAAATCTTTTAATGCAACAAAATAACGTATGACGCAATTCTCAATTCTCACTAGTTTAATTAAAAAGCACACAACCCTTTAAGAAGGAAGTATTTTGAAAATATATTAAAAGCATTACGACCAACTATGAACACACGATCACTTTCCCATCGTCGAAATATGGCCTCCCTCTGTCTCTTCTATAAATACTTTCATGGCTTCTGCTCGGATGAGCTTAAGTCACTGATGCCTCCTCAACAGGTGTTTACCCGTGCAACCAGACTGGCAACTGGGTCCCACCCATTCACAGTCAGGTTAGCCAAATGCAGACGACAATTCTACTCCTGCAGCTTCTTCTCTCGCACTTCCCGCCTGTGGAACTCGCTCCCATATTCTGACGGCTACAACCTCCAGAAATTTAAATGCAAAGTTAATACTCATCTACTAACCACTGGACTCTAGCTCTCTCCCCTCCCCTGTATAACCTTCCCTTTCTCCCCACCTATGTATCTGTCATCGCACCTGCTTTCTCAGCTTTCTATTGTTCCTTTCTAACTAGTTTGTACTCCTCACTCTTTTCTAATTAATCTTTTTACATTTATGTAACCCCATGCACATCAGTGGCGTTTTCGCCTTGCTCGGGGTGAAATGATTAAAAAAAAAAAATTAAACTACTTCTGCCTATCTCTACAAATCTATTATCCATGAATCTAAAATATCTACACTGATAGATATAAAGTAACTTAAAGATACTCACATATATTCATAACATTGTAATTTCTTTCTCATTATGAACTACACTCTATTTTATTTCTAATTTCTTTAATTCTTCTCATTATTTTTCTTTTTGACTAACTGTATTTTTCTTATTATATATTATTATACTTTATTATTAATATTATCATTATTATTATCGTTATTCTATTTTTCTTGATATATATTATTATATTTTTCTCCTGTTTATTATATACTAACTCATACTATTCTATGCTTTTTATATTGCTAAATTGTTATATTTTAGTTATATAATATGGTTCATTATATATCATTAATTTTATATTTATGTTTTAATATTTCTATAACTTACATTGCTAAATTATGATATCGTAATAATATTAATACACAGGTATTTAGTATTTTAATATATATTATTTCATTGAAAGATTCTAACAGTTAACAAATTATTTTTTAAAATACATTTATTCTTTTATAAAAAGTTAGCTAAATAATTGTATATATTTTTGTTAGAATTTTAAACGAAAATGTATTTAGTTTTATCATTCACACACATAAAATTACCGACTCATAAACATGCATGCATGATTCTCATTCAAAAATACATAAATACAGAATTGTATCATTTTATTTAAAAAAGAAAATGATTCCATCGTTTAACGCATATATACATTATTTCGCTACAATTTTGAAAGGAAATGTAATTGGTTTTGACATACTAATGTTACTGTCATGTAAACACAGTTAATTCATCTATAGTTTAAATACGCTCGACGCATGCTTATTTTGGCTTTACATATGCTTATATTCATAATAAACATATAGTATTTTTATTACACCTGGGACACACACTTATACAGACATAAATATTTTCCTCTACATTTAAAATCATCATCCATTTATTTATTACTCATGACATGTACCTGACCAATGAAATCAAACCCCAATCAACATGCTCCTTCTGTGGATTTAAAAAGAAATTACTAATCATTTGTCTTTACAAAATCTAAAAGTAGTTTGTTAAAGTGAAACATGTTCGATTAAAGACATTTTTTCTTATCTGTTCTTTGATTCTTCTATACATCTTGTCAGATTTCGATCCATATATTCAACACACACACACACACACACACACACACACATATATATATATATATATATATATATATATATATATATATAGGAAAGAATATTAAAAGGTTTTGGGTTTAAACATGTGTCACTTTGACAGTATTTGTTTATTTCTATTAATAAATTTTATATTTCAGACCGCCCTCCGTCCTTCATCAGAAACAAATGATTTTAAAACTTGAATTAGAAACGTATGTCGCGAGATCACGCGAGAACGTCTGTGAAGAGTTTGTTTACAACACGTGACGCGTTTGTTTACATCTCGTGACGTGTTTGTGGAGAGAGTTTTTGTTTTTACATCGAGTGACGTTGAAAGCGACAGATTTTAAAAAAAAAATATTTGTAAACGTAAATCTATCTTGTTTGTAAAGATTCAAAACACCTAAGTCCATATTTAACCCTAGCTTGTGTGTATTTAATTTTAAAATCCAGTATTTTTCTTTCTTTCTGCGTGTGTATATAGAACTAATATATATTTATATATATATATATATATATATATATATATATATATATATAAATATGTGTGTGTGTGTGTGTGTGTGTGTGTGTGTGTGTGTTCTGGAAGGAAGGATGCTCTCCTTCCCTACCAAATTAATTATTTTCAAATATAATTGTAGTTGCGGTGCGAACTACATAGGAAGAACTACTCACCGCCTGGACATGAGGATTAAGCAACATGTCCCCACCCACGAAGATCGGGAACCACATCTTATCTCGGAATGGACTTGTCCCAAATACGTACGGTTCCGTCATTCACGAGCACCTATTAAAGAACAGAAACTGTGCTGCGAATTTTAGTGTAGACTGATTCGTTGTTGTGTCCAGGTCTCACTCTTTGTTCCATCTTAAGGTGAAAGAGGCTTTATATTTCGGGTGCCGCAAACCTTCACTGTACAAAATGCGTGGATTGTTAGGGCTCGCTATTATTGGCCTCTAGCTCTTTGTATTTATTTTTTTCTCCTTAGTTTTAATCACACACTTCTGGGTTTTAATTCTAGTTTAAATCTTCCGTAGAGGCCTGACGACCGAAAGCAAAACAGGTTGCTTCGCTTTTTTAAAAAATTATAATGTGTAACTTTAAGCTACACATATTCATTTCTTATATATATATATATAGTACTGTGAAAAGTATAAGGAGGTATCAAAATAAAGTACTCCTAAAAAAACATCACTGAAATTCAAATGAAAAGCCAAAACATATTAAAAAGTATTTAACTAAAAAAGGAAGACGAAGGAAAGCTGCGGTATTTGAGTTGGCCCTCACAAAGCCATGATCTCAATCCTACTGTACATGTATGCGATAATTTTGATTAAAAATTGATAAATTTAATGTTACTTCGCAAGACACACTTTGGGAACAAATACAAGCTGTTTGGCAGGAAATACCATTAGATACATTGAAGAAGCTTGTGATATCAATACCTGATAGAATGAAGGCTGTGATCAAAGCAAAAGGCTATTATACTAAATATTAAATTTATTTTGGAACAAGTATTTTTCTTGTTAAAGCATTTGTTGAGTAAATCAAATAAAGTTACTTTAAATTAATTAAATACTTTAATTAAATTGTTTATTTTTCTGTCAATATGCCTCATAAAAGATAAAAAAGTTTTTGTCCTAATAATTTTGCACAGTACTGTATTTATAAATCTGGTCATAACACATTACATTGCATTTAAATATATGGTTCTGTTAACATTTCGAGCTCTCACGAGGTGTGACGTCAATAGAAACGCATTACAAATTTGCGAACTGCGTTTGCTATGTTTGATAACTGTTGCCTTTGCTTAGCGGAGTTTTATGTCAACACAAGATAAAATCGTCGCTGATGGTGGACGTTTTTGTGTTAACGTCCTTGTAACCTCTCAGAAGATGGCTCATGTGAGGCGAAAGCTTAGAACCAAAAAACGTAAAAATAATCCAAATGTTGGGAAATTTTTGTCTTTATTTTCACCTGAAATTAAAGCCAAAATACGATGTTTAGAACGGCTCATAATTAAACATAATAGACATTCTTTGTTTCTTATATTTAACATTATATGTTTACAATAATCTAATCTAAACTTATTTATAAATGGAACTTTGTGTGTGTATGTGGCTGTGTGTGTGTCCGTTACCTATAGACGCCGAAACGGCTGAACCGATTTTCTTGAAATTTTACACAGTTGTATTATAAGCGTCTGCGAGTGTTCTTAGCTAGGTTTTGTGTCGAGGTACCCCCGATAAATATCGAAAATCAATAATCGAAAAAATAATCGAAAATCGAAAACATCGGGTTATAGAAGGAGTGGTCCGATTTTAATCAAATTTGATACACTCATAGACAAAGACATAAGAAACGATATTCAGAAGTTTCAAGATTGCAGTTCTTACAATAGTGCAGAAAATCGATAATATATATGCATAAAAAGCAATATGCTTCTGTGTGTGTGTGTGTGTGTGTGTGTGTGTGTGTGTGTGTGTGTGTGTGTGTGTGTGTGTGTGTGTCTGTCGGTCTGTCTGTCTGTCTGTATTTTTATTTTAGTTTTTGCTTCGGGTTTGCCTCTAAGTAGGTGTAATTGTAGTTCTTAGTCTCAGCCATGATACCATTTACTCAGAGGACTTATTTAGCCTCAAAATTCAGTTTACGACGAAAAAACTTAATTGATATCGATACCAGGAAATCAAAATTTAACTTACATCCATTCATTTTTCTTTCAGTATACGGTTTCGCTTTAACTTGAAACAAGTATTGCTTTTTAGTCTTTCGTGCCAACGTCTAAAATGTCTGAGCTCCAGTATCATGGATTAGTTTTAAAGCTTTCATTAATCCCGCGCAACGCCGGACTATACTGCTAGTATATACATATAGGAAACATCGCGAAATCTGAAGGCGTGGATCTCCTAACATAGAAAAGTCTTACGTTTGGACATATATTCCAACTCTGTTACTGCAACAAAATAACGTATGACGCAATTTTGAATTCTCAGTTGCTAGTTTAACTAAAAAAGAAAACAACCTTTTAAGAAGGAAGTATTTTTAAAATATATTAAAAGCATTACGACCAACTATGAACACACGGTTAAAACGTTAAACAAATTCTGCCTATCTGTACAAATTTAATGTCCATGAATCCAAAATATCTACACATATCAACTGAAGAAAATCGATAATATTTATATATATATATATATATATATATAAAAGCAAGATGTTTGTGTGTGTGTCTGTTTATCTTTCTGTATGTCCTTTATGTAAATCCACAATTTTTATCAAATTCTCAAAAAACTTCACACAAATATTCTTTAAGCTGAGTCTGAGCTCCATGGAGTAGTTTTAAAGTTTTCAGTACAACCGAGCAACGCCGGGCTATACTGCTATTATATATCTATCTATATATGTATATATATATATATATATATATATATATATATATATATGGTGGAGATACGTGTCACTTAAGAGAGCAGATTTTTTTCAGTCCAGCCGACTTTGTATTTTATTAATGTCTTCTCTATTTAGAGTTATTTGTTTTCTTGTTTTTGCTTACTTTTGTTTCTATTTATTTAAAGTTAGGTACAATTTTTTATCTTTGTGTAGAAATAATTGTTTGGCTTGATGCATTTTCTTATGTTGTGTAGAATTTGTTGGTAGTTAATTGCTTTTTATTGTGTTGACAGTTTAAATTTATGTGCGTTGTGGTGCAGTGGATATCGGCTCGGGACCACAAATTGGGGAGCCGTGTTCGAATTCCAGTTAAATTCATTGCATTCACTTACGCGCAAATACCCTTGGGAAAGGTATTAATTCGTCTCTTCCCTCCAGTTATGATTTAAATAACAGGACAGATTGGGGTCTATAGCCTTGGTTTGCAACCAATCTACCACAGGAATCAATGGCAACCTACTGCGGGATAATCTTCTGCCCAGTCAGTCATGTCTCTTTCGAGACATGAGTACCCAAATCGTATATCACGTATGTCTCTTAACTTACTGACTGAATATAACAGTTGGAAACATAATTAAAAATTTTACTGGGCATAAAGTGAGGGATCGGTTTTCTATGGTTATGAAGTAATAAAATGATCCTCCATTAATTATACTTAACATAATAATGTAATATAATCTATCTCTTCTCCCTTCAGCTATGAGTTAAATAATAGGACAAATTGGGTTATAAAATCTTTGCAGGCTACCAGTCTACCGCTGAAAGCAATGGAAACCTACTGCGGGATAATCTTCTGACCAGTCAGTCATGTCTCTTTCGAGACATGATCGTCAAAACGTTTATCACGTATGGCACTTAACTGAATGACTGAATATAATAGTTGGAATAATGATTAAGGCTTCTACTGGTCATAAAGTGGGGGATCAGTTTATTACTTCATAACAATAGGAAACCGATCCCCCACTAATTACTACATAATAATATAATACATTTCTTTCCCCTCTAGCTATGAGTCAAATAGCAGGACAGATTGGGTTCTATAGCTTTGGCTGGCAACCAGTCTACTACAGAAAGCAATGGCTACCTCCTGCGGGATAATCTTCTGACCAGTCAGTCATGTCTCTTTCGAGACCTGATCGTCAAAACGTTTATCACGTATGGCACTTAACTGACTTAAATTTATGCGTGCTTTATTGCGTTCACAAAATAACTCTTTGGCCTAACTAATAAAACAACAATTTCAAGCAAATTTCAATTTTATTCATCAATTTAGTCTCCTTCTAAGGCAATACACTGATCCCAACGTTTCCCTAACAATTCAATACCTTTTTTGTAGACGATTTGTATTTGGCTTCAAAATTCACCTGAGTTTCCGATATTACTTTTTCATTCGTGCCAAATCTCTTTTCATGGAGCATTCCTTTTGCTCTGCAAACAGCCAGTAATCGCTGGAGGCCAGATCTGGAGAATAGGGTGGATGTGGAAGCAATTCAAAGTGCAATTCGTGCAGTTTGCCATCGCTGCGATTTGTTCAAAATACGGAGACCAAAACCTTGCCTGCTGATACTTGTGTCTTTTGTCGCTTGGACAGCTTTCAGCTGCTGCTCTTTTCCCAGTTAAGTGCCGATTTGATTCCCGAGTGATTTGGTGAATCTATGCTTCGTCCGTTGTCATATATTTATGCAAAAACATCTTCTTGTTGCATTGGAACAGCTGTAAACAACGCTCCGTATGGTTGTTGTTTTTGAGCGATTGTGAGCAAATGCGACAGCCACATTGAACACACTTGATAAGTTTTGATGCAAAATAGTGAATAAGCTGCTTCTGTTAGGCTTAACTCCTTTGTTATCTCAGTCAACTTCAATTTAAGATTGGCCAAAATAAGTTTGGGAATTTTTCCAGGACAATTGCCGATTTTGGGCGACCTGATCTTTCTGCGCCATTTGTGTCTGTACGACCGCATTTAAAGTCAGCATAGCACCTCTTAGCCGTTGTTTCTGACGGAGCAGAGTTCGAATAACACTTATCAAGTCATTGCTTTGCTTAAACCGTATTTTTCCTATCAGAAAGCAATGCTTTATCAACACACGAAATAAAGATTTTTCCATGGTTTTGAATATTTGCAACAGTAGCTTCATTCAAATAACTGTAATTTGTAAACTATTAGGCGCACATTGTGTCACGTAACATATCACTTTATATGTCCCCGGTCTGACATATAGATAGCACCATTAATAAAAACTCCATATGATTTTTATGAAGTACTAACCTTCAAATGGCACGTGACATGGGATTGTGTGATTAATATTTGGCGTGATTCGACTAATTCCACAAAATTGTCTCTAAAAATAAGAAAAAACAAAAAACAAAAAACAAAACAAAAAAAAAACACGAGACTCAAAAGCTAGAAAATCAGCCACGATGAGTGAGGGTACTATGAACGTATCCTTACGAAGTCGGCTTAAAACTTCTCAGGTAAATTGACAACCTCTTTGGGCATATCTATCTATCTATCTATCTATCTATCTATCTATCTATCTATCTATCTATCTATCTCTCTCTCTCTCTCTCTATATATATATATATATATATATATATATATATTGATCTGGCAATGTCTTAGACCTCTCGACCACGAATGACCTCAAGTCTAAACGAGGTTTTAATCAAGCCTATATAACACAATTTTCGATTCTTCATGTGTATGTGTATATATATATATATATATATATATGATGGCTTCGATTAATTTTGAGAAATGGTCTTTCTTTTTTTCTTCTTACACAAGCAATACAGAATAAGCTGGATGATTCTCCTAACAATTTTCACAACTAATCTCATCTTGGCAATCATCTTCATCAGGATCAGAGTCTTTCTGACTACATTTTGTGTATGTAGGCCGATTCCACATTATAGTCTATTTTTATTTTAGATGGAATTTTTGGTGCACTCATCGTGAGGATTTGAGGTTTTGTAGACTTGGCACTCTCTTATATTTTATACAGAGAAGTAGACGTGTTGTAAATAATTATCCCTGGAGGGGACTCAGCCAGACTTTTGATTTTAGTGTCTTTGGGAGTTTCGATACACTAATTGAAAAGATGTGTAATACATGTTATTATGCTTGTATAAATAGTGTAGACCTCAGCAATAAACAATGTTACAACTAGTGACAATAAACGTAGAGCTATACAATTCTGTTCTTATGGGAACATCTATCCAAACAGACGTATATCAACATTGCGATAGGAATAATATAAACGGTTTAACACTATTTTTGGTCCATGAGAAAACTAGAATTTAATATTGCATGTGGATATATATAATACTATACGAAATTTAGTACAACGGAGCGAAAAAAATTATTACAAGTGGTATTATTAATTGTGAAGATTTGGCAGCTCAGATACTTTCTCACAGGCACAATGTGGCTTCCTTGTGTCTCTTCTACAAATACTTTCACGGCTTCGGCTCCGATGAACTTAGCTCACTGGTACCCCCCCTATATATAAATTCATTCGATCCAAAAGATTATCAACTAGGTTCCACCCTTTTACTGTGAAACCAATAAAATGTAAACGCAAATTCTACTCCAACAGCTTCTTTTTTCACACTTCCCGCCTGTGGAATTCCTTTCCATTTACTTGCTTCCCCGACAGATACAATCCCCAAAAATGCAAATGTAAAGTCAATAGTCATCGCCTATCTCACTAACTTGCATCCCCTCTCTGATGCTCCTTTCTCCGTCCCCGCCACTTTCATCATTATAACGTTCTTACGATGTAACCCACCCGTAAAAAGTGGCAGTAAATTCCTTGGTTGGGGCGATATGATTATTAATATGAGTTAAATTAAAATCAGTATATTTATTACAAAAAATATAAAATCTGAAAACATTGCTGAAACGCGAATAAAATATCTTTTTCGTAGCTGTGTCTGTGGGTTGTGGGTCACGCGAGGTCATCTTTGGCCGCCATTGTTTAAAACACCTTTCGGAGCTTTCGGCTTTTACGGACGGTAGAAGTGAAAAATATAGGTAGTCAAAACACGACTGTCGAAAACTTTTCATGAAGTTAAAGAAAAATCAGATCTTTGATTTCCGAATTGCTGGGAAAAGATTTGTACATTTAAAAATTTGAAAAATTCTGTAATCGGGAAGAAGAAGAAAAGAAATTGCGTCAAAAGAAATATTGCTATTTCATTGGTTAAACCAAGGGAATAAAATCACTCCGCCTCATGATACGAGGTGGGAGTAATCTCATTGGTTAAAGATTTGATTTGCATGGACACCCCGTGAGCGTCATCAACCCTCTAAGAAAATTTGGGACAGGCATAAAAAAAACGAGAGCCCAAAAAACCAACTTCAGTTGGTGTCGTCGCGCCTAGCTATGGAAACAAGACGAATTACCGCCGCCGTCACAAAGACCCAACTTCGGCTGTTTCTGTATGACTCCGGTGAAACGCCCTTGAAATCTTCGATTGAAGTGAACAAACAGTACTCTCAAACAAAAACTTTCGCTCCGTTGTAAAAATAGGAATTCGACGATGGTTATATTTTATTTCATTTTGCTGGTTTTTTATATAAAGACTTTTCCACAACTGATCCAGGCGTCATCGAATTTACTCCTTTATTTTTTCTTGTGCCCTTTCTTTTTATTAACCCAAATGTGTACGCGCGTCCGGCTTGGTTCGACGTCGTAAAGATACAGCTAGCAATATTTCAACGTGCCTTCCTTGGGATCAAAATTCACAACGTGGGCAAGGAGGAACACTGTTGTAATAGACGCTTTGAAAACCAGCTACTATGTCGAAACCATCACGACGAGCGGCCGGAGAGCGTCGTCACAACGGAAGCTATTGACGGTGCGAACGAAATTGTATAGCTGTAGGATATGACACTGTGATACAAACGACATGTAGGCTATTTAAATTGTAGTTATATTTAGGATAGAGGTATATACACGGAAGATATTACATGTGGGAACGGTGTTATATAGACGTAGGTTATTGACACTGGGGAAGGAAGAATATAAATGTATGTTATTGACAATTTTGACGATCTGTATAGACTGATGACGACAGTGGTAACATAGTGGACACTATCATTTCCTTACCGGAGGAGTGTCCACTAGCTTGAGGTCTTAAACACAAACTGTCTATCAACAACAATAAACTTAACTTCATATATGTCTTTCTACATATATATGCTAGCACTGCCTGATTCACATGGTGGTAATTATAAATGAATAATGAATTCGATTTATATTAACAGCTTATTGGAATAAGATAAAATAGGAGAATGTATTATTAGATATAGATAATCTCATGTTAAAAAATTTAAACCTCTTTTTATGTTAACACTTGCTAAACAACTCATTTCTCTGATTTGAAAGTAAATTTTGATTATAATATTTTAAAATTCTATTTTTTCCTAATAAGCACAGATTACGTTTGTTATTAACGTTATAAGGTGTACGTACTGAGCATATAAATTTCCATTATAGTTGTAGATTCAAATCTTCTTCCTTCAGTTTCCAATACCTTCGGCAAAGAGCTGTTTGAAAATTTGATTTTGGGTTTATAAGATAGTGTCTAAGAGAATAAAATCTTCGCTTGGTTCCATCCCCTCCCCACACACTGAAATCCCAATGTTGATATTCAAATTTTTCTTTTAACTTTGGAAAAAATGGTAGGTTGGCATTTTTGCCGTGTACATTTAACTTAAATGGAACTCTCAGTTGGATCAGTTTTAGTATTTAATCGAATATTACTAATATCCAATAAGATTATTTACTAAATTCTTCCTCGGGTTTATTACCGATATATATATATATATATCTTTATGTATATATATATATATATATATATATATAAAGAGAGAGAGAGAGAGAGAGAGAGAGAGAGAGAGAGAGAGAGAGAGAGACATATCCAAATGAACAAGAAAGAAGAAAATATGGTCAGGCGCACCCGCTGTTCATCTCAGAGTTCATGACAGGCTCTGTGTGTCCTGTGATAGGTACTGACTTGGCTGCTCGATTCCAGCCGCTTTCTCGCCGGCAGAATGTGACTTCCCTCTGTCTGTTCTATAAATATTTTCATAACTTCTGCTCCAAAGAACTTTAGTCAATGGTGCCCATGCCACGGGTGTTTTACAGACTGGCAACTGGGTCCCATCCGTTCACAGTTAGATCAATCAAATGCAGACGACAATTCTTTCCTGGCGGCTACAACCTCCAGAAATTTAAATGCAATTTCAATACCCATCTCTTAACCACTTGACTCTAGTTCTTTCTACATCACCCTGTATAACTTTTTCTTTCTCTCTACCTTTCACCTGTATTCCCATCCTTCTCTTGCTCCTTTCTAACTGGTTTGTCTTTCTCTTTATTCTTTACTCTCTTCCTATCTATTCTTTTACTGTTATGTAGCCCCCTGCATATCAGTGGCGTTACCGCCTTACTCGGAGTGATAGGATTAAAAAAAATTCCAAGATTCAAAACAGTGCTTAATATGAAAATAAATCAATGAATATATATTATGAATTATTGCGTTATAACATGTGAAAAATAAAAACTACTAAAAAATTGTAGTTTGATTCGACACTAGCGTTTCGAACCAAAATGTACAATTTTATAGTAGTTTGTACTTTGCAAATGGTAAATCCGTTGCTATGAAAGACGATTCTCTGTGCAGGGACGGAAGTTTTTTCCGTCTGAATCTATCTTGAACATTTATAAATCTATCATCCGCCCATGCATTGAATACTGCTGCCATATCAGGTCGGGTGCTCCTGCTATTCTCCTCGGGCTTCTCGACAAGGTACAGCGGAGGGTCTTTAATGTGATCGATACCAACTTGGCAGACCACATGCAGTCTCTCCCTCACGGCTTCTGCTCCAATGAACTTAGATCACTGCTGCCCCCTAGATACGTATTTGCACGAGATACTAGATTAGCAACTAGATCCCACCCTTTTACAGTGAAACCGATAAAATGCAACCGCAACTTCTACTCCAACAGTTTCTTTTCTTGCACTTCCCGACTGTGGAATTCCCTTCCACATGATTGCTTCCCCGACGGCTACAATCTCCAGGAGTTTAAGTGTAAGGTTAATAAATACCTCCTAACACACTAACCTGCTCCCATTCTTTCAAACACTCTTCCCATCTGCCTAACCCTCATCCTCGGTATCCTTAACCATCTATCACCTTCCTTCTGACATTTCCTACACCCAACCAGTCCTCCTCTTTACCTTCCCCTATGGGGTGAAATGATTAAAAAAAAACGAAATAATTAATAATATATATATATATATATATATATATATATATATATATATATATATATAACATTGAATACTTGGGATATTAATCAGGTAAATTCCGATAGACAAACTCAAAAGAACTCAATGTTAAATTTATTTATTTAATTTATAACAGTGTAATATAATTTACAAAAAATTTAGATATTCTACGAATTGATTGGTAATACGTATTTGATCTTGCTGCTCGTCAGACCCAAATGATATTATATTGAAGTTAATCTTCAAAATATTCCAGAAAATAATTACACACAGACGCTCTCGTGTCTATAGCGAGAATAGACATTTGTAACGGTCATCTACAAAAAACAATTAATTTTTGAATGAGCGAGGAATTGTTGTTTTTTTTTTTTTTTGAGGATTAACTGTGATATCATTTGGGTCTGATGAGCAGCAAGGTCAGCCGCCAAATACGTATTACTCATGAAATTGTAGAATGTCTAAAAAAGTTTTCTAATATATATATATATATATATATATATATATATATATATATATAGATAGATAGATAGATAGATAGATATATTTTAAATCATATCACCCCAAGTAAGGCGGTAATGCCACTGATGCGCAGGGGGCTACTTAAGAGTAAAAAGATTGGAAAAGAGAAAGCCGGAAACCACATCCTAAACATGGAACAAGGGATGAGCCTCTTCGCCTGTTCAATAGACGTGGGTGGAGTGTGAACCGGGCGATACTTTAGTCTATCTACTCCAATTGAAAAAAAAATCATTAAACCATCATTATCTTAAAAAGAACATTCTTACAATATTTTCTAGATTTAAATAACCAGCAAAGAGTTGATAATCCACAGAAAATTAATCTTCTGCTCAGGAGACTCAGGATGTAGCAGTCTATACATCTGTTATGGTTGAATCTTTTCAACTTTAACAATTTTTTTTTATGGCTAGTTATGGATGTGTGTTGTGGTGCAGTGGATATCGACTCAGAACGAGAAATCGGGGAGCCGAGTTCGAATTCCAGTTGAATTCTTTGCATTCACTTGGGCACATATATATATAGTGTATTTTAATTGGAAATCAGAAATGCAACGAATTTTATCTTTTATAAAGACGTCATCATATTAAACGAGCTTTATAACTATATATATATATATTTTATTCTATCGTCTTGTTGGATGTTGATCCATGTATTCAACTGAGGTTTATGGGCGTCGAATATAGTGGGCGTGGACGTTAATTATTCACATGGGATATTGATTGTGTGGACAGAGGAATATATACGAAATATATTGTCTGTGTCGACGGAAGAATAGACTCGAAAGATTTTGACTGTGTAGACAAAGCAATATACACGTAAGTTATTGACTGCGTAGACGAAGGAATATATAATTTGGATATTGACTGCGTGGATGGGAAAATATACGCGAGGGTATTGTCAGTGTGGACAGAGTTACTCTAGCTTCCATTCTGAATCTCTTATTAACGCTGCGTCATCTGCATATCTAATATCTGCAAGATTGTGTCCGACATTTTTTTTTATCCTAATACAATCACCCTTTTTTTCTTCTGGTGTGTTTCACTGTAAATCTTAAGATGGGTAAGGATACCGAGGATGAGGTTTGGGCAGATGGGAAGAGTGTTTGAAAGAATGGGAGCGAGTTAGTGTGTTAGGAAGTGTCTATTGACCTTACATTTAAACTCCTGGAGATTGTAGCCGTCGGGGAAGCAGTCATGTGGAAGGGAATTCCACAGTCGGGAAGTGCGAGAAAAGAAACTGTTGGAGTAGAAGTTGCGGTTGGATTTTATCGGTTTCACTGTAAAAGGGTGGGATCTAGTTGCTAATCTAGTTTCTCGTGCAAATTCGTATCTAGGGGGCAGCAGTGATCTAAGTTCATTGGAGCAGAAGCCTTGAAAATATTTATAGAAGAGACACATCTGGTGAGAAGAGATATTCTTGTTTTAAACAGCTTTCTGTTATCGTTATAACTATATTTCTATTGCTTATTTGAGTTTAACGATGACACGTTCATTTATTCTAAGAATTCTAGAATTGTTTAAGACAAAAGTTTATTTTTCTATGAATTCTTTGCTTCTCACCTATACCCATTTGCTTCTGTAAATTGTCAAATTTTCCTGAGAGAGGCAATGAGGAAGAAAGGCTTGGAGAACCTGATACCTACAGGCCAGATAGTGAAAAAGAGACAGAGGAAGGCAGCGGATAACATATTTGAAGCGCCTGAGCAGGTGTGACAGAACGGGGTTTGCGTGCTGTAACAGGAGAAATCCTACTAAGAGCCATCAGGGATAGGGAGACATGGAAAGCCACGATCGCCTGCGTCCTGAAAGGACACGGCACATAGAAGTAGAATATATATGCCAACTGTTTATAAGAAATTATAATGTGGTTTTAAAATGGGGGATCAATTCTATATTATAATCACTATATAAATTGATCCCTCATTTTGTGGCCATGCTATTTTTTTTTACATTTCTATTCTTGAGCTAGTGGATGACAGAACGGGGGCTGCGATACGTTACAGGAGAAAGCGTGTTAAAAGCCACCAGAGATGGGGAGACGTGGAAGGACATGATCGCCTACGTCCTGAAAAGACAAAGTACATAGAAGAAGAATATATATGACAACTGTTTATAAGAAATTATAATGTGGGTTTAAAATGGGGGATCAATTCTATTTTATGATCAATATGTAAACTGATCAGTTCGTTTGTGGGCATGCTAGTTTCTATAGATTTATATTCTACATTTATGGGCTTCAGCTGGTGGGTGACGGAACGGGCGTTGCAGGTGTAACAGGAGAAAGCGTGCTAAGTGGCGCCAGGGATAAGGAGACTTGGAAAGCTATGATCGCCTACGTCCTGAAAGGACACGGCACATAGAAGAAGAAAATTTAATACAGTTCTTTAGAATATTACTCTACGAATGAGTATTTACACAAGTATACACACACTCACATCACACAAAAACATATATATATACATATATATATATATATATATATATATATATATGTCTGTGTGTGTGTTTTAGTATGTCATTGTGTATGTGTGCATATTTGTATTTGTGTCTACCTGTGTATTGACCTTTATGTCCTCTTTGAAATAAGAAGAACGAAAAACTTTTACTTTGAAAAATGAGAAATATTCCTGCAAACTTCATAGCAAATGTCAGATATCTTTTGCAAATTTTCAAACTTGAACAAAATATCAATTTTTCAATTTTCCTAACATGGCAACTTTCAGTCTGACACGCCCTGTTCGTTTCTTTTCTTTTCTTTCTTGGTAAGATGTGTTTCTGCTATCTTCTCTGAAAGAATTCATTTTTTCATATTATAGTTTCTTTTTTCTTTGTTCTTTTTCTTCATCATCATCATCATCATCATCCTCTTCTTGTTTTTTCTCTTTCTTCTTCTTCTTCTTCTTCTTCCTCCTTATTTTTTCTCTTTCTTCTTGTTTTTCTTCTTCTCATCCTTCTTGTTTTTTCTTTTTCTTCTTCTTCTTGATCTTTTCTCTTTCTTCTTCTTCTTCTCACCCTCATCCTTCTTGTTTTTCTCTTTCGTCTTGTTCTTCTTTTTCTTCTTCTTCTCATCCTGCTTGTTTTCTTCTTCTTCTTCTTCTTCTTCTTCTTATAGGTTCCATTTATATGATTGAGGTAAAGGGTTGTTTATATTACTATTATTAATATTATTATTATTATTATTATTTTATTGCTGTTGTCTTATCATTAATAATAATAATAATGTGACTATACCATCTACACAGACAGAAAAATTGAAGTAAATAGGCCGGACATTATTGTTAAAAACCAGAAAGAAAAAAACTTGCCTATTAATTGATATGGCTTGTCCAGCGGATTTTAACTTAGCAACCAAGGAAATCGAAAAACTGTCAAAATATAAAGACCTGGAAATTGAAATAGAAAAAATGTGTAAATTGAAAACAAGAAGCATGCCAGTGATAGAGGGTGCACTTGGAATGATAAAAAATGGAAAAGAAAAAAAAACATTGAAAGAATCCCTGGACACCCTAGCTTAAGATATATTCAAAAAATTGTCTTGTTAAGTACAGCCCACACACTAAGGAAAACTTTGTTTATGTAACGCTAGGGATGTTAGAGGAGATAGAAAAATATTACATGGAGCCATGACAACACATCACGACCTTCCCTTAGGTCTTCCCGCAGACTTGGTAGGTAGTGCGACCATAGCAGAAATCGAAAAATGACAGCATAATGATAATCTCAACAATCATTCTTGCCATTTCTTCCATTTAATTAGTTTTAGTTTCATAGGGATTTGACACGACCGTTACGCCCTGCTGTTATTTCTTAAATGTTGGATCATTCTGTTTTGATCGTATGCAAACACAGAACTGACAAAGCAAAGACACTAAATGGTTTCAGTGAGAAAAAGTAAGAAAGAACGAAACAAGGGAAAACATGTGTGTTGCTTTTGATTTCGTGAAATGGAAAAAAATGTTTATGAATTTCAGATCTTTTCATTTTCACACCTTAAAATTAAATTTAATAAAAAATGCTTGCAAGACAGTTTTTAGTGAGGAATAATTAAATGTCCATTCATTTTTATATTTTCACTCTATGCTTGTTGAAAATATTCCCTAAGAATAAATTGAAAAGATTCACCAACGGTATCTTCCTCAGAAGATTAAAAACGTATAGACGATAAAATAGCAAGGAATTTCCGACACAAGTCCACGGGATTCTATTGTTTCGAAAGAGTTCCAACCATATTGAAAAACATAGTGAATAGATAAACAAGACATACAAGAAGTATAGCGCCAAATAAAAAAGCAGAGGGAGGAGAATAAAGAAGATAACAAGGAAGAAATATTACGAGGAAACAGAGCAAGAAAAGAGAAGGAGAAAAAGGAATGAAGGAAGGAAAGAAAGAAGAAAGGAAGGAAGGAAGGAAATAAGGAAGGAAGGAAAGAAAGAAGGAAGGAAATAAGGAAGGAAGGAACGAAATAAGGAAGGAAGGAAGGAAGGAAGGAAGGAAGGAAGGAAGGAAAAAAGGAAGGAAGGAAATATGAAAGGAAGGAAGGAAGGAAGGAAGAAAATAAGGAAATAAGGAAGGAAGGAAGGAAAGAAAGAAAGAAGGAAAGGAAGAAAGGAAGGAAGGAAATAAGGAAGGAAAGAAATAAGGAAGGAAGGAATGAAGGAAGGAAGGAAAGAAATAAGGAAAGAAATAAGGAAGGAAGGAATGAAGGAAGGAAGGAAGGAAGGAAGGCAGGAAGGAAAGAAATAAGGAAGGAAAAAAGGAAGGAAGGAAGGAAGGAAGGAAGGAAGGAAAGAAAAAAGAAAGATAAGAACTAAGTAGACTAGTCAATAATAGTATTAATAATAAAAACAAGAAAAGGTGGAGGAGGGCGACACATGTTCAGAGAGCAACGGTAGATTAAAGACCAAAGGTCACAGAATTTGGACAGCCTGCACGAAATGACATTCTGCAGCTCGCGAATGACTGGCGTATTTATCTATCGACCAAACTGACGCGTGATGATGCAATATTCGAAATACCATTACAAAAATAATAAGCATAACTCGAGACATAATTTTATTAAATCTACAAGACGACTTCGGTGAATAATGGCTTTAAAAACCCGAAAGCGCTCCTAAAATTTCGAAATGCATTATGTTCAACTGAAACACGAATATTCGGAAAAAGAATTCACATAAAAGTAAAATTATGTTTAAATAAACTTTAGCATATATATATATATTGTCGACAGATCTGTTTCGCTGCATCACAGCCCATCAGTACGGTTAGACTCCGATTGCTTTTTACCCCAGGATTGAAACCCTACCGAATTGGCGCCAGTCGGCGATTCTACCTCTGAGCTGCGGGCGTTCGGTGGAAAAGGGCAGACTTTTAGCGCATATATTATCATTATTCCCGCCTAAGAGCTAGCGTACTCTAATGCATTTTTACTGAATGAGCGATGCGTACACGTCAGAGTAGCTACTGTTTTTCAAAGCCTACTTTTCTTCCAGAGTGTGAGAGCGTAAATATTATATATATATATATATATATATACTTCCGGCCATTATTATTAGACCACCCAAGTTTTTAAAAAAATAATGTATTTTGTACTATTTTTAGTATCTATTGCCAAGTAGATAATTCTAAATGAAAATAGAATGTATCTTCTGTTATTATTACTTTGCAAGATTTTACAAGACAGCCAGGAAGCCTTTGCTTATGCCAGCCAATAAGAAGAAGAGACTAGCATGGGGAAGAGAGCACAAAAACTGGACACCAGAACAGTTAATTTTATGCACATGTTATTGTGCTGTATTAAGAGCCATACGTGATACACATTTTGGGCGATCATGTCTCGGCAGCAGATTATCCCGCGGTAGGTTGCCATTGCTTTCTGCAGTAGACCGGTTACACAATCTGTCCTGTTATTTAACCCATAGCTGGAGGGAAGAGACGGATTAATAACTTTCCGCAAGGGTATTTTTCCGTATGTAAATGCAAGTAATTCAAATGGAATTCTAACTCGATTCTCCGATTTGTAGCATATATATATATATATATATATATATATATATATATATATATATATATATAACTAATAAATTATGCTGCCATTACGATTGAGTAAAATTTTGAAAACAATTACCACTTCTTCGAATTACGCATTCTGTCAGTTGAGTCCCATGTGTGATACATGCTTGGGCGATCATGTCTCAAAAGAGACATGACTGACTGGGCAGAAGATTATCCAGCAGTAGTTTGCCATTGCTTTCTGCGGTAGACTGGTTGCCAGCCAAAGCTATAGAACCCAATCTGTCCTGTTATTTGACTCATAGCTAGAGGGGAAAGAAATGTATTATATATGTAGTAATTATTAGGGGATCGGTTTCCAATTGTTAGGAAGTAATAAACTGATCCCCCACTTTATGACCAGTAGAAGCCTTAAGCATTATTCAACCATTATATTCAGTCAGTCAGTTAAGTGTCATACGTGATACACGCTTGGGCGATGATGTCTCGAAAGAGACATGACTGACTGGGCAGAAGATTATCCAGCAGTAGGTTGCCATTGCTTTCTGCGGTAGACTGGTTGCCGACCAAGGCTATAGAACCCAATCTGTCCTGTTATTTGACTCATAGCTAGAGGGGAAAGAAATTTATTATATTATAATGTAGTAATTAGTGGGGGATCGGTTTCCTATTGTTATGAAGTAATAAACTGATCCCCCACTTTATGACCAGTAGAAGCCTTAACCATTATTCAACCATTATATTCAGTCAGTCAGTTAAGTGTCATACGTGATACACGCTTGGGCGATGATGTCTCGAAAGAGACATGACTGACTGGGCAGAAGATTATCCCGCAGTAGGTTGCCATTGCTTTCTGCGGTAGACTGGTTGCCGACCAAGGCTATAGAACCCAATCTGTCCTGTTATTTGACTCATAGCTAGAGGGGAAAGAAATTTATTATATTATAATGTAGTAATTAGTGGGGGATCGGTTTCCTATTGTTATGAAGTAATAAACTGATCCCCCACTTTATGACCAATAGAAGTTATAGTTATTCCAACTATTATATTCAGTCAGTCAGTTAAGTGGCATGCGTGATACACGCTTGGGCGATCATGTCTCCAAAGAGACATGACTGACTGGTCAGAAGATTATTCCGCAGTAGGTTGCCATTGCTTTCTGCGGTAGACTGGTTGCCGACCAAGGCTATAGAACCCAATCTGTCCTGTTATTTGACTCATAGCTAGAGGGGAAAGAAATTTATTATATTATAATGTAGTAATTAGTGGGGGATCGGTTTCCTATTGTTATGAAGTAATAAACTGATCCCCCACTTTATGACCAGTAGAAGCCTTAACCATTATTCCAACTATTATATTCAGTCAGTCAGTTAAGTGCCATACGTGATACACGCTTGGGCGATGATGTCTCGAAAGAGACATGACTGACTGGGCAGAAGATTATTCCGCAGTAGGTTGCCATTGCTTTCGTAGGTTGCAGGCAAGGCTATAGTACCCAATCTGTCCTATGTCCAATTTTATCAACTTTTTCAATTATCGGCACGTAGTAAGTTTGCGTTTCTGTTTAATTTCTTCGACTGAATTTCTATTTTATTCACTTATAATTGTTATTCATTTCTTTGTTAATAAATTATACTAAATTGCTCGGTTCTTTAAAGGTCCTTCTATACAGGTAGTTTGAAATTTTAGTTATTCTGCTAGTGACCTCTTCCAAGGAAACAATTCCTAAGACCGTTAATCTTTGAATTCAGCCATTTTCGACTTCTACTAAGTTAAAACTTAGTAATCTGATATATCCAAATGTATAAGGAACGAAGAAAATATTAACAACGTTCAAAACATTAATTTAAAACAACGTTCAATATAGAAATAGATCTGAGTATTTATGATAAATCAGTCAGCAAATACTATTTTTAAAATAGCGTTAACTACCTGATGAAACATCGCCCCTTCAATGTCGAAACAAAAAAAGACCCTCGTGTCGAGTTGAGAATCTTTTATTTGAAAAAGTAAGTTTTTTTTTTCTGCCTAATTTTAAATCTTAAGCTATTCATGTTTAATTGGTTTTCTTTAATTATTTTTTTGATTTTAGCAGAAATCTCTTGACTGGACTTTTACTACCATGTTTATTTTATTTTTTTCAATTGGGGTAGATAGACCTATCTATCGCCCGGTTCATACTCCACCCACGTCTATTGAACAGGTTAAGAGGCTCATCCCTTGTCCCCTGTTTAGGATGTGGTTTCCGGCCTTCTCTTTTCCAATCTTTTCACTATTACGTAGCCCCCTGCACATCAGTGGCGTTACCACCTTGCTCGGGGTGATGCGATTAAAAAAAAATTTAACCCATAACTGGAAGGAAGATACGGATTGATAACTTTCTCGAGGGTATTTGCGCATAAGTGTATGAAACAAATTATTACTCTCCAGTTATGAATTGTTTTAGCCCGGCCGGTGGCTGGCATGTGTATACACCGCATATATATATATATATATATATATCACGATAAAATTTCTTTCTTTCTCATTTCATGCGCCTATGGCTTAGGGAGTAATCACCCAGACTGACAACAGATCAGTCGAGTAGATGTCTAGCCACGCTGATGAACTGTGATATAGCGAAACAGGCTTGTACGTGGATGACATATTACATTAACGATCAGAACGACGTTAAGAAAAACTCTAACTGTGAAATAACTATTCATTTTAAACCTTTTACCAAGTAAAAATAAGGATATAAAGGTAAATTTTATATTTTCATATAAAGCTCAATAAACTTATTTTTAAAAAGTTACAAGAATGACTTGCGAATTGGCATGGCGAAAGAGGCATTCCAGAAGTTGAGTAAAGTATTAAGAAACAGGACAATTTCACTAGAAACAAAGAAGAGAGTACTGGATTGCTGTGTGATGTCAGTTCTTCAATATGGCAGTGAATGCTGGACAATATCATCAAAGATTAAGGAAAGACTTGAAGCAGCTGAAATGTGGTTCTACAGAAGAATACTGGATATAAAGTGGGGGATCAGTTCCATATTACAATCAATATATAAACTGACACCTCACTTTATGGTCACAGCATTTAATTCATTTATATATTTATGAGATCCAAAAGCACAAGGAAGTATTCCAGAAGTTGAGTAAATTATTAACAAACAGGGCAATTTCACTAGAAACAAAGTGGAGAGTACTGGATTGCTACGTGATGTCCGTCCTTCCATATGGCAATGTATGCTGGACAATATCTTGAAAAACTTGAAGCATCTGAAATGTGGTTCTACAGCAGGATGCTGCGGATATCATGGACCGAGCATGTGAGCAATGACGTTTTAGAAAGGATGGAGGAAATTAATACTGAGCATCAGAAAGAGACAACTAAAGTTCCTGGGACATGCAATGAGGAAGGACGGCTTGAAGAACCTGATACTAACAGGGCAGATAGAGGGGAAAACAGACAGGGGAAATCAGCGGAGAACATATTTGAAGGACCTGATCAGGTGGATGACGGATCGAGTGTTGCATGCTGTTAAAGTAGAAGGCGTGCCACCAGGGACTGGGATATGTGGAATGCCATGATCGCCTGAAAGAACATGGCACATAAAGGAATAAGAATAATAAAAGTAGATCAAAAACATCAGAACGATTAAATAGATCCATAAAATTGAATGATTATTTTGCATTATTGAAATTTTTTTTCATAGCCGGTAGTGTATATATATATATATATATATATATATATATATATATATATATATATATGCATGCGTGTGTGTATGTTTGTCTGTCAGTCAGTCAGTTAAGTGCCATACGCTTAGGTGATCATATCTCGCAAGAGACATGACTGATTGGGCAGAAGATTATCCCGCAGTAGGTTGCCATCGCTTCTGTGGTAGACTGGTTGCTAGCCAAGGCTCTAGAACCCAATCTGTACTGTTATTTAACCCATAACTGGAAGGAAGAGACGGATTAATACCTTTCCCAAGGGTATTTGCGAGTAAGTGAATACAATGGATTCAACTAGAATTCGAACTCGGCTCCCCGGTTTCTCGTTCCGAGCCGATATCCATTGTACCACAACGCACATACTTGTACCACAACGCACATCCACTGTACCACAACGCATGTTTGTGCGTAGTTATCTGAAATAAGACCTGTTGGGCTGTATGACAGTTCGTAAGTGCTCCTAGATTGAAACTCAACCGATTTGGCATCAGTTGGTGATTCTACCTGTCTTATCTACCGGCGTATTGTCAAGAAAGGAAGATTTTTTAACGTATTTTTTACATTTATATATTTTTTTTTTTAACTATATATTTACCGGCCTGAATAATTGAGAAATCTTATTAGATAAATAAACGTTCTCCGGTGGAGTGTCCCTTCTAATTCCGAACGACTCAACGGAATATCTACGCAAATATGGACATCCATCAAAAATGGCATTCAAAAAGATGAAACTTGATTCTCCTATAATGAAATATATTATTGTTTTGCGTCGTCAATGTTTTTGACAATCTTCCATCCAAGTTGTATGATCGGTAAATAAAGAATCTCGCAGGATTATTTCATAGGTGAGGACAGATCGACATCAGTATGGGAATGCCAGTAGTTAACATAAAATTTCAATGTTTGAGGCAACACTTCAGGTCAGACGGTTAGAAAAGGGTAAGGGGCAGCTTGATTATTTGATTTACAGAGGTGATAAGGCATTCCTCGAAGGAGTATGGGTGAGGCCACAGGTTCGGTGGCGGTATGGGTCACGAGAATTATTTATGCGCCCGTTTAGTGCGTCTTATTTTTACTTCCAAAATTTGTCTTTCTTTCCGTCTTGCGATTGATCGTAAAAATCTATAACACATTAACGAACACTTCTCTGCGATTAAGTGTCTGTGTGTGTCTGTGTGTGTCTGTGTGTGTGTGTGTGTGTGAGAGAGAGAGAGAGAGAGAGAGAGAGAGAGAGAGAGAGAGAGCAAAAGAGAGAAACCAATTAAGATAGATGAATTCATCTGGTAGGAACAGACCCTGCGTTCAATGTACATTTTTCATTCGAGTAAATGTGTGTGTGTTTGTGTGTGTGTGTGTGTGTGTGTGTGTGTCTGTGTGTGTCTGTGTGTGTGTGTGTGTGTGTGTCTGAGAGAGAGAGAGAGAGAGAGAGAGAGAGAGAGAGCGAGAGAGAGAGAGATAGAGAGAGAGCAAGAGAGAGGAACCAATTAAGATAGATGAATTCATCTGGTAGGAACAGACCCTGCGTTCAATTTACACTTTCCTGCGAGTGTGTGTGTGAGTGTGAGAGAGAGAGAGAGAGAGAGAGAGAGAGAGAGAGAGAGAGAGAGAGGAACCAACTAAGATAGATGAATTCATCTGCTAGGAACTGACCCTGCGTTCAATTTACATTTTTCCTGCGAGTAAGTGTGTGTGTGTGTGAGAGAGAGAGAGAGAGAGAGAGAGAGAGAGAGAGAGAGAGAGAGAGAGAGGAACCAACTAAGATAGATGAATTCATCTGGTAGGAACAGACCCTGCGTTCAATTTACATTTTTCCTGCGAGTAAATGTGTGTGTGTGTGTGTCTAGAGAGAGAGAGAGAGAGAGAGAGAGAGAGAGAGAGAGAGAGAGAGAGAGATAGAGAGAGAGAGTGTGAGAGAGGAACCAACTAAGATAGATGAATTCATCTGCTAGGAACAGACACTGCGTTCAATTTAGACCCCGTTTGAAATGTTCTTCGTCGATGTGCCACCTCACTTCGGCACGTAGGAATAACAGCTCTCCACAACATCCTATACCATATATCTCTGAATATCGTTTATCCTATTGCAGTCATAACCATCCCTAACATACCATCCATTAAACATAAGCTCGCATTCACTGATCTGTGAGTGTCAAATTTGCTAAGTCGCCCTTTTTCATTAGGCTAAGAAAATTTCAGCTGTCTCTTTCTATTATTGAGTATAAAAATCATTTTTTTATTCTTCAAACATTTCATTAACGATCCGACAACAGTATTCCTAGAATCCTTTTAAAATTATATTTTAATAGCATCTAGGATAGTCAACAGTACCTCATTTTCATAGAAGAAAATTCAGTTATTTTCGTTATACAAAAAGATATGCGTAGCCATATACTTTGAAAATGGTAAAAACTTAATTTTTTGGTGGGAGCGAGTATTTTGTCTTTAATTAAAACTTGAATTATTGGTGCGTGGCTTCCCTGTGTCTTTTCTACAAACACTTTTACGGCTTCTGCTCCAATAAACTTAGCTCACTAGTGCCTCTATGTATGAATTTACACGTGCTACTAGACTAGCAATTAGGTCCCACACTTTTACAGTGTAACCGCTAAAATGTAACCGTAATTTCTACTCTAACAACTTGTTTTTCGCACTTCCCGCCTGGGGAATTCACTTCCATATACTTGCTTCCCCGACAGCTACAATCTCCAGGAATTTAAATGTAAGGTCAATAGACATCTCCTATCACACTAACTCGCATCCTTTCTCTCTCAATTCCCGCCTGTGGAATTCCCTTCCATATACTTGCTTCCCCGACAGCTACAATCTCCAGGAATTTAAATGTAAGGTCAATAGACATCTCCTATCACACTAACTCGCATCCTTTCTCTCTCAATTCCCGCCTGTGGAATTCCCTTCCATATACTTGCTTCCCTGACAGCTACAATCTCCAGGATTTTAAATGTAAGGTCAATAGACATCTTCAATTTCTCTAACTCGCATCCTTTCTCTCTCAATTCCCGCCTGTGGAATTCCCTTCCATATACTTGCTTCCCCGACAGCTACAATCTCCAGGAATTTAAATGTAAGGTCAATAGACATCTCCTATCACACTAACTCGCATCCTTTCTCTCTCAATTCCCGCCTGTGGAATTCCCTTCTATATACTTGCTTCCCCGACAGCTACGATCTCCAGGAATTTAAATGTAAGGTCAATAGACATCTTCAATTTCTCTAACTCGCATCCTTTCTCTCTCAATTCCCGCCTGTGGAATTCCCTTCCATATACTTGCTTCCCCGACAGCTACAATCTCCAGGATTTTAAATGTAAGGTCAATAGACATCTTCAATTTCTCTAACTCGCATCCTTTCTCTCTCAATTCCCGCCTGTGGAATTCCCTTCCATATACTTGCTTCCCCGACAGCTACAATCTCCAGGAATTTAAATGTAAGGTCAATAGACATCTCCTATCACACTAACTCGCATCCTTTCTCTCTCAATTCCCGCCTGTGGAATTCCCTTCCATATACTTGCTTCCCCGACAGCTACAATCTCCAGGATTTTAAATGTAAGGTCAATAGACATCTTCAATTTCTCTAACTCGCATCCTTTCTCTCAAGCTCTTTTCTCCATTCACTCCACCCCCATTACCCCGGTATTCTCATCCGTCTATTGCCCTCCTCCTGACTTCCCCTATATCCTACCCCTCTTTCTCATCACTTTCCCCTATGCAACTCCCTGCTCAACAGTGGTAGTAAAACTGTCTTGCTTGGACTGAAATGATTATATCTATATAATAGCATAATAGTAGTAAAATATAAAGTATCTCCCCTTCTAAACTTACAATCCAATACAAAAATTGCCCAGACAAAACTAAAAAGTGATCTGTCCAAAACTAAGCTACTCCGCACCCCTCTCCTAACCCAAGGCTGTATCACTATTGCTACACACTACACTCCCATCACATTCACTTACATATCATATTACCAAAAATAAATCGTTTCCACCATCTAATTTTCATTTAACCTCAGCACCAGAAGAGGAGCAAACGTGGCTCCGAAACGCGAAAGTTTTTGATACTATGCTTTTATAAACCATTGTAACAAACATTACCATAAAGCTCTACGTTGTATCGAGCACTCTTTATAAAAGTAAATGCATGAACAGTGGGTTGATAACCTACATGTTCCATAACTTTCTTACAATATATATATATATATATATATATATATATATATAGAGAGAGAGAGAGAGAGAGAGAGAGAAAGAGAAAAAGAGAGAAATGGGTCTCCGACTTTTAAGGATATGTTTTCTTACCAGACTTGTTTAATCTTTACAATGAAACGATTCTGAGAGAATTATAAATATTTCAATGATTCGTTATTAGTGGTCACATTCTTAACCACATTAGATATGCAGATGACACTGCTTATTACAAGCGTAGAAAATAAAAGACAGGAATTCCTACAGAAGGTACTAAATAAAGTTAGAATAAAGGACCAAACAGTAATTATTAGAAAACAGAATGTACGGTTGTCAGCAAAAAGAAGGGTCCAGAGTACGACATACAAATATTAGACGCTCCGTTTACTTTTTTAAACAGCATTTATTTTCATGAATATTGGATGAAACGTAGCTGATCTTGAGAAAATGTAACAAAAACAAATGCTTGTACAAATTTAGCTGACCGTAGAACGCAAAGGATGAAAAGTTTTGATAAAAACAACAACGACGAGGAAAATAATCTGAATATAAACCGTATAAAAAATTCTAACTTCTCGTGCTATAAATTCAAACAAATTCAATATAAACTTATATAATATAAAATTTTTATGTGCAAATCTATGTTCAAAATGTCATTGGAGAAAAAAATCACTCTCAAAATATGTCATCAACATTCTACCACTAAAATGGCTCATCTAAATTATTGACATATATAGACGTGTATACATTCGGGTGATAGACGTCGGATTACACAGACAACGAACACTACAACTATTTGTACCTAGAGCATATCCATCGATGCTCATTATTGACTGATACAATTTTTAGGGCTCATCAGTAAACTACTGCAGGTTATTTAAAGCCACAAAATGACTTGAGATTATAATATTTCTTTAGATAATAACTAGCATTATAGCCCGGCGTTGCTCGGGTGTAATGAAAGCTTTAAAACTAATCCATGGTGCTGGAGCTCAGACTCTTTGGACGTTGGCACGAAAGACTAAAAAGCAATAGTTGTTTCCAGTTAAAGCGAAACCGTCGACTGAAAGAAAAATACATGTATGTAAGTCAAATTTTGATTTCCTGCTATCGATATCAAATAAGGTTTTAATATATTTTATATTTTATATATATATATATATATATATATATATATATATATATATATATGCACTAGCAGTATAGCCCGGCGTTGCTCAGGTGTAATGAAAGCTTTAAAATTAATCCATGGTCCTGGAGCTCAGACTCTTTGGACTTGGCACGAAAGACTAAAAAGCAATAGTTGTTTCCAGTTAAAGCGAAACCGTAGACTGAAAGAAAAATGAATTGATGTAAGTCAAATTTTGATATCGATATCAAATAAGATTTTTCGTCGTAAACCGAATTTTGAAGGATAAATAAGTCCTCTGAATAAAGGGTATCATGGCTGAGACTAAGAACTAAAATTATACCTACTTAGAGCCAAACCCGAAGCAAAAACTAAAATAAAATGGATGAAAAAATACAGACATACAGGCAGATAAACGGACACACGCAAAAACATCTTGCCTTATATATATATATATATATATATATATTATTGATTTTCTGTACTATTTCAAGAACTGCAACCTTGAAATTTCTGAAAACCGTTTAATATTTCTTTGTCTATGAGTGTATCAAATTTGATTAACATCCAACCACTCCTTCTATAATCCGATTTTTTCGATTATCGATTTTCGATATTTATCGGGGGTACCTCGACACAAAACCAAGCTAAGAACACTTGCAGACGCTTATAGTACAACTCTGTAAACTCAAGAAAATCAAATCGGTTCAGCCGTTTCGGAGTCTATAGGTAACGAGCACACACACACACACACACACACACACACACACACACACACAGATAAACACACACACATAAACACTTATACACAGACACACACAGACAAAGGTCCATCTATAAATGTAAATCTTCAAGAAAATATGTTCATCCGTTTTGGAGTCTATAGGTAATGGACATACACACACACACAGAGACACACACGCATACACACACACTCACACACACAGACACACACACTGACAAAGTTGCATTTATAAATATGTTTAGATAGTTTAATACTGCATCTAATATTACTTAATCTATAGATGGTGTGAGTAGAGATGGATTCATATTTTTCCCCTAAAATGAACATCAGTGAAATTAGAAATCTTGACTACACAAAGGGCATGAAGTCTATCCCAGATGTAGTAATGGTTCCTTAGTGCTAACAGTGATTATTGTAGCGAGTATAAACAGATGATATGAATTGGCTCGTTACATAAGACAATGTTATTTGTAATGTTAGCATTTTCTCTTAGGGCAGAGAGCTACTAAGTTGTGTGTCTCTCTCTGTGGGCAGAGCGCAGCTGAGAAAGAGTTTGGAGGTGTCAGGTTCCGGGAAACAGATGCCCCTGCAATACCCTACTCATTATACTAAAGAAGAGAGATTGGTTTTAATTTTTATATCCAATCGACGGTTGCATGTTGCTGACAAAGTTCGGGCCCTGGTTCAAATGTCTACGCTTGGGCTCCCCTCCGCCTATCACCACCCTCTGACATTTCCTATATTTAACCATCCTTTCTCCACTCTATGTAGCCCCCTGCGCAGTAGTGGCATTGACATGCCTTGCTCGGGGTGAAAAGCTTAAAAAAAAAATGTTAAAAAATTAAACAAACATGTGTCACATCACGTTACCGTGTATGGACGAGTAAATTTATAGCATTTAAACTGTAGAAGCAGTGCTGATTGCATACAGCATTAATCAATACTCGGAATTTTGTAACAATATGAAACCTTGTCACATGATAATAACCCAGCTGAAACATTGATATAGTGCTTATCAACCCTTGTATAACTGAAAAAAATTAACGTCAACAAAATAAAAATGAGTTGAAAACGACATTATCTTTTTTTCTGGCCGCACTCGATTGTGAAAACATAAGGAATATTTTGTTGTTCACTTATCGAACAGAAGTTGGAAAATTGACATTTATCTGAACAGTGATATATTTGAACAAAAAAAAAGCCACCAAAAAACGTGTTCCTGGGTCTGATACCAAACTGCATCCGGCAGCAAGGCCTCTGGTTGGGAGGTTGTGAGAAGCATGAAACTATCTCTTAATTGCTGTTGTTCCTAGATCCACCATGACCGGAGTGGTAACCCCTGTTAGGGTCTCAGCTATGGACAAATAGTTGACCTCACAAGCTGGGGTCAAAACACTATGAAAGTATAAAAATAGACTTTTATAGAAGAATATATATTTTTCAAATAAAAATATTACCAACAATACATTTTTGAAGGAAAAATATTACCAGTAATCCTTTTTTTGAATACAAAACTAGAAAACATTTTTAATTTCTCAAAATCTGACTAAATTATTCTTCTCACTGTAACTGAACATTAAAAAAAGTACCTTAAAACCCCAACCTTTTTAGCATTAAATAACCCACAGAGGTGTTGATATGCCGTTAAACAAAACTCAAATATCAGAAAAAGTAAAAAACGTTGCTCATCACCGAACGAATTTTTAATACGAGGAAATCATTGTGAATTTTTTTGCAACATCCACGAGAGGCTAGAATATATTTTGAATTTCGACCTATAGAACAAGAAATGCATACTACTGTGCAAAAGTATTAGGACAAGAACAATTTTCATCTTTTATGAGGCATATTGACAAAAACACAAAGAATTTAATTAAAGTAATTTTATTTGATTTACTCAACAAATGCTTTAACAAGAGAAAAATACTTCTTACAAAATAAATTTAATATTTACTATAATAGCCTTTTCCTTTGAAATAATAAAATAATTGCGACAATTTACAAATCGCACCTAGTGTACACACACACACACACACATATATATATATATATATATATATATATATATATATATATGCAGTAGTGGGCAAAAGTATTAGGACAATAATTATTTTATCTTTCATGTGGCATATTGACAGAAAATAAACAATTTCATTAAAGTAATTTTATTTGATTTACTCAACAAATGCTTTAACAAGAGAAAAATATTCGGTACAAAATATATTTAATATTTACTATAATAGCCTTTTCCTTTGAAATAATAAAATAATTGCGACAATTTACAAATCACCCCTGTCCTAATACTTTTGCACACTACCAGTGATTTTAAATTTTATTTTGATGCTTTATAAAAGATGAAATAGTTCCTGTCCTAATACTTTTGCACAGTACTGTATATTGAAGAGGAAGTAATTCAACTAAAACTAATAGAAGCTTTGTGGAATAAATCTCAGGGATTTAAAATGTTAAGATACTTACAGTTAAATCACATATTGTCAAATGCATATGCAAAAATAAATGTTGATTGTAAAGTTCAATAAGGATGATAACAAACCCGAAATTATGGACACATTCATGATAATGAGCAATTTAAGGAAGACTGATAAAAATATTGTGCAGTAATTTTCAAGGATCTGAACCACAGTTTACATGATTATAATTAAACCACGTATTTTTTTTTTTTTTTTAGAAGCGTTTCACCTCGAGCAAGGCATGTCACTGCCACTACTGCGCAGGGGGCTACGTAGAGTGGAGAAAGGATGATTAAATATAGGAAATGTCAGAGGGTGGGTGATAGGCGGGTAGGGATACAGAGAATGAGTGTTGGGTAGATGAGTGTTCTGAGAATAATTGGGAGTTAGGGTGATAGGAGGTGTCTATTGACCCTACATTTAAACTCCTGGAGATTGTAGCTGTCGGGAAAGCAGACTTGTGGAAGGGAGTTCCACAGGCGGGAAGCGCGAGAAAAGAAGCTGTTGGAGTAGAATTTACGGTTACATCTTATTTGTTTAACTGTAAAAGGGTGGGACCTAGTTGCTAATCTAGTATCTCGTGTAAATTCATGCTTAGGCGGCACCAGAGATCTAAGCTCATCGGAGAAGAAGCCATGAAAGTACTTGTAGAAGAGGCACAGGGAAGCCACATATTGTTAGAAGTATATGCAAAATCTGATTTGATTGTAAAATTCAATAAGGGCAATAATCAACCTAAAATTACGAACACATTCATAATAATGACTAATTATTTTCAGACTGGCTGAAGTTTGTGTAATAATTCTCAGGGATTTAAAATGTTTGAGTAAAATTCGAATTCCAGTTGAATTCGTTGCTTTCAATTACACGCAACAATCTTTGGGAAAGGAATAAATTCGTCTCTTCATCCTCCAGATATGGGTTAAATAGCAGAAAAAAGAGTTGGCAAACAGTCTACTGACGATATTAATGTTGACCTAATGCGGCAAAATGTTCCTCCAAGTCAGTCATGTCCTTTTTAAGACATGCTCGTCCAAGTGTGTATCACCTATGGCACTTAACTGACTCAGTTAAACTATTCATTTTAGTAGGCATATACAAAAGAGTTGATTGTAAAATTCAATAAGGATAATAATAAACCCGAAAATGAGGAAACATTCATGACAAAAGAATCAACACTAAATATTTTAACTATAATCATGAGAGAAAAATGTCTGCCGGGGCAACAAATATATAAAACTTGTAAAAAAGAAAAAACAGAAAAAAACAATCAGTGTGTAAATTAAGAATGAAAAGTACAAACCGTTGAAACAAATGGAAGACACTTTAAAAATTGAAACTTTTTTTTTCTCGAAACAGAATAATGAAACAAAAAATACCTTCATGAAAATTAAATTGAATGGGTAACTATAAAAATGCAAATTGATACTGGCAGAAATATAACGTTAATTCTGAAGAACCTTTGGGAAAAATCTGATTGGGAGTATTTTCTCCTGAACGTGATGAGCTTAATTTCTTACAGAGACAGCAGAAACATATGCTGATAGATTAGAAAGTCTCACTGCATAAGTGGGAAAATAGATTAGATCTCTATTAAATGTCATACACCATTAAAGAAAAATCAATTAAATGGAGTAACTGCTCCCGAACAGGCGAATTTTATAATGCAAGTTCCAGGCCTATCTTGTCCCATCATTGATTTAATCCTATCAAATCGTAAATCGAAGGTCGTTTTGAATGGACTCGCATAAGGATCATTTGGCTCGAAAACATGTGTCTCGAAAGGCTCCATCCGAGGTCCTAAGCTATTTCGGATTTTCATCTATGATCTCCCCGATGTCATCATTCTCCGACTAAGTATTTATACAGATGATACTACCGTTTAATCGTGTCTCAACAGCAAATCCGACAGAGGTGGTAAAATATACCTGATAGATGGTCACGAAAACGAATTCCAATCAGTGGTTAACTTGGCCATGAAAAATCTACTGACATTTAACTACCAGATAGAAATTTCTTCTGCGTGTTTGAATGTAGATTCCAGCATAGGAACACACTGCTTCTTCTTGCCCCTAATATTTTCACTGAATAAAGTAATACAAATATATTTAATCAAGAGCTGCGTCTACAAATAAAGTTTGGTCACTTCGTTGCACCAGAATTATTTACAAATGAGGAATCATCTTGCCTATTTATAATCTATCATTGGTCCATGCATTAATTTCTTTGAGTTTTGTTTAATGGTACAGAAACCTCTGTGGGTTATTTAAAGCCAAAAAGGTAAGTTTTTACGTTATTTTTGTTTAATGTTCTGTTATGTGCGTTATGGCACAATGGATATCGACTCGGAACGAAAAGCTGGAGATCCGAGTTCGAATTCCAGTTGAATTCCCTGCATTCGCTTACGCGCAAATACCATTGGGAAAGCTATTAATCCGTCTCTTCGCTCCAGTTACGGGTTAAATAACAGAACATATTGGGTTCTACAGCTTTGGCTTGCAACCAGTCTACCGCAGAAAGCAATGGGAACCTGCTGCGTGATAATCTTCTGCCCAGTCAGTCATGTCTCAAAAGAGACATGATCGCCCAATGCTGGTATTACATATGGCACTCAAGTGGCTGTTCGATTATCGTGAGAAGGTTCATTTAATCAAATTTTGATTTTTTTTTTATTATTATCGTTTTTTTTTTTAATTTTAGGAAACCAAAAATTACTTTTAGTTTTATTTTCAAAACTGTATTTGCTGGTAATAATTTTCTTTCCTTCAAAGTCTATTTTTATGTATATATTTCTATAAAAATCAAATTTTATACTTTCACTAGCAGTATTGCCCGGCGTTGCTCGGGTGCAATGAAAGTTTTAAAACTAATCCATTGTCCTGGAGTTCAGAATCTTTGGACGTCGGCACGAAAGACTAAAAAGCAATAGTTGTTTCCAGTAACCGTAGACTGAAAGAAAAATGAATGGATCTAAGTCAAATTTTGATTTCCACGTATCGATATCAAATAGGTTTATTCGTCGTAAACTGAATTTTGAAGGCTAAATAAGTCCTCTGAGTAACTGGTATCATGACTGAGACTTAGAACTACAAATATACCTACTTAGAGACAAACCCGAAGCAAAAACTAAAATAAAAGGGCTGAAAATAAATACAGACATACAAGCCGATAAAGAGACGCACACACAAACATCTTGCCTTTTATATATATATATATATATATATATATATATATATATATATATATCATCGAATTTCTACACTATTGTAAGAACTGCAACCTTGAAATTTCTGAATATCGTTTCTTATATCTTTGTCTCTGAGTGTATCAAATTTGATTAAAATCAGACCACCCCTTCTATAACCCGATTTTTTCGATTATCGATTTTCGATATTTATCGGGGATACTTCAACACAAAACCTCGCTAAGAACGCTCGCAAACGCTTATAGTACAACTGTGTAAGTTTTCAAGAAAGTCGGTTCAGTCGTTTCGGAGTCTATAGGTAACGGACATACACACAAACGCATACGCACCACAGACAAAGTTCCAGCTATAAATAAGTTTAGATTTCTATAAATATCTATTTTTATACTTTCATAATGATTTGAGCAGCGTTAGGGGATTAACTATTTACCCAATCCTGGGACCCCTAACAGGTGCTACCATTCCGGGTCAGGGTGGACATGGGAGCAACAGCAATTAAGAGATCGTTCCATGCTCCTCACAACCTCACAGTCAGAGGCCTTGCTGCCGGATGCAGTTTACCGTCATACCCAGGACCTCTATGCATTGAATGCTGTTGTCATATTTGGCCTTGTTCCCTTCTTGTACATCACGAGATTTATGATAATATCCAAAGGAGTACCCTTAATGTAATCCAGCCTTATCCGGGTATCCTCAATTCAGTCTCTTTTCACCGACAAGGCGTGGCTTCAATCTGTCATCTCTTTAAATCTTTTTAATGACAACTGCTCTGACGAGCTTTTTTCAATGGTGCCACGATTTCATGTATACTTGATTGGCATCTAGGTCCCAGCGTTTTACTGTTGAACTTGTTATATGCAAACGTCACTTCTATCCCAACAGATTTTTATTGCACTTCCCACCTGTGGAAATCCTTTCAGTTTACTTGCTTCCCTGATAATTATATATTCAAACAAATTAATCAAAATCAGGGTTTTTTTTACTCTCGATTGAGGAACAACTCTCTGGATAATTTTGCCATTTCATGGGGCTACGCCTGCAGCTTCTTCTCTCGCACTTCCCGCCTCTGGAACTCGCTTCCATTTTCTTACTTTCCTGACAGCTACAACCTCCAGGAATTTAAATGCAATGTCAATACTCATCTCTTAACCACTTGAATCTAGTTCTTTCACCACCCCGTATATCCTTTCCTTTCTCTCCACCTTTGCAACTGTCATCACACCTGTATTCCCATCCTTCTCTAGCTCCTTTCTAACCGGTTCGTCTTTCACTTCACTCTCTTCTAATTAATCTTTTTACTCTTATGTAGCCCCCTGTACATCAGTGGCGTTACCGTCTTGCTCGGGGTGATAGGATTAAAAAAATTCTGCTGTACACTCCACGCTTGGCAATATGGTTTGACGCAGAATATTTAACCCACAGCTTGAGAGATTAATTCAATTAAATCTCAATTGCCATCTTCTATCTTCTTGATTCTCGTTCATCTTTTGTCTTTCCGCAATCCTCTATCTACTGAGTTTGTTCATTCGCTTTCACTCCTTGTAACACTCCCCTGAACACTAATGCTGTTACTGACTTGCTTGGGGTCAAATGATTAAAAGAAAGAGACACAATACATCATTAATATTTTAAATGAGAGATGTTGTTCTTTCCCTTCTGAATTAATTAGAGAATACAAAGAATGGACATTGTGCTAAGAAGCTATTCCAGCTCAGATCCTATAAACGAACAGAATGTGAGTGATGAGGATTCAATGAAAAAAATAAAACAGTTTGGATGATTTATCGATTATAAAGAAGAGGAAACGACAAAGATCTAGATCTCCCATCGAGGTAAATGCAAATAGATATCTAAAGAATGAGATCACAGTTATATTTCTTTCAAAAATTGGTAAACACTTTCATCGCATTTTGACCTTGGGGCGTTAACTATTTACCCATAGCTGGGATCCCCCTAACAGGTGCTACCACTCTGGATAAGAGTGAACCTGGGAACAACAGCAGTTAATCAGAGGCCTTGCTGCCGGATACAGTTTACATTCATATACAGGACCTGAAGAACTCATCGTCGTCGTCTTGCTGCCATTGGCCGAGACAGAACTCACTACACTCCTCCAGTATCCCCTGTGCATTTGGAACCCTGGCGCAGTTTGCAGCGAAATTCATAATCTTAATAGCTTAATACTTGATGCATCATCAGGGCTACCAAGGGTATTTTTTTATTGCGACACCAACACTAGATGGGTTGCCTCCAGGTCCCATCCTGTTATTTAACCCATAACTGGAGGGAAGTGACGGATTACTACCTTTCCCAATGGTACCAGTGCTGAAGTGAATGCAGGGTACTCACTTGGAATTCGAACTCGGCTCACCGATTTCTCTTTCAAAGCCGATATCCACTGCACCACAACGCACATCCGTCACCGAACGCTTACAGCGCCTGGTATTCCCAAGTGGTCACCCATCTAAGTACTGACCAGGCTCAATGTTGTTTAACTTCGCTGATCGATCGAGAACCGGTGTATTCAACGTGATATGCCGTCAGCGAAGAACTAGAAGATCGACTAACAGCATTTAGCCTATTTGAGATGTAGTAATGTTTGGCTGATACTACCAAATTACCATACGCGTATATGTACAGGCTCGCTATGTAAGGTAGTGGGAACGTAGTTATACAGCTCGTACTGTAGACATGTGCGTTGTGGTGCAATGGATATCGGCTCGGAACGAGAAATCGGGGAGCCGATTTCGAATTCCAGTTGAATTCATTGCATTCACTTACGCGCAAATACTCTTGGGAAAGGTATTAATCCGTCTCTTCCTTCCAGTTATGGGTTAAATAACAGGACAGATTGGGTTCTATAGCCTTGGCTGGCAACCAGTCTACCGCAGAATGCAATGGCAACCTACAGCGGGATAATCTTCTGCCTAGTCAGTCATGTCTCTTTCGAGACATGATCGCCAAAGCGTGTTTCACATATGGCACTTAACTGACTGATTGAAGATAATATTTGGAAACATAAGTAAAGCTTCTACTGGGCATGAAGTGGGGGATCAGTTTTCTATTGTTATGAAGTAATACACTGATCCCCCGATAATCATTACTTATTAATGCAATCCGTCTCCTCTCTCTTCTAAAGAGCATGTCAGAAAATCATCTGCCCAGTCAGTCATGTCTCTTTCGAGAGATGATCGCCCAAGCGTGTTTCACGTATGGCACTTAACTGACTGACTGTAGACATGTCTCCCTTCTATCTCTGCCTTATGGCAGAGCGCAACTTAATTTATTTTTCTCTGCGAGCAGAGCGCGACTAGACAAGAATATTAAAAGCTACCCGATTCCGAAGAAACAGTTTCCCGCAGTCGTCTTCTTCTTCTATGTTCCTTGTCATTTCAGGACGTAGGCGATCATTGTCTTCCATTTCTTCCTATTCCTGATGGCACTGAGCACACTTTCTCCTATAACACCACGCAACCCCCGTTCTGTCATCCACCTGCTCAGGCCCTTCAACAATATACACTGCATTCCTCTGTCTCTTTTCCCCTCTATCTGGCCTGTAAGTCTCAGGTTCTCCAAGCCCTTTTTCTTTATTGCATGCCCCAGGAATTTAGTTGTATCTTTCTGATGCTCAATATTAATTTCCTTTTTGTTTCCATCCTTTCTGAAACCTCATCATCGCTCACATGCTCAATCCATGATATCTGCAGTATCCTTCTATAGAAACGCACTTCAGCTGCTTCAAGGTTTTCTTTCATCTTTGATGTTAATGTCCAGCATTCACTGCCATATTGAAGAACTGACAATACATAGCAATTCAGTACTCTTTTCTTTGTTTCTAGTGAGATTTTTCTCTCTCACTTAATGCTGTAGATCCACATTTGGGCTACTCCAACCTTTACTTCATCTTTGATGATATTGTCCAGCATTCACTGCCATATTGAAGAACTGAAATCACATAGCAATTCAGTACTCTTTTCTTTGTTTCTAGTGAAATTTTCCTGTCTCTTAATGCTGCAGATCCACATTTGGGCTACTCCAAACTTTCCTTCATCTTTGATGATATTGTACAGCATTCACTGCCATATTGAAGAACTGAAATCACATAGCAATCCAGTACTCTTTTCTTTTCCCCTGTCTTTTTCCCTCTATCTAGCCTTTTAGTATCAGGTTCTCCAAGACCTCTTTCCTCATTGCATGTCCCAGGAACTTCAGCTGTCTCTTCCTGATGCTCAGTATTAATTTCCTTTTCTTTTCCATCCTTTCCAAAACCTTATAATTGTTCACATGCTCGGTCTATGATATCCGCAGCATCCTTCTGTAGAACAACATTTCAGTTGATTCCAGTTTTTCCTTCATCTTTGATGATATTGTCCAGCATTCACTGCCATATTGAAGAACTGACATCACATTGCAATCTAGTAATCTATTCTTTGTTTCTAGTGAAAATTTTCTTTCTCTTACTACTTTACTCAGCTTCTGGAATCCTTCATTCACCCGGCTAATTCGGCTTCGGATCTCTGTGTCACACTTTCCGTCTTCTGTTAGAACATTTCTCAGGTATTTAAAATTTTGTAGCTGCTTGATTTTAGTATGTCCCAACTGTATTTGGCATTTTTGCTGATGACCATGCATTCGCTTTTCTTGCAGTTTATTTGTAGTCCTTTCTTGTCACTCTCTTCAGCTACCTTCTGTAGGAGGTCTTGTAGTTTCCTTTCCGTGCCCGCAACAGTACATACTAAAATGTGCGATCGGAAGTAAAACCGAAGCCAAGTCACCCGTGTACGTGCTCGGGTGCCCTACATGAAACCGACATTGTGTCATATCATGTCACTGTTGGGATACGAGTAAATAGCATGGTATTTGTACTGCATGTACTGTCAGTATCACTCTGCTGAATCTGTGATTTAGGGCAGAACGCAGATAGGTTGCGTCTTTCTTTGCGAACAGAAAATATCAGAAAACTGCTCGTTCCTTGGGAACAACCGTCCGCGGATGTACATCGCATACATACTGACTAAATAAAACACTAATACTTACCATAATTATACTATGACTTGTCAGTAGGATTTTTTTCTTTTTGCTAGCTTTCTCGATTGAAAATATGTCCCGGGTGAGAACATGTAATACATTAAGTCAGTCAGGTAAGTGCCATACGTGATACACGCTTGGGCGATCATGTCTCGAAAGAGACATGACTGACTGGGCAGAAGATTATCCAGCAGTAGTTTGCCATTGCTTTCTGCGGTAGACTGGCTGCCGACCAAGGCTATAGAACCCGATCTGTCCTGTTATTTGACTCATAGCTCGAGGGGAAAGAAATGTATTATATTATTATGTAGTAATTAGTGGGGGATCGGTTTCCTATTGTTATGAAGTAATAAACTGACCTCCCCACTTTATGACCAGTAGAAGCCTTAATCATTATTCCAACTATTATATTCAGTCAGTCAGTTAAGTGCCATACGTGATACACGCTTGGGCGATCATGTCTCAAAAGAGACATGACTGACTGGGCAGAAGATTATCCAGCAGTAGTTTGCCATTGCTTTCTGCGGTAGACTGGCTGCCGACCAAGGCTATAGAACCCAATCTGTCCTGTTATTTGACTCATAGCTCGAGGGGAAAGAAATGTATTATATTATTATGTAGTAATTAGTGGGGGATCGGTTTCCCATTGTTATGAAGTAATAAACTGACCTCCCCACTTTATGACCAGTAGAAGCCTTAATCATGATTCCAACTATTATATTCAGTCAGTCAGTTAAGTGCCATACGTGATACACGCTTGGGCGATCATGTTTCGAAAGAGACATGACTGACTGGGCAGAAGATTATCCCGCAGTAGTTTGCCATTGCTTTCTGCGGTAGACTGGTTGCCGACCAAGGCTATAGAACCCAATCTGTTCTATTATTTACCCTACAATTCGAACTCGGCTTCCCGATTTCTAGTTCCGAGCCGATATCGACTACACCACGACGCACATCATACATTAAGAACTCCCTAAAAAATCAGGCTTTTCACAAAGAAATTCAGATGTCTCACTATGTATACAATATGCTTATACACGTGTATATAAGTTAAGCCAATTTCATAATTATTTGCTTTTCATTTGTGAAGCAACCTAACCACTCTCCCGTTTCCCTGTTACATTTTCGGCCGTCAACAGCATTTTTAGTTTTCCATGTGACATATGCTTTCAGTAAGTCGGCGATCATGGCCTTCTACATATACCTGACGGATGTGCATTGTGGTGCAGTGGATGTCGGCTCGGAAAGAGAAATCGTTGATCCGATTTCGAATTCTGCCTTCACACTAGGGCCCATGGGAAAGGTATTGATCCGTCCCTTCCCTCAAGTTATGGGTTAAATAACAGGGTAGGACTTGAGACCTTTAAACAAATCCCAATAGAACTTTCTCTGTCGGAAAGGGAGCTGGCACAGCCCACATAGGGTGCATGCGACTTGGACTAGGACATCTCCCTATCTCTTGTTGCTCTTCATACATTTTCTCTTTCCCCGCTTCCTAAAACCTACTTTTACTATCTATTTGCCTAATCCTATCAACTATATTATGTGTGCATTCCTCTTTCTTTCCGTCTGTCTCTCTTGTGAGGGTCCTGTGCATGACGGTAAACTGCATCCGGCAGCAAGTCTTCTGATTGGGAGGTTGTGTGGAGCATGGAACCATCTATTAATTGCTGTTGTACCCAGGTCCACCATGACCCGGAGTGGTAACACCTGTTAGGGTACCAGCTATGGGCAAGTATCTAACCCCCAAACTGGACTCAAAACATTATGAAAGTATAAAAATAGACTTTTATAGAAATATATACATAAAAATATATACATTTTCGAAGGAAATTTTGAAGAAAGAAATTATTACTATAACACATTTTTGAAAAAAATTAAATTATTCCCAGCAAAACTAGAAGACATTTTCAGTTTTCTCAAATATAAAATATAAAAACAAAAAAATTCATTAAAATCTGGCTAAATCGACCTTCTCACTGTAACCGAACATTAAAAAAAGAAATACCTTAAAACCCCACCTTTTTGGCATCATATAACCCACAGGGGTTGATATGCCGTTTAACAAAACTCAAACCCTTGTGAGTATCAGATTTTCCAAATCTTCCTTTCTCATCACATGTTACAGAAATTTCAGTTGTATTTTTATACAGCATAGCCCACTCATATTAGCTTTAAATAAGGGGCTATGTTTTACGTTATCAAATACGATACAGGTTAAGTTTAATGCGTCAAACTCAGTAGCACTTCATACGCACGCATACGAGTGAATAGATAAACAGTGTTGCCGTAATATGCGACTATTTGCACAAGTCTATTTTCAAACCATGTCTGGAAGGCTGTTAAATTAAAACAATCTACAAATTGAATCAGCAAGAGCAAATGTCATTAAAAATTCAGGCATCTTTGTCTAAATTCAACACAGACTAACTAAGAAAGAATCTGTTGATAGAAACTTACATATTGTGCTTTCAAATCATCTATCTATCTATCTATCTATCTATCTATCTATCTATCTATCTATCTATCTATCTATCTCAGTCTGTTCATCTATCTATCTATCTATCTATCTATCTAACTATCTATCTATCTATCTATCTCAGTCTGTTCATATCTATCTATCTATCTATCTATCTATCTATCTATCTATCTATCTATCTCAGTCTGTTCATATCTATCTATCTATCTATCTATCTATCTATCTATCTATCTATCTAAGTCTGTTCATTTCTTTCTATCTATCTATCTATCTATCTATCTATCTATCTATCTAAGTCTGTTATCTATCTATCTATCTATCTATCTATCTATTTATCTATCTATCTATCTATACTCGAAATATTTCGAACTTTATTTTATTCCTCACAGTTAAGATGATAAGATGAGAAGATGTTAATGAGAAGAATGGTTAATGAAGCAACAGAATTGAGGAAGATAAATTAAGAAATACATGCATAAAACCTTTGATCTCTACTAGAAATTCAGGTGGAAAATCATAAATGTGTAATTAAAAGCGTGAGAAAATAAAATCTGGCTTTGCTGATCATGTTTGATGTGCAAAAAAGTTGTCCTCAGTCCCTACCGAATAAAGTAAAATACTCGACATAGAACCTTGGAGATTAAGCAGTTTAAAGAATAGGACATATGCTCAGTAGACTAAACAAACATATAAAGCCAGAAAGATATATATTATTAAATGGAAACAAAGGCAAAGACAGTCAAGATTGATATTAAGGCTACAGAATTAACAGAATGAATATAGTGATAGAACATTGTTTAACAGCAGACTTGTAGACGGTACAATTAGTGCATGAGTGTAGGGAATGAATGTAAATTAGGTTTAAGACAATCTATCTATCTATCTATCTATCTATCTATCTCTTCTTTTCTTCATATCTATCTATCTATCTATCTATCTATCTATCTATCTATCTATCTCATTCTGTTGCCTATCTATATATTTAACATAGTCTGTTCCTATCTATCTATCTATCTATCTATCTATCTATCTATCTATATATATATATATATATATATATATATATATATATATAATTCTGTTATCTATCTATCTGTTTTGGATTCCGAGTGAGGAACCGCACACAATAATGTACAATAAAACAGATATTTGAGATAAAAGAATATGTTATATTAAACCTAAAGATATAAAGTGAAACGCAGGTTTGTAATCCAGTAATACGATTAGTAAAAATATAAATCTATATCTATATCTATATCTATATCTATATATATATATATATATATATATATATATATATACAAGTCGTTGAAGTGAAACCGTGCTGGAATTAGTATGTCCACGTCAAAACTGACGGGTGCTGTACAATACTATTCTGGCTGAGTGGAGCTCAGAGCTACTATGACTACTGACGCAGTATTCTCTGTGTAACTTCGGTATCTTTCGGTATCTTACGGATTTCTTACGATGTCTCACGTATCTCACTATGGCATGAGTATATGTATACTCAAATAGAGTTCATTATCATAGAAAAAGGGAAAATCCCACAACACTATCGCATTCTGTTATCTATTATACATTCAGTATTGTCCCATCAAATAATAGCTGATAAAATTAAACCTTTGCTAGATTTTTATGTAAAACTTTAACTTGCAAATAGCAAGCAATAGAGCTGCAAGTGCCTTAGGTTATTAGTTTTTGGATTTTTTTTTTATAGTTTCGTAAATCTGCTGGTTGATTTTTAAATCAAGTTGGGTTTTCCAGTGTAGTAGACTGAAGAGTTAGGATAGTGATTCATTAATAATTTATGCCTTGTTTCGTTGTTTTAATGTTATTTAACATCATATCATTTCTTTATAAAACATTTAATTCCGAAATGGAATTTTCTTTAGAACATTAGAAACTTATTTTAAAAATTGTATTGTTGACAATTTTTCAACCTGAATATATATTTTTGTAATTTGTTATGTTTTTATACTCTGGGAGAATTTTTACTACAAAAATTCATTTTTATACTCTCATAGTTATTACAGGTTCATGGTAGATCATTTTCGCATAGTTAATTTTAACAGATGATACCACCTCGAGTCCGAGTAGACCTGGAACAGGAGTAATTAAAAGATGGATTAACCCCACCTTAAAATATTCCGATCAGAGACCTTGCTGTCAGGTGTAGTTTATCGTCATACCGAGGACACAGGTTATACCTGGGAACAACAGCGATTAAAATGTGGATCTACATTCCTCAAAATCTCCCGATCATAGGCTTTGTTGTCGGACGTGATTTATCGGCATGCCGAGGAGACAGGGTGAAACTAGCAACAACAGCATTTAAAAGGTGGTTCTACGCTCAACATCTTCTGACCAGAGGTCTTCCTGCCGGATGTAGTTTATCGTCATAACACGGACACATGTTATACCTGTAAACGGTAGGAATTATGTTGTGGTTCTACACTCGTAAAAATCACCTGTTGTAATTTTGCTTCATAGCCAGGACGAATTTTCCAAGTTCACTTGACAAGACACAAGAAGTTTCAAAACAAAATAGCTACATTTGTAGTGATATTATTACATATTCATGTTCTAATTTCTGAATAAGTATAATTGGCTCTACTTTGTATTGAGCACTTTTTAAAGAATAGTGTTTCTTTGGACAAGGAATATTATTACATCCATACGTACCCTATACTCGTGTATATATATATATATATATATATATATATATATATAAATATATATGTATATATATTATATTATATTATATTTTTAATCCAAAAGAATAATCAGGTAGGTAAATCCCAAAAACTTACACTAATTCATATAAATCTTTCTAATATTAATATTGATCAAGGTGGAGGTTTCGATGCAAATATTATATTCTAATTACAGAACTAAATATAAAAATTAAAAAAAAAATGATTTTTATATCCATTGAATAGCCATTTTAACGAGGACATCCTCTTTTCTTCAGCAACCGCGAAACGAAAATTTTATTTAATCAAATTCAAATAACAAAAGATTTTATGCCGGTAGAAATAATAAAAAAAACTTGCTGAAGAAGCAAAGGTTGTCCTCATAGAAATTTCTATTCAAATTGATTTAAACATCGAAATTTTTGTTTTATATATATATATATATATATTCAGAAATTATAACATAGATATGTTATAATATCGCTACAAAAGTAGCTATTTTGTTTCGAAACTTCTTGTTTCTTGTCAAGTTCTACATTCCTCAAAATCTCCCGATCATAGACTTTGTTGTCGGACGTAATTTTTTAGCATGCTGAGGAGACAGGATGAAACTAGCAACAACAGCATTTAAGAAGTGGGTCTACGCTCAACATCTTCTGACCAGAGGTTTTTCTGCCGGATGTAGTTTATCGTCATAATACGGACACATGTTAGACCTGTAAACGGCAGGAATTATGTTGTGGTTCTACACTCTTAAAAATCACCTGTTGTAATTTTGCTTCATAGCCAGGACGAATTTTCCATGTAAAGAGCTTAATGTTTTGCTATTTGTTGAATAGATTTTTATTTTGTAATGTTTGTATATTTTGTATAACTCTACAACTATCGCCCGGTTCACACTCCACCCACGTCTATTGAACAGGTGAAGAGGCTCATCCCTTGTTTCCTGTTTAGGATGTGGTTTCCGGTTTTTCTCTTTTCCAGTCTTTTCACTCTTACGTAGCCCCCTGCGCATCTTGCTTGGGGTGATATGATAAAAAAACAAACAAAAAACAAAAAAACAAAAAAAAACTATAGTCAGTCTCTTATTTAACTACTCACTTCACTAAGTCTGACACAAGTCCTTTTGTGTATATGTGCTCACATACAAGGACAAAAATTGTCATTTGCCATTACGCTGTAGAAAACCGACGCTACCTAACGCAGAGTTAGTATCCCTGAGACCAGGCAATTTCTCCAATCTAACATTAAAACATATTACGTAATCAGCGTAATCTTTGTTTAGATATAATTTTTTCATTTTTTTAGCTCCAGTGTAAATGTGATAGGCATGTTTTGAAGGAAACATGGATTAATATAGAATGCATATACGACTCTGTCTGCTTTTCATTTTGAATTTTACTTTTGTAAAATGCATGGCATTTAGACAAAGGACTGCTGAAGAAAATGGTAATGAAGTATTTTGTGCAGACATGTGTCAGGAAAATCAAAGAATGCAACAGAAAGATTCAGAAGTTGAAACGTGATCAGAATAGAGGAAGTAACAAGCGCATTAGAGTCTAAAGTTTTTTCTGTGGGTGTGTTTTTTGGGTGGGGCCTGGATCGTCGACTGCCGATTTGATTGCATGACAACACTACCACCTCTTCTTGAAATTCCAGGAAAGTCATGCAATAATGTCGTACTGGAAAGAAACAAAAAATATTTATTCACATAAAAAAAGATGTTTCTTTCTTAAATTGAGGAGGAATTATTATTATTATGTAATTTTTTCATCATATTTCGATTTCTGCTTTGGTCTCACTACCAACCAAGTCTGCGGGGAGACCTAAGGCAGGTAGTGGCGTGTTGTTATGGCCCCATTTCATGTTTTTTCTATCTTCCCTATCATCCCCAGCATTACATAGATAAAGTTTTCCTTAGTGTGTGGGCTGTACTTAATAAGACAATTTTTTGTATATCTCTTAAGCTGGGGTTTCCAGGGATTCTTTCAATGTGTTGTTTTGTTCCATTTTTTATCATTCCAAGTGCACCTACTATCACTGGCACAACTCTTGTTTTCAATTTCCACATTTTTTCTATTTCAATTTCCAGGTCTTTATATTTTGACAGTTTTTCAAATTCCTTGATTGCTATGTTACAATCCGCTGGACAAGCCATATCAATTAATAGACAAGTTTTCTCCTTCTGGTTTTTAACAATAATGTCTGGCCTGTTTGCTTCAATTTTTCTGTCTGTGTAGATGGTGTAATCCCATAGAATGGTTACATCTTCTATTTCTGTAACCGGTGCTGGGTGATGTTCATACCAGTGTTTGTTTACAGCTTTTCCATAATGTTTGCACATTGCCCAATGTAAATATTGCCCAACTCTATCGTGGCGATTTTTATATTCATTTGGGGCAAGCACAGAACAGCCTGAGATTAGGTGGTCTATTGTTTCTTGGTGTTTATCACAAAACCTGCATTTTGGATCCATATTATTATGCATAATATTTGCCTGAAAGTTTCTCGTGAAAAGACTTTGGTCTTGTGCTGCAAGAATAAAGCCTTCAGTTTCAGACTTTAATCCAGATGCACGTAACCATCGATGAGTATTAACTTTGTCAACATTGGATTTATTGGCACGCCCTGGATATTGGCCATGCAGAGGTTTGTCTTGCCAGCGCTGTTTCATCTGTTCAAGATCTTGCCAGCGCTGTTTCATCTGTTCAAGATCTTGCCAGCGCTGTTTCATCTGTTCAAGTCTTGCCAGCGCTGTTTCATTATTATTATTATTATTATTATTATTATTATTATTATTATTATTATTATTATTATTATTATTATTCGATTTCTGCTAAGGTCACACTGCCTACAATGTCTACGGTAAGGCTAAGGACATATAGTGGTGCGATGTTGTGTCTACATTTCATGATTTGCTTTTCTATTTCCATTTACCTTCCACCGGGCAAGCATCCACAGTGTTACAATTGCATTTATTTAAAATTCCGGACTCAGAGTCAGTATTACATAAATTAATTAGAAAATGGAAAGATTATTAATGTAAATCCACGCAGGTAATTTATGAAGCTCACATTTCCCCATCAAACAACAACACTAATTACCAGACTTATATTGGTATGTCCGCGGGACATTTTAAAAAGAGATATTACAATGACAGGTATTCATTTTCGAACCCAGGCCAAAAACACCAGACAGCCCTTTCACGAAGATTCTGGAAAATGAAGGAAGAAGGGCTTGACCCTGTAATTAGCTAGAGACTAATATATATATTCTAAACATATACTGTTGAATATAAGAGACAATGAATGTTTATTATGTTTAATCATGAGCCATTCTAAACGTCGTATTTTGGCTTTAATTTCAGTTGAAAATAAAGACAAAAATTCTCCAACATTTGGATAATTTTTTATTAATTTGTTTCTGAGCTTTCGGCTCACATGAGCCATCATCAGAGAGGTTATTAAGACAGTAACACAATAACATCCACCATCACCGACGATTTTATTTTGTGTTGACATAAATCTCCGCTAGCTTAGAAAAAAATTATTAAAAAATTATCCAAATGTTGGAGAATTTTTGTCTTTATTTTCAACTGAAATTAAAGCCAAAATACGACGTTTAGAACAGCTCATGATTAAACATAATAGACATTCATTGTCTCTTATATTTAACAGTATATGTTTAGAAAAAATATATATATATTTAACAGTATATGTTAGAAAATAATTTGATGCTTCGATACACTCTATATATATATATATTTATGTTTAATATTTGGAAATAAAAATTTATAAACTGGTTGTGTCTATACATGACAAGCACAAATTTAAAGTCGGTAAACACTAAATCTAGCCATTCACCCGTATCATCAGAGGAATTCAATCAAATTAAATTATAGCCGTACTACGAATTTAGAAAATTATTTTAAAACAAAAACGCCAGAAACTTAAATATTAACGCAAAAAATAACATCACTAACAAATACGTTATCTGTAGTAGAAGGGTTAGATTTAATGTTTACCTTTTATAAATTTGTGCTTCTTATGGAAAGACACAGCCAGTTTGTAAATTAAATTCTACTTTTAAATATTGGACAACTTTTACATATATGTGTTATATAAATATATATTATTGGGGATCGCCCCTTTTTACACACTCAATGGAATTATCCAAGGTGTACTTATAATCCTGCCTACAAAGAACGGGTGTACATGTATGGTGTCTGTAGTATGTTAAAGAGTTGTTGTTGTTGTTGTTAGAGTTGTAGTGCCTGTTAGAGCAGTTGAACTGCCGCTCGTTGCTCAGGAAGAATATAGACTTATTACCCGGACTTACTTCTTGTATATATTTGACTCCTACTAACAAGTATTCCTGAATCTACTAACCGTGTGTAGGTTGTATATCTTTTGTTCAATATACTTGCATTTTCCTCTCATATCTGTTTTTTGTTTTTATTATATTGTGCTGTTTTCTAAACAAGAATCCACAACGTGTATATATATATATATATATATATATATATGTGTGTGTGTGTGTGTGTGTGTGTGTGTGTGTGTGTGTGTGTGTGTGTGTGTGTGTTGAAAATACAAATCCCTGGTTAATAAAAGAATTTATGAGTAGTATTTGTAGAAGAGGCTATTTAGGTGTGTTTATATATATATATATATATATATATATAAACACACCTAAATAGCCTCTTCTGCAACTACTACTGCTTAATTCCTTTATTAACCATGGATTTGTATTTTCAAAATAAATCAATTTCACTTTTTACTTTAACATATCACATGAAGAAGAACAGTATAAACCATTGTAATAACAAAATTTAAATATTAAGCTCAACTCTGTATCGATCATTCTTTACAAAATTAAATGCTTGAACAATGGGTTTTAATCTGCGTGTTCTCTCACTTTCTCCTAATATTTACTCTCAACTTGTTATAAGACTTTCTACATTTATTTATATTTCAATCAAAAACGTAAGGAAGATTTAATTAATTTTTTTATTTAATTTTTTCAATATATCCAACATGTTTTTCTTGGAGATAAAGAATGTAAAAATGTTCCTTAATAGTAATTAAATGTTCCTGGCAGTAAATTTTATAACTGAAGACTCCTTTTTAAGAATAAATAAGTTTTCTATTCGATTCATTGTACATCCAATTATGACTAGTTCTCTTTCTTCCATAAATTCGTTACTGAAATCTTAATTTGCATAATAATGTTTTTTTTAATTATTTCGGATTTATTATATGAATATTTAAAGACGAATAAAATTATGACGAGAAACAAACTCATTTAAATTGTACTCTTGATTAAATTAGACGCGAGAAATAATTAAATATTAGAAAAGCAATTGCATTAATTCATATTGCTGTTTTTATGTATTCTTTTTAATACTTATAATTTAACCGTTTTATATATTTGAAATTTATTCTAAAATTATACATAATGTACCGAGTAACATTGTTTGACTAAGAGAATCGGGAACATGTTGACGATCACTAAAAATGTTTCTTCTTAACTAAAATACAAATATCCGACCTTATTCTTCTTCTATGTGCCATGCTCTTCAGGACGTAGGCGATCATGGCTTTCCACGTTTCCCTATCCCTGGTGGCTCAGAGCAAGCCTTCTGTTACAGTATTCAATCCTGGTTCTGTCATCCACTATCTCAAGCCCATAAATCTAGAATATAAATGTATAGAAACAAGAATGGCCACAAAATGATGGATCAGTTTATATATTGATTATAATATCGATTTGATCCCCCACTTTATAATCACATTATAATTTCTGAAAGCAGAAATCGTCGTTGCTACGGATTATAGGATAAGTAATTCTACATAAGGATGATGAAAATAACATGAAATCCGTCGCACATGCTTCGTGGTTCGCTCCTCCTTTTTCTATGTGCCCTGTTCCTTCAGAACGTAGGCGATTATGGCCTTCCACGTCTCCCTATCCCTGGTGACTCTGAGCACGCCTTCTCCTGTTACACCATGCAATCCTCGTTCTGTCATCCACCTGATTAGGTCCTTCAAATATGTTATGCATTGCTTTCACCTATCTCTTTCTCCCTCTATCTGGCCTGTTAGTATCAGGTTCTCCAAGCCCTCCTTCTTCATTGCATGTCCCAGGAACTTCAGCTGTCTCTTCCTGATGCTCAGTATTAATTTCCTTTCTGTTTCCATCATTTCCAAGACCTCATCATTGCTCACATGCTCGATCCATGATATCCGCAGCATCCTTTTGTAGAACCACATTTCAGTTGCTTCAAGTTTTTCTTCATCTTTGATGATATTGTCCAGCATTCACTGCCATATTGAAGAACTGACATCAAATAGCAATCTAGTACTCTCTTCTTTGCTTCTAGCGAAATTGTCCTGTTTCTTAATATTTTACTCAACTTCTGGAATGCCTCCTTGTGCTTTTAGATCTCAGGGATATAAATGTATAGAAATTGCTGTGACCACAAAGTGAGGGGTAAGTTTATATATTGATAGTAATATGGAACTGATCCCCCACTTATATCCAGTATTTTTCTGTAGAACCACATTTCTGTTGCTTCAAGTCGTTCCTTCTTCTTTGATGATATTGTCCAACATTCACTGCCATATTGAAGAACCGACATCACATAGCAATCCAGTACTCTCTTCTTTGTTTCTAGTGAAATTGTCCTGTTTCTTAATATCTTACTCAACTTCTGGAATTCTACCTTCGCCATGACAATTCGCCTTCGGATCTCTGTGTCGCACTTTCCCTCTTCTGTTATAACGCTTCCCATGTATTTAAATTTTTGTACCTGCTTGATTCTGAACAGCCTACAAATATAATGCTTCTCAGAAATATGATATTTTTTGCAGGGTCATATGGTTGACGGAAATACGATCTTTAGTGACTCTAAATTGATAAAACAGTAACTAAGGAGATAGTGACCTTTCCTGGTAATAAAACAAAATTCCTATTGCCAAAATTTCTCCATGCGATATTTGGCTTGCTATGTCGCAGTGGAACCTGAAAAACGATCGAAAGGAAAACTCTCCTACTTTACACTGACGAGTAATCAGCAACATTCCACGGTTAGAGACAATAAAACAGACATTTTGTGTTAGGTATTATTACAAATTAATTGATAAATTTAAGTGCCAAAGAAGAAAATCACTGGAAAGTAATCTGAAGCGAGATGAATGTTTAATGCTCCTTGACATTTCCACCGAACCTATCTACAGCATGAAATTTCATGAAATTTCTTTTAATGTCTTTCTCTCGAATTTACATTTAAAATAATTTGGTGTCATCCGGAGATAATGTACACTGTTTGGGGCCTTCATTTCAAAGGTTTCACTTGCACACCGGTCTAACTCACTGATATGTGGCCCCATTATAACGATCTACTAGTGTGTTCTAGATATACTAGTTCAAATGTTCAAAGGTGAAATTGGATTTACGAAAAAAAAAAAGGGTAAACTTCGCGTTTTGAGAATACAACGTGAACCTCATTACGCATTCACGATCAGTCATGTTCGCTGAAACATTCCAGGGAATCTTTCTTTTTTTATATATCAACATAGAACTATTTTCAGTGACTTCTATTAAGCGTTTTATATTTTTGGCCCTAGTATGCACTTTTGATTCCAATTCGACCCAGCAATTTATATAGGGTGCGTCCAATGGAACACCTTGATCCAATTGCCGCGGCTCTAATAATTATATTATACCCTTTCTTTATGTTGGGGCGCTCTCCACTTTTCCACGGAAATAGACTATTCGAATCAGTATATAAAATAGTAGTGATTATACCTCGAGGAAGGAAGTCGAGTGAGCGAGTCAGCCGGGTATTTCCGGTATTGCACCGGAAGTGTTCTACTAGTCAATCTCTCACGTCTCTACGACGATAAAGTATACTAATTACCTTGTTCTGTATTCTACTAATCCTCACCTATTGTAAACACTTCTCTTTCCTGTCAATACCCCTACTTTTATACGATTACGTTGTTTTATGTTATTTCACATAATTCTGTTACCCGACGTAACTGATAGATAGCTAGCTAGCTAGATAGATAGATAGGTTTGAACAGACTGAGATAGATAGATAGATAGATAGATAGATAGATAGGTTTGAACAGACTGAGATAGATAGATAGATAGATAGGTAGATAGATAGATAGATAGATAGATAGGTTTGAACAGACTCAGATAGATAGATAGATAGATAGATAGATAGATAGATAGATAGATAGATAATAATTGATAGAAAAACAATAATGAAATCTTCCTCATCGGTCGTTTCCAATGAAACCTGCTTAAAAAAAAAGATTGCCCATAGGTTTTGTAGAGTATGAAAACAAAAAGAAAAATTAGACTTAATATCAGGAAAACACAGCTGCGAAAAGTAATGAGGAAAGAGGGCTTAGAGAATTTGATACGCACAGGATAGTTATAAGATATACTTTGAGCAAATAGATAGCAGAGCAGGGTTTGGAATGAGTAACAAGAGAAAGTCCTGCACATATATTATTCTTACATCCGTCGTGCCTTGAATATTGCTGCCATATCTGGTCCGGTGCTTCTTCTATCCACCGACGCGTCCTTGACAAAATCCAGCGAAGAATCTGTAATGTGATCGATTCAGACTTTCTAGTTCAGATACAGTCATTTTCTCACCGGCGCAATGTGGCTTCCCTGTGTCTCTTCTATAAATACTCTCACAGCTTCTGCTCCGATAAACTTAGCTCACTGGCGCCCCCTATATAAGAATTTACTCGAGCCACAAGATTAGCAACTAGGCCCCACCCTTTTACTGTGAAACCAATAAAATATAAACTCAAATTCTACTCCACCACCTTCTTTTCTCGCAATTCCCGCCTGTGGAATTCCCTTCCATTTAGGGCTTTCCCGACAGTTATAATCTCAAAGAATTTATATGTAAAGTCCTTATCTCACTAACCTGCATCATCACTTTCATGCTTTTTCTCAGTCTACGTCCCTCTCATCAGTATACTCATCCTTCTCTTACCCACTTCCTGACATCTCCTATAACCTGTCACTCTTTTTCATAATTTTCCTCCTATGTAACCCCCTGCAAAACAGTGGCAGTAAAATGCCTTGCTTGAAGCGATATGATTATAAAAAAAATTCTATACTATTATAATGTGGTTATTAAGTGGGGGATCAATTCTATATTACAATCCCTCACTTTATAGACATAGTCATCCATCTCTTACCCACTTCCTGACACTGTCTATATAACCTGTCACTCTTTCTCATAACTTTCCTCGTATGTAACCCCCTGCAAAACAGTAGCAGTAAAATGCCTTACTTGGGGCGATATGATTATAAAAAAGTTCAGAATTAGGAATTTTTTTCATTTACATTCAACTGAAAATTCTTGAAGATTTCGTATTCCTCGTTGTATTTTTTTTTTTTCAGTTCTCACTTACTGGGAGTTTTTTTTTTTTGTACGAGATTTGTGGCAAGAAACTCATGTTCATGTTCAAAAATATCTTAGTTCTCATGGAATAAGGGATTTGTTTAGCGGCAAACGGTCCTCTAATGCTGAAATCTAAATAATTTTTATGTAATTAAATTCTATCCACTATATATGTTTGTACATCTTTTTATACTTTTAGGTAATTCTTTAGCTATATACTTTGTAGATAAGAATAGTCAGTCATTTAAGTGCCATATGTGAAACACGCTTGGGCGATCATGTCTCGAAAGAGACATGACTGTCTGGGCAGAAGATTTTCTATCCTGTTTTTTAAACTATAGCTGAATAGAGAACAGACGGATTGTATCAATAAGTAGTAATTAGTGGGGGAACAGTTTATTACTTAATAATAATAGAAAACTGATACCCCACTTTATGCCCAGTAGAAGCTTTACTTATGTTTGTAACTAATATCTTCATTGAGTCAGTTAAGTGCAATGCGTGATACAAGCTTGAAGCGATCATGTCTCGAAATCGACATGACTGACTGGGCAAAAGATTATCCCGTAGTAGGTTGCCATTGCTTTCTGCGGTAGACTGGTTGCCGACCAAGGCTATAGAACCCAATCTGTCCTGTTATTTCACTCATAGCTAGAGGGGAAAGAAATGTGTTATATTATTATGTAGTAATTAGTGGGGAATCGGTTTCCTATTGTTATGAAGTAATAAACTGATCCCCCACTTTATGATCAGTAGAAGCCTTAATCATTATTCCAACTATTATATTCAGTCAGTCAGTTAAGTGCCATACGTGAAACACGATTGGGCGACAATGTCCCGAAAGAGACATGACTGACTGGGCAGAAGATTATCCCGCAGTAGGTTGCCATTGCTTTCTGCAGTAGACTGGTTGCCGACCAAGGCTATAGAACCCAATCTGTCCTGTTATATAACCCATAACTTGAAGGAAGAGACGGATTAATACCTTTCCCAATACCTTTTAAATTACTTTCGCGTAAGTGAATGCAATGAGTTCAATTGGAATTCGAACACGTCTCCCCGATTTCTCGTTCTGAGCCAAAATCCACTGCACCACAACACACATATTGTTTATAGCTAACAACAGTACGTGGTCGTTAAAGACATCGGACATAGGAACGCGATATTCATGCGATCAGAAAGAACAATAAAAATGCATGAAGCTCTACACCTGTGCTTTGTAGACGACGCAAAGACATTTGACAAAGTACACAATAAAGCCTTGTTACAGATGCTCATTCCCTAAGGCTCGGCCAAACGTATCCCGAAGACACAGTTTACTTTATAAACCCAAACGAGACTCTACCCTTTGACGGAGCCTCACCTGGGACCCTCTCTGTTCAAACGCACACAGAGAGGTGAACAAGAGTGACAGCTCAGGTATGAATGCTCAGACCGTGAGCAAGCCACGTTGCCGAGACAAGTCACAAGGGACGTAAAAGAAGAATATCCTTTCTCACCAGATCTATTCAGCCTGTGCAGCAAAACATTTCCGAGGGCTAAATTCTTTGCCAGTATTCGTCATTGATGACTAGAATCTCAACACTATATGATATGCTGATGACACAGTGCTTATAAAAGACACGGAAACTAAAATGCAGAATCACCTACAGAGAGTAATAAGAAAAAGTGAGAAGAAACGACTGAGCATAAACTTCAAGAAAACTGATTGCCTGGTCATCTGTTAAAAGAAGACTCCCAAAATGCCACCTACAGTCCAGAAAACTAAAATGAAACAAATAAAGAAATTCAAATACACGGAAGATGTTCTGTCAGAACATTGGATTCCGTGTTGCGGATTCCGTGTGCGGAAGCAGACAAAATAATGAACAACAAAACAGGTATTCAAGATAGAAAAACAGGGTATATTAAACGTAAAGATACAAACTGGAACGCAGGTTTGTAATCCAGGAATACGATTAGTAAGGAATATATATATATATATATATATATATATATATATATATATATATATACGCTCTCACACCCTGATTGAGCACTCTGGAAGAATGGTAGACTTTGAAAAACAGTAGCTACTCTGGCATGTACGCATCGCTCATTCAGTAATGGATTAGAGCACTCTGGTTATTGGGCGGGTATAATGACAATATACACGTTAAAAAGTCTGCTTTCTTCTGCCCAGAGATAGAATCTCCCTCCGACTGACGCCAATTCGGTCGGGTTTCAATCCTGAGTTAAAAACAATCGGAGTCTAACCGTAATGATGAGCTGTTATACAGCGAAACATATCTTTCTGCGGATGACTATATATAAAAAAAAATTAAAAAGAAAAAACATGCCACCCCTATCACGTCTATCTCAGGAACCCCAAAGGGAAAGCCTGCCACAAATTCAAAGTGAATACGTAAAATAGATCTGCTAACAACAGACATCAATTAATTAAACGCTAGCCAACCATAAAGCCGTCCTAAAAATTCTCAAGGTCAACAAACAAAATAAGTTCCTAAATCACACACGCACAAAAAAAAAAACAAAAACAAAACACGAACACACAAAACTGATCAAGTAATCAAACCCTTCCACACGCCACTTTCTTCGAAATTCTAACCAAAAGATATACCCGACGGATAAAAACGTACATTCCAACAGATAATACCATTAATCAACAATTTCGCATTACACACCAAGTTCTTTAAAAGTCTAACGGTCAAAACGAAAGACACATTCCCTTCATTATCAATAACCCCAACCAACCCCACAACAACAACGAACCAAATATAAACAGAGGATGATTCCATCTCTTGCTATTTCTTCCTGATGAAATGCTGGGACCCAACATTGAAACAACCATATGATTGTAGAGAAGAGGACATATAAAAAAAAATTATGTACATGTTCTAAAACATAATTTATAAGATATATTCACAGCACTATACATCAAATATCGAGGATTGTTTTAAATTAATGTTTTGGACGAGAAAAGAATTTTTATTTCCTCGTTCTGTACTCACTCGGATATATATATATATATATATATATATATATATATATATATATAAGTCTTTGGAGTAACACCGTACTGGAATTAGTATATCCGTCTAATACTATTCTGGCTGAGTAGAGCTCAGAGCTACTATGACTACTGACGCAGTATTCTGTGTGTAAATTCGGTATCATTCGGTAATTTACGGATCAGTTCCGGTACTCTCCGATAACTCCCCTGTTCTCGCTATGGCAGGAGTATATGTATACTCAAGTAAAGTTCATTATCATAGAAAAAGGGGAGATCCCACAACACAGAGGATGGAAAGTGAGACACTGATATCCGAAGGACGCATTTCAAAAGCTAACCAGAGTACTGCGGGACAGAAAGACTTCACTAAAAACAAAGAAAAGAGAACTAGATGTGATATCTGCCCTTCTATAAGCAGAAGGATGCTGACGATTCCTTGAACCGACCATGTGAGTTGGAGAGGATCCAAACGAGAAGAAAACTCACACTTAACATCAGGAAGGGAAAGCTGAAGTTTCCGGAAGGCATAATGAGAAAGAAGAGTTTGAAGAATCCGATACACACAGGGTGGATAGGAGGACAGAGAGACAAGGGAAGGCAGTGCGAAATATATTTGATGGACCTGAGCTAATGGAGGGTGGGGCAAGATTTACCAAGACGCGGTGTATTAAGAAGAAGTCTGTAGATCATAATATCTACTGTTGCTTTTGTTCTTCGTTAATCTATTCTTAATCTATTTGTTAATCTATTGTTAAACTAATGTTAATCTATTTGTTAATCTATTGTTAATCTATTTGTTATTCTATTGTTAATCTATTTGTTAATCTATTTGTTAATCTATTGTTAATCTATTTGTTATTCTATTGCTAATCTATTTGTTAATCTATTGTTAAACTATTGTTAATCTATTTGTTATTCTATTGTTAATCTATTTGTTAATCTATTTGTTAATCTATTGTTAATCTATTTGTTATTCTATTGTTAATCTATTTGTTAATCTATTTGTTATTCTATTGTTAATCTTTTTGTTAATCTATTTGATAATCTATTTGTTAATCTATTGTTAATCTATTTGTTATTCTATTGCTAATCTATATGTTAATCTATTGTTAAACTATTGTTAATCTATTTGTTAATCTATTGTTAATCTATTTGTTAATCTATTGTTAATCTATTTGTTATTCTATTGCTAATCTATTTGTTAATCTATTTGTTAATCTATTTGTTAATCTATTGTTAATCTATTTGTTAATCTATTGTTAATCTATTTGTTATTCTATTGTTAATCTATTTGTTAATCTATTTGTTATTCTATTGTTAATCTATTTGTTAGTCTATTGTTAAACTATTGTTAATCTATTTGTTAATCTATTGTTAATCTATATGTTATTCTATTGTTAATCTATTTGTTAATCTGTTGTTAATCTATTTGTTATTCTATTGTTAATCTATTTGTTAATCTATTTGTTAATCTATTTGTTAATCTATTGTTATTCTATTGTTAATGTATTTGTTAATCTATTTGTTATTCTATTGTTAATCTATTTGTTATTCCATAGTTAATCTATTTGTTAATCTATTGTTAATCTATTTGTTAATCTATTTTAATCTATTTGTTATTCTATTGTTAATCTATTTGTTAATCTATTTGTTATTCTATTGTTAATCTATTTGTTATTCTATTGTTAATCTATTTGTTAATCTATTTGTTAATCTATTTGTCAATCTATTTGTTATTCTATTGTTAATCTAATTGTTATTCTATTGTTATTCTATTGTTAATCTATTTGTTAATCTATTTGTTATTCTATTGTTAATCTATTTGTTAATCTATTTGCTATTCTATTGTTAATCTATTTGTTATTCTATTGTTAATCTATTGTTAATCTATTTGTTATTCTATTGTTAATCTATTTGTTAATCTATTTGTTATTCTATTGTTAATCTATTTGTTATTCTATTGTTAATCTATTTGTTAATCTATTTGTTATTCTATTGTTAATCCATTTGTTCTTCTATTGTTAATCCATTGTTAATCTATTTGTTATTCTATTGTTAATCTATTTGTTAATCTATTTGTTATTCTATTGTTAATCTATTTGTTAATCTATTTGTTATTCTATTGTTAATCTATTTGTTATTCTATTGTTAATCTATTTGTTATTCTATTGTTAATCTATTGTTAATCTATTTGTTATTCTATTGTTAATCTATTTGTTAATCTATTTGTTATTCTATTGTTAATCTATTTGTTATTCTATTGTTAATCTATTTGTTACTCTATTTGTTATTCTATTGTTAATCTATTTGTTAATCTATTTGTTATTCTATTGTTAATCTATTTGTTAATCTATTTGTTATTCTATTGTTAATCTATTTGTTAATCTATTTGTTATTCTATTGTTAATCTATTTGTTATTCTATTGTTAATCTATTTGTTAGTCTATTTGTTATTCTATTGTTAATCTATTTGTTATTCTATTGTTAATGTATTTGTTAATCTATTTGTTAATCTATTGTTAATCTATTTGTTATTCTATTGTTAATCTATTTGTTAATCTAATGTTAATCTATTTGTTAATCTATTGTTAATCTATTTGTTATTCTATTGTTAATCTATTTGTTATTCTATTGTTATTCTATTGTTAATCTATTTGTTAATCTATTTGTTAATCTGTTTGTTAATCTATTGTTAATCTATTTGTTATTCTATTGTTAATCTATTTGTTATTCTATTGTTAATCTATTTGTTATTCTATTTGTTAATCTATTTGTTAATCTGTTTGTTAATCTATTGTTAATCTATTTGTTATTCTATTGTTAATCTATTTGTTAATCTATTTGTTAATCTATTTGTTATTCTATTTGTTAATCTATTTGTTATTCTATTGTTAAACTATTTGTTAATCTATTTGTTAATCTATTTGTTATTCTATTGTTTATCTATTTGTTATTCTATTGTTAATCTATTTGTTAATCTATTGTTAATCTATTTGTTATTCTATTGTTAATCTATTTGTTATTCTATTGTTAATCTATTTGTTATTCTATTGTTAATCTATTTGTTAATCTATTGTTAATCTATTTGTTATTCTATTGTTAATCTATTTGTTAATCTTTGTTAATCTATTTTTCGTAATGTTGCACTGATTGTCATGTTTCCATCAAAAAACATTTTTTAGTTTAAAAAGGTACTGTTAACTTATTTTTTTGTGTTCATTATTTACCCATAGTTAGGGTACTACTACGTGCTACTATCTCGAGTCAGGTCATCCTAAGACAACAGCAGTTACGAGGCAGTTCAACTGCCCTCAAAATCTCAAAACGTCGATTAGATGCCCGGAAGGATGTGCATTGTGGTGCAGTGGATATTGATTCGGAACGTGAAATCGAAGATCCGAGTTCGAATTCGAGTTGAATTCATTGTATTTACTTACGCGCAAATACCGTTTGGAAAGTACTCCTGAAATTATACCTAAGGTGTGGGTTAAATAGCAGGATAGATTAAGTTATATAGGGTTTGTTGGTAACCAGTCTAACGCAGAAAGTTATAGACAACCATTTGCGGGAAAATATTCAGCCTATTTAGTCATGTCTGTTTCAATATACGCTCGCCAATGCGCATATCACGTATGACATTTAACTGACTGAACATAATATTAGGCTGTCCCAAAAGTTCGTAAAAACTTGCGAAATGGGTCTATCTGGTCCAGCACAATCGAGACAAGCGATGGTTTCAGAAAGTGCAAGAGACACCGTCGGTTTCAAAACAAGATCGATTCGGCAAGAAAGTCATGTTGTGCGTTTGGTGGAATTTTTTTTTTTTTAATCATTTCACCCCGAGCAAGGCGGAAACGCCACTGATGTGCAGGGGGTTACATAAATGTAAACAGATTAATTAGAAAAGAGTGAGGAGTATAAACTAGTTAGAAAGGAGCAATAGAAAGCTGAGAATGCAGGTGCGATGACAGATACATAGGTGGAGAGAAAGGGAAGGTTATACAGGGGTGGGGAGAGAGCTAGAGTCCAGTGGTTAGTAGATGAGTATTGACTTTGCATTTAAATTTCTGGAGGTTGTAGCCGTCAGGAAAGCAAGAATACGGGAGTGAGTTCCACAGGCGGGAAGTGCGAGAGAGGAAGCTGCAGGAGTAGAATTGTCGTCTGCATTTGGCTAACCTGACTGTGAATGGGTGGGACCCAGTTGCCAGTCTGTTTGCACGGGTAAACACCTGTTGAGGAGGCATCAGTGACTTAAGCTCATCCGAGCAGAAGCCATGAAAATATTTATAGAAGAGATAGAGGGAGGCCACATTTCGACGATGGGAAAGTGGCTGCAGTCGAGTCGCCAGATCAGTACCTATCACATTATAGACTCTCCTTTGGAGCTTGTCAAGAACACTGAGGAGAGCGGCAGGTGCACCTGACCATAAATGGCAGCAGTACTCCATGCACGGACGGATGGTTGACTTGTATATATGCAGGATGGATTCAAGTGGAAAAAACATCCTGGATCGACATAGTGACCCAACCTTCTTAGCAGTAGATTTTGCTATGGATTCAATATAGTGGTTTGAAGGAATCGTGCATTTTGAGTTGGTTTCGAATGGTCGTGCCATCAGTGCCGAACTTTACTGCCAAGCCACACACCGCCAGGAAGACTAAAGACAAGTTTGAAGAGCTGGACGGCGTTGAGGTTCTGCTACATCCACCCTACGGTCCTTACTGTACTCAATCAGATTACGGCCTTTTCCGCTCAATGCAACACTTTCTGAAGGGCCGCCGATTCGACTCGTTTGATGAAGAAGCAAAAGCGTGTCAAGAATACTTTGATTCGAAGCCGGCTGAATGGTACTTTGACCAGATGCGAAAGCTTGCAGATTGATGGTAAAAAGTCTTGGAAAATGATGGTCTTTATGTTGAGCAATAATTTTTGTTGTTTTTGCGAGTAAAATTTCAATTTTTGTAAGTGTTTACGAACTTCTGGGATAACCTAATAGAAACATAAGTAAAGTTTCTAAAGGTCATAAAATCGGTGATCGATTTTCTATTGTTATGAAGCAATTAACTGATTAACCACTAATTAATATTTATTAATATAATAATATATCTGTCACTGCTCCCTGCAGCTATGAGTTAAATAGCAAGGCAGATTGTGTTATTTACAATGTCAATACTCATCTCTTAACCATTTGACTCTAGTTCTTTCTTCACCACCCTGTATATCCTTTCCTTTCTCTCCACCTTTGCAACTGTCATCACTCCTGTATTCCCATCCTTTACTTGGTCCTTTCTAACTGGTTCGTCTTCATCTTCACTCTCTTCTACTTAATCTTTTTACTCTTATGTAGCCCCCTGTACATCAGTGACACTACCGCCTTGCTCGGGGTAATACGATTAAAAACAAAAAGATATATATATATATATATATATATATATATATATATATATATAGCTAGTTACGCTTCTCTATATATGCACCGAACTCTTTTTTTACTACAACTGTTTAGCGGCCCGATTTAATATATATATATATATATGCGGCTTCTTCTCTCGCACTTCCCGCCTGTAGAACTCGATTTCATATTCTTGCTTTCCTGACGGCTACAACCTCCAGGAATTTAAATGCAATGTCAATACTCATCTATTAACCACTTGACTCTAGTTCTTTCCCCACCCTGTATATCCTTTCCTTTCTCTCCACCTTTGCAACTGTCATCACACCTGTATTCCCATCCTTCTCTTGCTCCTTTCTAACTGGTTCGTCTTCATCTTCACTCTCTTCTACTTAATCTTTTTACTCTTATGTAGCCCCCAGCACATCAGTGGCATTACCGCCTTGCTCGGGGTGATATGAGTAAAAAAAATAAAAATAAAAATATAGGATTGGTTGACAACCAGTCTAAGGCAGAACGTAATGGTAACCTACTGCGGAAAGACCTTCTGCCCAGTCATTCATGTCTCTTTCGTTACATAATCGCCCAATCGTGTACCACACATGGCAACTAATTAAATTAGTAGAAAATAAAACCGGAATAAACTAAAATCAAATTCGCAGTTTAGATTTCCATTATCTTTTACTAATTTTCTTCTTTTGTTTTTGTTGCAATTTGAAAACATTATGTATAAGGGACGCGTTCCAGAAGCAGAGTAAAGTATTGGGAGACAGGACAATTTCCCAAGAAACAATGAAGAAAGTACTAGATTGCTATGTGATGTCAGTTCTTCAATATGGCAGTGAATGCTGGAAAATATCATCAAAGATGAAGGAAAGTCTTGAAGCAGCTGAAATGTGGTTCTCCAAAACAATACTTGATAAAAAGTGGGGGATCAATTCCATATTACAATCCATATATAAACTGACCCCTCACTTTGTGGTCACAGCAGTTTCTCGACATTTATATTCCTGTGATCCAAAAGCACAAGGAGGCATTCCAGAAGTTGAGTAAAGTATTAAGAAACAGGACAATTTCTCTAGAAACAAAAAAGAGAGTACTGGATTGCTATGTGATGTCAGTTCTTCAATATGGCTGGACAATATCATCAAAGATGAAGGAAAGGCTCGGAGCAGCCCAAATGTGGATCTGCAATTTTAAGAGAGAGGAAAATTTCGCCAGAATCAAAGAATACAATACTGGATTGCTATGTGATGTCAGTTCTTCAATATGGCAGTGAATGCTGGACAATATCATCAAAGATGAAGGAAAGGCTTGGAGTAGCCCAAATGTGAAGGAAAAAATTGAAGTAACTGAAATGTGGTTGTATTAAAGGATGTTGCGGATATCATGGATCGAGCGCGTGAGCAATGATGAGTTTTTGGAAAGGATGGAAACGAAAGAGAAATTAATACTGAGCATCAGGAAAAGACAGCTGAAGTTCCTGGGACATACAATGAGGAAGGAGGGCTTGGAGAACCTGATACTGACAGGCAAGAAAAAGAAACACGGGAAAGTAGCGGATAATATGTTTGAAGAGCTTGAGCAGGTAGATGACAGAAGGGCGGTCGTGTGATGTAACTTGAGAAAGCGGTCTAAAAGCTACCAAGGATAGGGAGCCGTGGAAAGCCATGATCGCTTATGGCAAGGTAAATAGAAGAAGATGAATGTATGGATCACCAATCTTTACGCGTCTTTCTTATATACCTTGCGTTGTTGCCTTGGCCACCGGTTCTTCATACATATTCCCATGCATTAACATTAATTCTCTTTTACATTCTCAACTAGAAACCAAAAAAAAAAAAGACTTTTTTCTTACATTCAAGAATCCCATACTGCATGCTCCTTTCACTAATTCAACCTTCTATTCGAATATTCTTGTGTTATTGATTATATTTTGTATGCTATAGTTGTTTTCGTAAAATATATTTCGTAATAGGAAGCGATGCCCGTGGTAAGAATAGCGTCATGTCCAGTTTACGCAGTATCGCTACGCCGTACACCAAATATGAAGACAAACAGAAACATATTAACATTGATTCGAAGGTTACATCAGTCATTTCTTTCTCCCTAGATAGGGCTTGCAGCCTATGACGTTGAATACACCGGTTCTCACTCGATCACCGAAATTAAGCAACATTACGTCTGGTCAGTACTTAGATGGGTGACCGCTTGGGAAATCCAGGTGCTGTAAGCGTATAGTGACGGATGTGCGTGCTTACGGCCATATCACTTTGAATACACTGGCTCTCGCTCGATTACCGAAGTTAAGCAACGTTGAGCCTGCTCAGTACTTAGATGGGTGACCGCTTGGGAGTACCAGGTGCTGTAAGCATTTAGTGACGGATGTGCTTTGTGGTGCAGTGGATATCGGCTCGGAAAGAGAAATCGGTGAGCCGAGTTCGAATTCCAGATGAATACCCTGCATTCACTTAAACACTGGTACCCTTCGCTAAGGTATTAAACCGTCCCTTCCCTCACGTTATGGGTTAAATAACAAGGGTAGGACCCTGCCCTTAAAAACAAACCTCAATGAATCTTGATACTCGAAAAGAAAAAAAGTATTATTAGACACGAAAACATGTAAAAACAACAATAAAATTGTTGAAAGAAAAAGGTATTACCAGCAATAAATAAATGAAATTTAGTTTGCAATAAATGACCCACCGAGGTTGATTTGCCATAAAAACAAAACAAGCAAGCAACCAAAAATCTCCTAGACAGGCTGCTATTCACATAAGTCCTACTATTTTTTCCACTGTAAAGTGACAAAGGGAGTAGATTTATAACTTAAGCAGATACATATATTTGTGGATTCAGGACTTCTTACTTCAGTTCCCAGTACCTTCGGGAAAAAGCTGTTTGAAAAGTTAATTTTGGCTTAATAAAATAGTGTCCAAGAGAATAAAAACTTTGCTAGATTCCATCCCCCCACACATACACACAATGAAATCCCAATGCAGATATTTTTAAATTTTTCATGTTATTTTAAGAAAAATACTAACTTGGCATGTTTGCTGCGTACATTTCATTTTAATCGAACTCTTAGTTGGATCAGTTATAATATTTAATATAATATGACTATTATTTAATATATATATATATATATATATATATATATATATATGTTGTGTTGAAGAAGTTAGTAGGAAAGGAAGACACGAACACGGGACTTGTAAAAATATATATTAAAAAGCAAGAACACAGAAAGGGTCAAAGTGGAAACCTCCTCTCAGCTGCGACAAATAGTCTATATATGTCTCCTCCCTGGCGTCTGTCCTGTGTCTGCGCAGACAGTGCCTAGCCGGTATTTGTAATGAACGGAACAGTCCATTATAGAGGGGTTCTGCCCCAACAATATATAAATTTAGTGTATCGAGGCAACAGATAATTTTCTAAACATATACTGTTACGTATAAGAGAAAATGAATGTCTAGTATGTTTAAGCCGTTCTAAACATCGTATTTTGGCTTTCATTTCAGGTGAAAATAAAGACAAATATTCTCCAATATGTGGATATTTTTTATTAAGTTGGTTCTAAGCTTTCGGCGCATATGAGCCATCTTCAGAGAGGTTACAAGGACGTTAACATATAAACATCCACCATCAAAGACGATTTTATCTTGTATTTACATAAAAATTTTGCTAAGCAACGATAACAGTTAGGAAAAAAATGCAAACGCAGTTCGTAAATTTGTAATGCGGTTCTACGACGTCACATCGCGTGAGAGCTGGAAATGTTAACAGAACCACATATTTAAATGCAATGTATTGTGTTATCACAAGATATAAAACTAGATTTTTATGGCTTGTTTCGCTTTTTAAAGCTTCTTCGGAGACAGAAAAATGAAGAGAACAACAAGCCAGTATATATATATATATATATATATAATCGTATTACCCTGAGCAAGGCGTTAATGCTACTGATGTGCAGGGGGCTACATAAGAGTAAAAAGTTTATGTAGAAGAGTGAAGAGGAAGACGAACCAGTTGGAAAGGAGCAAGAGAAGCATGTGAATAGAGGTGTGATGACAGTTGCAAAGGTGGAGAGAAAGGAAAGGATATACGGGGTGGTGAGTCAAGTGGTTAAGTGATGGGTATTCACATTGCATTCAAATTCCTGGAGGTTGTAGCCGTTAGGAAAGCAAGAATATGGAAGCGAGTTCCACAGGCGGGAAGTGCGAGAGAAGAAGCTACAGGAGTAGAATTGTCGTCTGCATTTGGTTAATCTCACTGGAAATTGGTGGGACCCAGTTGCCAATCTGGTTGCACGAGTAAACACCTGTTGCAGAGGCACCAGTGACTTAAATTCTTTGGAGTAGAAGCCATGAAAATATTTATAGAACAGACAAAGGGAAACCACATCTCGTCGGTGGGAAAGTGGCTGTAGTTGAGCCGCCAAGTCGGTACCTATCACATTGCTGATTCTCCTTTGGAGCCTGTCGAGAACACTGAGATGAACAGCAGGGGTGACTGACCCTATATGGCAGCAGTATTCTATGCACGGACGAATGGCTGATTTGTATATATGCAGGATGGATTCAGGCTGGAAAAACATCCTGGCCCGACACAGTGACCAACCTTCTTAGCAGTGGCTTTATATATATATATATATATATATATATATATATATAGAGAGAGAGAGAGAGAGAGAGTGAGAGAGAGAGAGATAATTCAACATATTTAAAGCGATTATAAATCCTGATTTATTTCGATTACCAGAGGTGCATATCCCCTCAAGTCAGGAAATATCCAATGGTTCAATTCCGTGCGAAGAAAAGAAAAAATATGCCCTATTGAGCGATCCTCATGGAAGATAATTTATCTTTCTATTTTTGGGAAACACGGGATGTTCATAGAAGTTCTTGAGGCAGTTGATGTAAGTCGGCAGTAAACTGAATACTAAGGAGTCAGCTTTCAGTGGACGATTACCAAGTTCCTAACATTTTGGGTGTGTTGAGTCGATTATCAACCGACATAGCACGATTATAACCTTCAGTGCAAAAACTACTCCACAACAATTTCACCTCTGTTAGAGTGAATATTGTCTCACCTATCTGGTGCATTGTGGATGTGGAGAATTATATTCGGAAGAACGTGACATGTTCGTACTAATCAGAATCTTTCATTAGTTTTGTAAGAAAGAAAAAGCAATATCTCCATGTCTACGTTGTTTAATCGTTAATAACTGAAATATATTAATTGACTTGGAACAAAAGAAGAAAGGCATACCTGATAACGAGACACACATTTATACATACGAACAAATTATGATCACATTCGCCATAACATATTTTTAGACACGATTGCAGATAATTTTTGACTTTGGTTCGTAGATACACACATATCTAGTTATGATTTAATAATGAACACAGCAGGAATCATTTGAGCTGAACAGGAATAAATGTCTGCTTATTATCGACCTTTAAAAAAAACGATTACATTCTATAAGTATTTAGTCACGTTATTGACAGAGGTTTCATAGATCTTGGACTTTGTAGATTTTTGGCTTTTGTTATCTGTTTTGAATATGAAAAGGTGACTACTAAAGAAAGGCATCAAAATTTTATTGGTTATAATTCTTTATTTTTTAAGACAAAAAATAAAAATAAAACTGAAAACCAAATCATGAAATCTGATGTCAAAAGAGTAATATCAAGTGTAACCATGGGAATAATATCTCATATCTTTTTACTTTCTCAATATTTCATTAGTTACTGACTCTACACCAAGTTCACAACCCTTCGTGATTGTAACATGATAGTGATCAGAATTAGGACAGTTTATTTGATTGTCTAAAACATTTTCTGTGTAAATCGTTTCGATTTGCTTTGCCATTTTACAGACACAAATACAGCATTCTTATTAAGGAAAAAAATTAAATACCGTCACAAGTTGGGCACATGGACGTATTGTTAACACGCTTAAAACGTGCAATTTTTAGCAAGATTGTCTCGCTAGACCATTTATAACCGAACTGGGAATTCAGTCCTCTTTTTTGGCCTTGTGCCACATCTAAGTTATGCGTAAAAACCTTTGGGGGCCTTGACGTAATGTTATGGTTAGGAAGATTCCCGCGTTAGACCAATTACGACTTAATTATGAATTCAATCTTCACTGACTGCTCTACAAATTCGGCCTTGTGCCACAACTAAGTTATGCTTAGAAAAACATTAGGGCACCTGGACGTGGTGTAATGGTTAATAAACTTAGTTCAAACCTCATTGGGCACCCTGTAGTTTCGGCCTTGTGCCACATTTCAGCAGTATTTAAAAAGTCAAAATATCATCAGAAGTTAGAAGAATAAAGTTATTCATTTGCCCAACATTAGAATATATGTATATAGGTGCTTAAGAACGAAGATTTGAGGGGATATGCACCTCTGGTTATCGAAATAAATCAGGATTTATAATCGCTTTAATTATGTTGAATTATCACTCTCTCTCTCACTCTCTCTCTCTCTCTATCTCTCCCCCCCTCTCTCTCTATATATATATATAAATCCACTGCTAAGAAGGTTGGTCACGGTGTCGGGCCAGAATGTTTTTCCAGCCTGAATCCATCCTGCATATATATAAATCAGCCATTCGTCCGTGCATAGAATACTGATGCTCTCCACTATTTTTTGTTCTTTGTTAATTTTTAATATATGTTGTCTTTTTATTTAAGCTCGTTTTTTTATGCACCGTATCCTTTCAGGACGTTTCCAAGCAAAGGTTTTCACAAGTTCCGCACCCTTCATCCTTTTTCTATCGTCTTCTTTCTCTCCAGTAAAATAGAAATGATAGCTCTCCACAATTTCATTTTAGCTGCGATTATAATTATTGTGTTTTTCTATCTCTCCTAAACTCTGTTCTGTCATCTGTTCAATGAATCTCTTTCTTCTTCTTCTTCTTCTTCTTCTTCTTCTTCTTCATCTTCTTCTTCTTCAGAGAAGCAGCCATGTTTACTTTGTCATCCCAAGCAGCATTCACATTCTTCTTCTTCTTCAGAGAAGCAGCCATGTTTATTTTGTCATCCCAAGCAGCATTCACCTTCTTCTTCTTCTTCTTCTTCTTCTTCTTCTTCATCTTCTTCTTCTTCTTCATCTTCTTATTCTTCAGAGAAGCAGCCATGTTGACTTTGTCATCCCAAGCAGCATTCACCTTCTTCTTCTTCTTCTTCTTCTTCTTCTTCTTCTTCTTCTTCTTCATCATCTTCTTCTTCTTCTTCATCTTCTTCTTCTTCAGAGAAGCAGCCATGTTTACTTTGTCATACCAAGCAGCATTCACCTTCTTCTTCTTCTTCTTCTTCTTCTTCTTCTTCTTCTTCTTCTTCTTCTTCTTCTTCTTCTTCAGAAAAGCAGACATGTTTACTTTGTCATCCCAAGCAGCATTCACATTCTTCTTCTTTTTCTTCTTCTTCATCTTCTTCTTCTTCAGAGAAGCAGCCATGTTCACTTTTTCATCCCAAGCAGCATTCACCTTCTTCTTCTTCTTCTTCTTCTTCTTCTTCTTCTTCTTCTTCTTCTTCTTCTTCTTCTTCAGAGAAGCAGCCATGTTTACTTTGTCATACCAAGCAGCATTCACCTTCTTCTTCTTCTTCTTCTTCTTCATCTTCTTCTTCTTCTTCATCTTCTTCTTCTTCAGAGAAGCAGCCATATTTACTTTGTCATACCAAGCAGCATTCACCTTCTTCTTCTTCTTCTTCTTCTTCTTCTTCTTCTTCTTCAGAGAAGCAGCCATGTTTACTTTGTCATCCCAAGCAGCATTCACCTTCTTCTTCTTCTTCTTCTTCTTCTTCTTCTTCTTAAGAGAAGCAGCCATGTTTACTTTGTCATACCAAGCAGCATTCACCTTCTTCTTCTTCTTCTTCTTCTTCTTCTTCTTCTTCTTCTTCTTCAGAGAAGCAGCCATTTTTCTTTTGTCATCCCAAGCAGCATTCACCTTCTTCTTCTTCTTCAGAGAAGCAGCCATGTTTCTTTTGTCATCCCAAGCAGCATTCACCTTCTTCTTCTTAAGAGAAGCAGCCATGTTTACCTTGTCATCCCAAGCAGCATTCACCTTTTTCTTCTTCTTTTTCTTCTTATTGTTATGGGACTTTAGGACGTTGGCGATCATAGCGCTCCACAATTGTCCTGTCATTTTTAGCTTTTAATAAATTTTGATATTTTTCTATTGCTATGGTCTCCTATCTACATTGGAAGGAACTCTTCCTCCTTCATAAATACTATCCTGCGAGACTTCCTAAAAGAGGCAGTCGAGACGCACTGTAACTTGACACATCTATTTACTGATTAATATCACGTTCATTTTGTATATATTTTCCGTTATTCCATTGCACTGATTCAACCTCCCTTGTCCTTTTCGTGTCTTTCTTGCTGACCCGAACAAAAGCCACAACAGTTTTTTATCCTAAAATCTACATGGCCAAAGATGCATTCTAGAAGCTGAATGGATTTTGACAGATTGGAAAATTACGCGAGAAAATAAGAAGAGTGTACCGGATTGCTATGTGATATTTGTTCTTTAAAACGTTTGTCTTCGGACAATCTCATCAAAGGTAGAGGAGAGACTTAAAGCCACCGAAAAAAGGTTCTACAGAAAGATGCTGTGAATACCATGAACCGAACATGCGAGTAAGTTTGAAGTTTTGGAATGGCCATAAACGAAAAGAAAACTGATATATACATCAGGAAAATACAGCTTTTGTGTTGTGGTGCAGTGGCTATCGGCTGTTAATAACAGAAAGGCTGTTAAGTCAGTTTGAGATGTAGAGGACTTCAATCGCCTACGTCCTAAAGAGACACGGCACACAAGAAGAAGAAATGTGTTCGATCCTCAGTGGATACCCAATATTTTCGGCCTAATGTCACATCTAAGGTAGACTTAGAAAATTATTGGGTACTAATACGGTGAATAATTATTGGTAAGCTTGTCTCTGTAGAACAATTACGACTAGTGAGTTCATTTCTCACTGGGAGCCTGATACATTCGGCTTTATGTCACATCTAAGCTACGCTTAGAGAATTATCTTATATGTTCGACATTAGCACAAAATATTTTAATTTCTTTAATTTGGAAGAATGTACACCATATATGAAACGTTTATCGGACACTGGACCAGATGAGATATTTTACATCATAATGCTGGTCGCACTACTAAAAAATGAAGCTAATATTTCTTTGGATAACACGGCAGCCATTTATACCACATAAACGCCTGTATCTGTGTAAGAAATAGAAAAAAATCTGAGATTATTTTTATATTTCAAAACGGATGTTTTAACCTTCTAGGGCCATTCGTATCATATTTGATACAGTATTTTCCTATAAGGAAACATTTGGTATTTCCCTATAAGGAAACATTTGGTATTCATTGACTGAGCAGTCAGTACTGCTTTCATTTGAAATTTATAAAATACTTCTCTTAAAAAATTTTTCAGGAAAATATTTCTTTCAAGGCTTGTTTTCATATTGTATCAAATATGATACGAATGGCCCTAGAGGGTTAATAACATATTCTCTATGATGACATTGTATTTACTTTCTGACCTTTCGGAAAGGTATGACTCTACATTTTTCCTCACCAGCTACAAGTTAATTAGGTTATATACATACCCTTGGAAAAGGTTGTTAATCCGTCTCTTCCCTCCAATTATGGGTTAAATAAAAGGACAGATTGGGTTCTATAGCCTTGACTGGCAACTAGTCTACCGAAGAAAGTAATGCCAACCTACTGCTTTATAATCTTCTGCTTCTCTCTATTTGCGCGTAAAAGAATGCAAAGAGTTCAACTGGAATTGGAACTCGGCTTCTGATTTCTCGTTCCACTGCACCACTCATGCACATCACGTTAACCAGAAACTTTATCTGATATTAGGTATTAGTTGTATTTTCGTTTCCATTAATTGCTCACATGTCCGGCCAATATTATCCTCAGCATCCTTCTGTGGAACCACCTATCTTTTGCTTTCATCTTTGAGGAAATTACCCAGAATTTTCTTCCAAATAAAAGAACATATATCACATAACAGTCCAAGATTCTTTTCTTTCCTTCCAGCAAAATTTTCCTGTTTCATAATGCTTAGTCAGCTTTTGGAATGCGTCCTTGGTCATGCCAATACGTCTACGGGTTTCAGTGTCTCACTTTTTGACGATATTAGTATTAATATAAACATCTAAATTGAGAGTCAATGAGATATTGGGGTTATTTTTCTATACGACATTTTTGGTTGAAAATACTAAAAAGATTCATATGGAATTGACTGTCTGGAATTTTCTTGTTTCTCTTTTGTATGTATTAACAAAGAACTTAAAAGATACAAAATTTTGAAGACAATGTTTTAAGATTTTTGATTATAGACCGGGGATTGTTTTTAACACGAATTGTATCCCATCATAGTTGTTCCATTTGCATATATATTTCATATATTAAAAGTAACGAAGACTATGAAACGGACTTTGCAATGATATTCGCATTTGATTATAGAACAGAGGACAATAAAGATAAATAAAAAGTAAAGAGAAAAAATATCATTATAAAAAATATATCAAAATATGACCATATATTTGAATAATCTGAAAAAAAAAGACAAATTCATTGATTTTCTTTTTTTTTGCAAAAGTGTGAGTGGCTGTTTTGAAAAATTCAAACAACGAATTTGTTAGAATGATATGAAACGAGACAAAAGTGGATAAAATAAACGAAGCAATGAAAAATAACGGAAACAAAGCAAAAAATGGCTATTGACAAAATAAATACACAGGAAAAATTAAATAAATTAGCAAATAAATAAATTCAGTAGAGATTAATAACAATTATTATGAATTCGAAAAAAAAATTAAACTGATCAAAACACACGCACAAACACACACACACACACACACATATATATATATATATATATATATATATATATATTTATATATATATTATGCGACGAGACACCATCTATGAGGACAATTTAATCGGCGCAATGAAAGAAAAGCGGCGACAGGGACGACCAGACATATCATGGTTTGACATTAAGAGTTGGTGACATTAAGAGTTCGACAAAAAGTGATGAAGGGGAGTGGTGATCACAGCGAATATATATATATATATATATATATATATATATATATATATATATATATATACAGTACTGTGTAAAAGTATTAGAACAAAACTATATAATTTTTTATGAGGATTCAAAATAAGATTTAAAATCACACCCGTCTTAACAATTTTGCACACTACTGAAAGGATTAAGACAGGGCTAATTTTCATAAAAAGTTCACTGAAATTCAAATGCAGGGTGAAAAACCAAACATTTGTCTGATTTATTTAGTTAAAAAGGAAGAGGGAGGAAGACTTCGAAATTTGAATTGGCCCCCCACAAAGCCCTGATCTAAATTCTATTGAATATCAAGGATATATTTTGGATAAAAAATTGATAAATCTAATGTAACTTTGCAAGACACATTTTGGGAACAAATACAAGCTGCTTGACAGGAGATACCTTAAGATAAATTGAAGAAACCTGTGATGTCAATGCCTGACAGAATGAAGGCTGTGATCAAAGCAAAGGCTTTTATACTAAATATTAAATTTATTTTGTAGCAAGTATTTTTTTTAGTGTTAAAGCATTTGTTGAGTAAATCAAATAAAATTACTTTAATTAAACTGATTATTTTGTGTCAATATACCTCATAAAGGATAAAATAGTTCTTGTCCTAATACTTTTGCACAGTACTATATATATATATATATATATATATAAGAATAAATCTAAGAGCCAACAGACCTACCTAGGTTTCACCTAACGGCTCGACAGGGCAAGTCGAGACAGACTGAAATATATTATAACAATTATTCTTCTTCTTCTATGTGCCCTGTCCCTTCAGGACGTAGGCGATCATGGATCTCCACGTCTCCCTATCCCTTGTGGCTCTTAGTATGTTTGCTCCTGTTGCTCCTGGCAACCCCCGTTCCGTCATCCACCTGATCAGACCCTGCAAATATGTTATCCGCTGCCTTCCTCTGTCTCTCCTTCCTTCTCTCTGTCCAGTCAGTATCAGGTTCTCTAGGCTCTCCTTCCTCATTGCATGTCCCAGGAACTTCAGTTGTCTCTTCCTGATGCTCAGCATCAATTTTCTTTTTGTTGCCATTCTTTCTAACACCTCGTCGTTGCTTGTATGCTCAGTCCACGATATCCGTAGCATCCTTGTGTAGAACCACATTTCGGCCGCTTCTAGTTTTTCCTCATTTTCGATGATATTGTCCAGCATTCACAGCCGTATTGAAGAACTGACATCACGTAGCAGTCTAGCACTCTTTTCTTCGTTTCTATTGAGATCTTAACAATTATTAGTAGTATCATTATTATTGTTATCATATATATATATATATATATATATATAACTGTAAATTTATCTTTAAACTCTTCTCGAAAAACCTACCGAGTATAAACGCGGAGGAAAAAATGGAAACAAAACAGGAAGTAAGAACTTAAACATTAGTCAAAGTACTAGTCGAAAGAAAAAAAACCCTAGACGAGGAACCTAACATGTAAATCGCTCAATACAATAGCAGAGCAAATAAATAAGTAAGTAACTAACCTAGAGCCAATGGACCTACCTAGGTTTCACCGAATGGATCATCAACGCAATTTGGCTTGATGGTACATTAGATGAAAGAACACTCGCAGACGCTTATAGTACAACTGTGTAAATATTCAAGAAAATCGGTTCAGCCGTTTCGGAGTCTATATGTAACGGACACACACACACATACACACACAGACAAAGTTCCATTTATAAATAAGTTTAGATATATAAAAACCTATCTAAACACATTAATTTACATTATAGAAAAATTCTGGTCAAAAATACAAATTTTTTAACTTTCTTTTACCGGAAATATCTAGTTTTAAGAGGTTCTGTATAAAAAACATTTCTTGCCTACGATCAACCTCACCTTATTTAACAATGTGAATGTAATGTTGTTACCTTTTTGTTTTTAAGAAAAAAAAATGAAAACGCGAATTCCAACCGCGTAATAACATACTGAATAAACATTCGTATTCAGAACTGCACAAAATTAAAACAAATTCAACTTAAACAGTCAAAATGTAGAGATAACTTAAGAACACTCAAATCTTCTAGCGCCAATATAATAATGGTGATATATTGATTTGGGACATTGAAGATAATGAAAGAATGGAAAGACGTAATGACCTGGTAAAAACGAAAAAAAAATTAGATATTAGATTAGCAACTAGATCCCACCCTTTTACAGTGAAACCGATAAAATGTAACCGCAACTTCTACTCCAACAGTTTCTTTTTTCGCACTTCCCGACTGTGGAATTCCTTTCCATATGATTGCTTCCTCGACGACTACAATCTCCAGGAATTAAAATGTAAGGTCAATAGACATCTCCTATCACATTAACTCGCATCCTTTCTCTCGCACTTCCCACCTGTGGAATTCCCTTCCATATACTTGCTTCCCCGACGGCTACAATCTCCAGGAATTTAAATGTAACGTCAATAGACATCTCCTATCACACTAACTCGCATCCTTTCTCTCGCACTTCCCACCTGTGGAATTCCCTTCCATATACTTGCTTCCCCGACAGCTACAATCTCCAGGAATTTAAATGTAAGGTCAATAGACATCTCCTATCACACTAACTCGCATCCTTTCTCACGCACTTCCCACCTGTGGAATTCCCTTCCATATACTTGCTTCCCCGACGGCTACAATCTCCATGAATTTAAATGTAACGTCAATAGACATCTCCTATCACACTAACTCGCATCCTTTCTCACGCACTTCCCGCCTGTGGAATTCCCTTCCATATACTTGCTTCCCCGACAGCTACAATCTCCATGAATTTAAATGTAACGTCAATAGACATCTCCTATCACACTAACTCGCATCCTTTCTCTCGCACTTCCCACCTGTGGAATTCCCTTCCATATACTTGCTTCCCCGACAGCTACAATCTCCAGGAATTTAAATGTAAGGTCAATAGACATCTCCTATCTCACTAACTCGCATCCTTTCTCTCGCACTTCCCGCCTGTGGAATTCCCTTCCATATACTTGCTTCCCCGACAGCTACAATCTCCAGGAATTTAAATGTAGGGTCAATAGACATCTCCTATCACACTAACTCGCATCCTTTCTCTCGCACTTCCCGCCTGTGGAATTCCCTTCCATATACTTGCTTCCCCGACAGCTACAATCTCCAGGAATTTAAATGTAAGGTCAATAGACATCTCCTATCTCACTAACTCGCATCCTTTCTCTCGCACTTCCCGCCTGTGGAATTCCCTTCCATATACTTGCTTCCCCGACAGCTACAATCTCCAGGAATTTAAATGTAGGGTCAATAGACATCTCCTATCACACTAACTCGCATCCTTTCTCTCGCACTTCCCGCCTGTGGAATTCCCTTCCATATACTTGCTTCCCCGACAGCTACAATCTCCAGGAATTTAAATGTAGGGTCAATAGACATCTCCTATCACACTAACTCGCATCCTTTCTCTCGCACTTCCCGCCTGTGGAATTCCCTTCCATATACTTGCTTCCCCGACAGCTACAATCTCCAGGAATTTAAATGTAAGGTCAATAGACATCTCCTATCTCACTAACTCGCATCCTTTCTCTCGCACTTCCCGCCTGTGGAATTCCCTTCCATATACTTGCTTCCCCGACAGCTACAATCTCCAGGAATTTAAATGTAGGGTCAATAGACATCTCCTATCACACTAACTCGCATCCTTTCTCTCGCACTTCCCGCCTGTGGAATTCCCTTCCATATACTTGCTTCCCCGACAGCTACAATCTCCAGGAATTTAAATGTAGGGTCAATAGACATCTCCTATCTCACTAACTCGCATCCTTTCTCTCGCACTTCCCGCCTGTGGAATTCCCTTCCATATGCTTGCTTCCCCGACAGCTACAATCTCCAGGAATTTAAATGTAGGGTCAATAGACATCTCCTATCACACTAACTCGCATCCTTTCTCTCGCACTTCCCGCCTGTGGAATTTCCTTCCATATACTTGCTTCCCCGACAGCTACAATCTCCAGGAATTTAAATGTAAGGTCAATAGACATCTCCTATCACACTAACTCGCATCCTTTCTCTCGCACTTCCCACCTGTGGAATTCCCTTCCATATACTTGCTTCCCCGACAGCTACAATCTCCAGGAATTTAAATGTAACGTCAATAGACATCTCCTATCACACTAACTCGCATCCTTTCTCTCGCACTTCCCACCTGTGGAATTCCCTTCCATATACTTGCTTCCCCGACAGCTACAATCTCCAGGAATTTAAATGTAAGGTCAATAGACATCTCCTATCACACTAATTCGCATCCTTTCTCTCGCACTTCCCACCTGTGGAATTCCCTTCCATATACTTGCTTCCCCGACAGCTACAATCTCCAGGAATTTAAATGTAACGTCAATAGACATCTCCTATCACACTAACTCGCATCCTTTCTCTCGCACTTCCCACCTGTGGAATTCCCTTCCATATACTTGCTTCCCCGACAGCTACAATCTCCAGGAATTTAAATGTAAGGTCAATAGACATCTCCTATCACACTAACTCGCATCCTTTCTCTCGCACTTCCCACCTGTGGAATTCCCTTCCATATACTTGCTTCCCCGACGGCTACAATCTCCAAGAATTTAAATGTAAGGTCAATAGACACCTCCTAACAAACTAACTCGCTTCCATTCGTTCAAACACTTCTTCCCATCCTCCCAACTATCTATCACCCCCCTTCTGACATTTCCTATATCTAACCACTCTTTCTATTTACCTTCCTCTATGTAGCCTCAAGCGCACTAGTGGCAGTGGAATCCCTTGCTTGGAGTGAAATTATTTTAAAAGTTAAAAAAAAATTAAATCTTCCTTGTCTGGCATATTTAATAAAATATATTTAATGTAAAACAAGGTTGTTTTTTTTTTTCGGTGGTTTTACTGAGAAAATATATTTTTGCAAGCAGATTACATATATATAATTTATTCAAGTTAAGAATATATATATGTATACACACACACACATCGAAGCAAAAACTAAAACAAAAGGGCTAAAAAAATACAGACATACAGGCCGATAAACAGACACACATACAAACATCTTGCCTTATATTGCCTTATATATATTGTCGATTTTTTGCACTATTGTAAGAACTGAAACCTTGAAACTTCTGAATATCGTTTCTTATGTCTTTGTCGATGAGTGTATCGACAATGAGTCTATCAAATTTGATTAAAATTTGACCACTCCTTCTATAACCCGATTTTTTCGATTATCGATTTTCGATATTTATCGGGTGTACCACGACACAAAACCTAGCTAAGAACATTCGCAGACACTTATAGTACAACTGTGTAAATGTTCAAGAAAATCGATTCAGCCGTTTCGGAGTCTATAGGTAACGGACACACACACACACAGACAAAATTCCATTTATTATATAAGTTTAGATAAAAAGTGATATAAATGGTCGGATCAAAAAAACATATGCATAAAATAAAGTGAACCGAAATTATTGGCTTTAAAGGCGATTTACGACGCGGCCATAATGTCCAAGTATCTTGTTGGGAACAATACTAAGCAAAGCAGGACTGCCATTGATACTCAGGGGGTTACACAAGAGGTGTGTGATAAGAGAGAACAGCAGGTTACAGGGCGTTTTCTCCAGATCTTAAATACAGGAACCACAGAGAAGGTCTTTTAGCAGACAAAAATGCAGGAAGCAGAAATGAAGTAGCTGTATAGTTTTGAAAGGGCAAAGGAGAATTCAGGCTCATATTTCTAAAGGGCAATGATTGGGATTCTGTCATCTCCGCTCGCCTTAAGCTTTGAAATTTTCTTAGAGACAAATGAGGGGGTAATGTGAAAGTTGAGCGGCAGTTCTAGGTGGGATGTCGCGTGCTGATACCCAAGACGAACCAAATGTTGAGTTGGTTGGGAATTTGTAAGCAAAGCACTCGTCCTTTACTGATGTTGTTAGGACCTCAAATTTATTAATTAAAGGGGGATTAAGAGCTTGATGTTTTTAACACATTTTTACAGAGCCGTCAGTACACTTTGGAACCGACATTTCGATATGCTTTACGCTGTTTCATTCTGTCAGCAATCAACATCTTAACATCATCTAGGATCCTCTTGCACTCATTCCGAGCAGAGGCAAACAGTCGCCTATTATATTTGGAAGAATTGATTCCTGTGGGCAACAGCGGCCAAGCAAGTAGGTTAGAACCAAGGGGACGAATGTAGAGAGAGACAGAGACACATGTAGGTATGATCTGGAGATTCAAGAGAAAATCACCCTTGTTAGAGGGATATATTCCTTGACATAAACAGATATTTTATGAATATAGATATTGGAGTCTTTCTTAAAAAGGGGAATATAACCCGGATTATAGAAATCAGAGGAAAGAATAAAAGGGTAAAGTTTAATTTCACAGAGAGCTATGATTTCAGGTGAGTTTACAGGGAGGAAGGATTCATCGCTACAAAATTTGGTACAGATAGCACGGATATTCGAGAATGAGATGTTAACATACTTAGGTGAGTTTTGTTTAGCTAGTTTAGTTTTAATTCTTTTTTTTTTCTTGTGATGTCATAATTTAATGTTTCTGGGGGAGAAAATGCCTAGATTTGCAATATCCGTCGGTTGTCAAATGCAACATATCTAGGATAGAAAATGGCGCATCCTGCAGCATAACGTGGCCTCAGGGTTGCCCACCTGAAGCAATAGCAGAGAAACCCACCTATGCAAGGCCTGGCACTACAAGAAAACCTGTTATTATTCAACCGTTGATTAGAGCAGCTTCTGAAGACGCTACGCCGGAAGCAGCAACCAGGAAACTGCCAACCGCACAAAATAATTAACAACAAAACAGATATTTGAGATAGAAAAATAATTTATATTAAACGCATAGATACAAACTGGAAGGCAGGTTAATAATCCAGGAATACGCTTATTAGGAGAATATATATATATATATATATATATATATATATATATATATATATATATATAATTGTCATCTGCAGACAGATCTGTTTCGCAGTATCACAGCTCATCAGTACGGTTAGACTCCGATTGCTACACAACCCAGGCTCGAAACCCGACCGATTTGGCGTCAGTCGGCGACTCTACTCCTGGACCACGGGGCGTTCGGTGGGAGAAAGCACTCTTTTTAGCGCATATTATATTACGCGCCCATATATATATATATATATATATATATATATATATATATATATATATATATATATATATTGTCATCCGTAGACAGATCTGTTTCGCTGTATCACAGCTCATCAGTACGGTTAGACTCCGATTACTTTTTTAATCCAGGATTGGAACCCGACAGAATTGGCGTCAGCACTATCCAATTTCGTGTCCTTGTTCCATTTGCTTCAACCTACTTGTGTGAGGCAGGGTTTTCCACTCTTGTCAATATAAAAACAAAGAATAGGAACAGATTTGATGTTTTAGATAACATGCGACTGGCTCTAACAGTCGGCCATAAATCTCAAAGCTTGCTGCTGAAACGCAACATCAGGCATCTCACTAGCTGGGTTGGATATAAATATATGTTCTTTTTGTGAATTCAGTTTGGACCAATGTGCTTTAATTTGGTAATAAATAATTCCAGAATTTTAAAATATTTATTTAGATGTTTCTTTCCCTGTCCTTCACAGAAAATAAAGAGAAAATTAAGCTGCTGATAGTAAGCCCTAAGTAGGAGGTTGCATTGGTTTCAAACATTTAGGTAAGAGGTCGCGAGTGCCAAAAACGTTGGGAACCACTGTTCTATACTCTCATCTCATTACAGAGAGCACCTGATAGAATATATTACCTTTTACTATAAAGTGGTCTGTTGCCAACCACTGCGGTTTAGTTATCGTAACGAAAAATGTCTGGCTGTAACTGCCTGTACCAATAGAAAACCGACACTGTTCAAAATGGCTCCTTTCTCAAAGAAGGCGTGAAAAGACCACAGCAAGACGATTCTTCTTCCTCGTTTCAGTCAATTACGTGCCATACGTGAAACACGATTGGGCGATCATGTCTTGAAAGAGACATGACTGACTGGGAAGAAGATCATCCCGCAGTTGGTTGCTATTGCTTTCTGCGGTAGATTGGTTGCCAGCCAAGGCTATAGAACCCAATCTGTCCTGTTATATAACCTATAACTGGAAGGAAGAAACGGATTAATACGTTTCCCAAGGGTATTTACGCTTAAGTGAATGCAAGGAATTCAACTGGAATTTGAACTCAGCTCCCCGATTTCTCGTTCTGAGCCGATATCCACTGCACCACAACGCACATTCCTCGTTTAGCATAATTAAACATGGCTCTTCACAACTTCTGATTCTTTGTAGCTTTTATTAAGGTTTGTCCTTTCAATAAAATTCTGAACATTAGAACATTCGCTTAATCGAACATTGCAAATTATTTTCTTCATCATTTATCCGTCACACCCAGATGGTGCATAGGGCAGGAACTTTTTGTTGCTGTTTCTGTAACAATTTGTTTTTTACGGGGCAGGGTTGTTAGCCCTGCAACCAACCCCCAAAAACTGGAGGAGAAGTGAACCATTGTTGATCCTTACGTTTACAGCACCTGACATTCCCAAATGGTCACACATTTAAGTACTGACCAGCCTCGATGTTGCTTAACTTCGGTGATCGGACGGGAACCGATGTATTCAACACGATATAGCCATAGACGCAAATTTTTTTTTGGCATATCTTTATTTCTTTTCTTTTCATATACGTCTTGCGAGTGTCGATTTCTCCAAACCTACTTTCTTTCATACACATTTCAACTTTGCTCACAATTGCACTCTATGTTATTCCAGGCATCTTTGTGTAGAGCTACAATTCTGCTGCCTCATGTTTTTCTGTATCTGTCGTGATATTATACAGCATTCCTTAACATATAGGGTGACTGATATAACATTCAACGATACATTATTTTATTTTTAAAAAAATGTTTCTGCTTGCTTAGCTTTTGCTAAGCACCTTGAACTATTTCAATGCACTTTCAGATTTCGGTATCGAATTTTCAGTCCTGTGTAAAAATGCTTCCCAAATAATTAAATTGTCGCACTTGATTCTTCATTTCGTGTATCGCAAGTTGGGCTGTTACTCTTTCTCTTAGCTCTGTTATTACTTACCCTGATTCCAGTCAATCCGAAGACACACTGTCAATCCAGGGCGTGAATTTATAAAAACTATATTGCCAAATTTCGTTATTATTACTACTCACCATCATCATTTATCCGTCACCCCCAGATGGTGCATAGGGCAGCAACTTTTTGTTGCTGTATTTTTAAACTGTTTTTTACGGGGCAGGGTTGTTAGCCCTGCACCCAAACCCTAAACCTGGAGAACGGGTGGACCATTCTTGGTCATTATGTTTACAGCACCTGGTATTCCCAAATGGTCACCCATTTAACTACTGACCAGCCTCGATGTTGCTTAACTTCGGTGATCGGACGGGAACCGATGTATTCAACACGATATAGCCGTAGAAGAAAATGTCTTTTTTTGGCATATCTTTATTTCTTTTTCTTTCATATACGTCTTGCGAGTGTCGATTTCTCCAAACCTACTTTCTTTCATACACATTCCCAGGCATCTTTGTGTAGAGCTACAATTCTGCTGCCTCATGTTTTTCTCTATCTGTCGTGATATTATCCAGCATTCCTTAACATATATGGTGACTGATATAACATTCAAAAATACATTATTTTATTTTTAACAAAATGTTTCTGCTTGCTTAGCTTTTGCTAAGCACCTTGAACCATTTCAATGCACTTTCAGATTTCGGTATCGAATTTTCAGTCCTGTGTAAAAATACTTCCCAAATAATTAAATTGTCGCACTTGATTCTTCATTTCGTGTATCGCAAGTTGGGCTGTTACTCTTTCTCTTAACCATACATTTTATTTTCTTTCAATTGATGATTATCTCTTTCTCTTCACTTTAGCGTTCTTTAACCCCCATGAGACACGTGACCAGAAGATACTTCAGAAAGGGGCCCTGTCCACCAGGAATCCGAGCACAGAACCTCACCAACACTTGTGACTAACTCGACCCTGGAGGACGATTAATGCTTTCGCGTGACAAGTAATGGTGCTTTCGTTTCTGGTTAATTGTAAGGTACGAGTTTGGAAATGATCCAATGTGGTCATTAGCCACATCAATTTAACAAGTCACTTAGCAAGCTGATAGAGGTTTTATAAATAGATAAGGGTGGAATCTCGATTCAAAATGTCATGAATGCATCCATCGTTTCAAAAACACTAAGTTGTAATTGTATCGATAATTTCTATATTAAATTTCATCTAAAGTGGTGGTCATAGAAATTGAAAATTATGAGGATAAGGAGGATAGATAACAATTGACCTTTTACTTAAAGAGGTTGACATTGCATCATAGAGGATTTTTTTTTTATAATCGTTTCATCCCGAGCATGGCATTTCACTGCCACTATTGCGCAGGGGGTTACATAGAGGGGAAAGTGGTGAGAAAAGATTCTTAGATATAGGAAATGCCAGAAGGAGGGTGATAGACGGGTAAGGATACCGGGAATGAGGGTTGGGTAGATGGTGAGAGTGTTGGGAGAATAGATGCAAGTTAGTGTGATAGGAGGTGTCTATTGACCTTACATTTAAACTCCTGGAGATTGTGCTGTCGGAAAAGCAGACATATGGAAGGGAATTCCAATGATTATGATGAATGGGGTGAGTGAAATGAATGACAGGAACGCAGTATGAAGTGAATATTTTTGCGATAAGTATTCCAGAACCTGAGAAGAGTACTGAGTGAGAGGAATATTTCGCTGCAAAAGAGTATTGGATTGCTATGTGATGTTTGTTCTTTAATATGATAGTGAAAGCTGGACAATATCTTCATAGACACTTGAAGCAACCGAAATATGGTTCTACAGAAGGATACTGAGGATAGCACAGACAGAACACGTGAGCAACGATGAGGTTTTGAAGAGGAAGAAAAAGAAACAAAACTAATACTTGAATAAAAAAAATGAAGTTCCAGGAATATGCAGTGAAGAAGGTGAGCTTAGAGAATCTGATACTCACAGGTCAGATAGAAAAAAGTGAGACAGAGGAGGGCAATGCGTAACGTACTTGGTGGGATTGGGCACATGAATGCCAGAACGTTTTTGGTGGGTTAAGATGACATACGTTTTAACACTATTTAATACTGGACAATATCATCCAAAATGAGGACAAAACTTGAAGCAGCGGAAATGTGGTTCTACAGAAGGATGCTGCGGATATCGTGGACTGAGCATGCGAACAACAATGAGGTGTTGGAAAGAATGGCAACAAAAAGGAAATTAATACTGAGCATCAGGAAGAGACAACTGAAGTTCCTGGGACATGCAATGAGGAAGGAGGGCTTGGAGAACCTGATACTGACAGGCCAGATAGAAGGAAAAAGAGACAGAGGAAGGCAGCGGATAACATATTTGCAGGGCGTGATCAGGCGGATGACGGAACGGAGGTTGCGAAGTGTGACAGGAACAAACATACTAAGAGCCACAAGGGATAGGAAGACGTGGAGAACCATGATCGCCTACGTCCTGAGGGCACATGGAAGAAGGGATAGGTAAATGTGAAAGGCACTATTTGGATACGTCCTGAGGAAACACAGACCAAAGAAGAAGAAGAAGAAGAAGAAGAAGAAGAAGAAAGACTGACCATTCCCTTGAAAGGAATTTTAATTTTAGTCTAAAGGTTTGTTGTCAAAATCGTTTTCATAAATTAGTTGGGTGATTTGAACGAATTGCGTTTGTGTTTGAATTTCGTTTAACGGCATATCAACACCTATGGGCTATTTCTCTCGCACTTCCCGCCTGTGGAACTCGCTCCCATATTCTTGCTTTCCTGACGGCTACAACCTCCAGAAATTTAAATGCAAAGTTAATACTCATCTACTAACCACTGGACTCTAGCTCTCTCCCCTCCCCTGTATAACCTTCCCTTTCTCTCCACCTATGTATCTGTCATCGCACCTGCATTCTCAGCTTTCTATTGCTCATTTCTAACTAGTTTGTACTCCTCACTCTTTTCTAATTAATCTTTTCACAGTTATGTAGCCCCCCCCCCCCCCCGCTCATCAGTGGCATTTCTGCCTTGCTCGGGGTGAAATGATAAAAAAAGTTGGGGTTTTAAGGTATTCTTTTTAATGTTTGGTTATAGTTAAAAGGTTGATTGAATCTGATTTTGGTTACATTTTTTTATTTTAGAAAACTGGTAATATTTTTTCCTTAAAAAATGTTCTGGAAATAAATCTTTTCCTTCAAATGCATTGCTGGTAATATTTTTCCTTCAAAAATGTTTTAAGGCATCGTTATTAATGTTTGGTGATAGTTAAAAGGTTGATGTCGTCAGATATTAATGAAAACTGAAAATATCTTCTAGTTTTCTATTCAAAAATGTATTGCTGGTAATATTTTTTCTTCAAAAATGTATTATGGCAATATTTTCCTTCAAAATATGTGTTATGCTAATTGATCTTTTCCTTCAAAAACGTATTGTTGGTAATATTTTTCCTTCAAAATTGTATATAAACATATTTTAGTCATTCACAGACATCTGATTCGGTGTATCACAGCACATCAGTACGGTTAGACATCCGATTGTTTTAGCACAGGATCGAAACCCAACCGAATTGGAATCAGTCGGCGATTCTACCTCTGGGCTATGGGCTCTCGGTAACAGGGAGACTTTTAGCGTATCATGTATCATACGCCAGTATCCAGAGTGCTTGAATTCATTACTGAACGAGCGATGCGTTTTTATGTAGATATTATCTATTAAGTTTATTTTTATACTTTCATAGTTTTTAGACACCAGTTTTGGGGTTTAATATTTGCCGATATCTGGTACCCTAACAGGTGATCCCCTTCCTGGTCAGAGTGGATCTGAGACCAATAGTAATTAAGAGGTGTTTACATGGTACTCACAACTTTCCAATCAGAGGCCTTGCTATCGGATGCAGTTCACCGGCATACCTAGAATCTTAATTTAAATCAAAATGGTAGAAAGATTACGAGAATGAGCAAGATAGATAAAGATTGAACGTAGATTTGTAGAAGTTTAATCTGTGGTGTTTATGTTTGCTGCTAGTGGGATATGAGAGCGAAAGTTGTAGGAAGTGATGATTACGTGTTTAAGGGGGGATAGATAACAATCGACCTTTGACTTAAAGAGGTTGAGATTGTAATGTCGTAGATTAAAGTTAAAATGGTTCGGGTTAATGTGGTGTGAGATATGAATGTAAACGGAAGTGGTATAAAGTATAGATTATAAGAATAAGAGGTATGGATATTAATTTACCCTGGATTTGAAGAAAGATTATAGTGTTCACGAAAACTACTCCCAGAAAGTCTGTTTTCTGAACAAAATTCAATAAACTGTCACAAACCATTTTTTTACACTTTTCTGGGCGACCTGCAATTCTACATTACGTATGCTAAGCAAGTAATCTATGACTTTCGGCAAGTCATTGTCAGAAAAAGGCTCATATCAGCGTTTTTAAAGGCCGTAGCAAGATTATCTCAATTCATTGTAAAAAGGGCGAGGTTAATTTATCCACAAACTTTAAAGAAATGTTAGTTGTGAATAACAATGTCTTTGAGAAAATATTTGCCTTTGCTTTAAAAACGTAGGAAGATGATCCGGTAAATTTTCTTTGTAAGTCCAGACGCTTTTCCCCTTCAAATTTATCCAAAATAGCATTATCTCTGGGCAAATGTATATGCTGAACTCAAAACAACAATTAGTTATTGAAGAAATGTACCTTTTTTCCTTTGAAAGTCCGTAAAAAAACGAACTATATTTTGCACTTTTTCTCTCCCGTAACTCTCACAAAGTCATCTAATTAACTGCAGAATGACGTTCTACGTAGGCAGAAATTTTGTTTGGAATTTTGGTCGATTTTCTTCATTTACTGAAACTTCCGGCGATGTTCTTCCGCTTATGAAAATAATAAGCGTATAAATACAATAACGCATTGTTTACATTCCCGTTGAAGGTACGTATTGTAAGACCCACTTTTTGACACAGACTTAAATGTATTCTTAGCAACAAAATACATCTAGAAAGAATACCACAGCTTTATTGGTAAATTTTCGTTCTAAGTCCTGATGCTTTTCCCCTTCAAATTTATCCAAAATAGTATTATTTCTGTGCAAATATATATACTGAAATCAAATCAACTGTTAGTTATTGAAGAAACTTACCTTTTTTATCTAAATGTCCATAAAAAAACGAACTATATTTTGCACTTTTTCTCTCCCGTAACTATCACGAAGTCATGTCATTAACTGCAGAATGACATGAACGAATTTTGGCAGTTTTTTGGTCAATTTTTCTTCATTTACTGATACCTCCGGCAATATACTTCCGGACATTAAAGTAATGTGCTATTGTATTTCTACGCTTATTATACTCATTACAGGAAGTTCATCACCGGAAGTTTCTGTAAAGGAAGAAAATCGGCCAAAATTCGACAAAAAATTCTGCCTGCGTAGAACGTCATTCTGCAGTTAATTACAGACTTCGTGATAGTTACGGGAGAGAAAAAGTTCGAGATATATTTCGTTTTTTATGGACTTTCAAAGCAAAAAATGTAAATTTCTTCAATAACTAATTGTTGTTTTGAGTTCAGCATATACTTTTGCAGAGAGATAATGGTATTTTGGATAAATTTGAAGTGGGAAAAGCCGTCCGCACCTAAAACGAACATTTCCCGATGATCCTTCGAGCGGCTACAACGATTTACTTCCCGCGAATTTAAAATCCAGCCTTTCGCAGGGGGGAAAAAAACGAAAAAGAAAAAGAAAAAGAAAACAAAAAAATACTCAGCGGTATTTGAAACATGTTTGCTGATGAAGAATTCGTTTCGATTTTGATAACGGCAAGTTTTCTTCCCTTCTCTCTCTTTTTCAAGCAGAATGGTAAGTTGGAATGGAGGAAATCTAATGCAAAAACCAGAAAAGATATCGGAAAAAAATGCAAAAATGCAAAAATGCAAGAAAATGAAATCAAAATAGAGGAAATAAATACCAAAATAAAAAGACAATGGCTGGGACAATGAAAGAAGATGGAAGGCATAAAAAAAAGGGACGAAAATTATTGAATAAAACACTGTTATATATTCATCATTGATTTGGTTAACAAATTACCGGTTTGTCCAAGATGGTGTTCTCAGATATTCACCGCTTCTTCCGAGATATACCCTATTATTTGTGTATCAAAATATTTTGCATATGAATAAACTCTCACTCACTTTCTCTCTCTCTCTTTCTGTCTCTCTCTTACACAGAAATACACACACACACACATATATATATAAGTGTGTATATATATGTGTCTGTGTGTGTGTGTACATTTGCGTGTGTTAGCACGCGCATGAGTGAAATATGTCTGTTTTGTAGAACATGTGTGTTGTGCATGCCTTTATTTTTCTCTCTCCACCTATCTCTCCCTCCTACACACACTGTTTCT
>JBBBDQ010000450.1:750000-880000 GCA_037127315.1 Ascarosepion bandense
TTCAGCCAAAGTTGCCGATTTAAAAGCCGATATTCAAAACACCCATAGTAAATTTGTGGATCCAAATTAGGTAGGTCTATACCGAGATGATGGACTTATGTTCAACCCGAATAGTAATGGCCCCTTGACCATGAAAATGCAGAGGAAAATCAGGATGCTAGGATTTAGAATAGAAATTGTTTCCAACTTAGATTGTGAATAACCGAGACATTACCCTCAACCTCGATAAAAATTCTTTTAAACCGTACCATAAGGACAATTAAACCCCTAGCTACATCATCATTAATTCCAACCAACTGGGTGCCATTATAAAGCAAATTCCGAGGACGTTTAATTCTAGAATTAGCTGATTATCTTCTAACTTTAGAATCTTTAATAATAACCGAAATCTATATGAAAAGGCCCTCCAGAATAGAAGGTATAAAGATAAATTAACTTATTTAACACCCACTAGTCACCAGATTTTGAAGGATGTCAGTGAATCTAATACAAAATATTGTATTATACCCTCATGTAATTTCAGATCCACAAAAAAATGCCCCGTTTGGGATAAATCTAGATCTATAAATGTGATCTAACACGCTACCATCTACTCTGCAGAAAACAAGGAAAAATATAACGTTTAAATCGAAATTTCAACGGGAATTTGGAAACAAAGATTTTGTACACATAGGCACCCTTTTAATAACCGTAATTTAAGGTATCAGACAGCTCTCTCTCTCTCCCGAAAATACTGGAAATTAAAGGAGAATATCCTAGATCCATTTAGAAAGTGTTAATGGCAAGTTTACCGGTGCTCCTGCCCTCGACACAGGCGACCCCTCTCCTCCAAGGACTTGTGACCTTACATAAATGATATTTCTAACAGTATAAGTTGACCAATTGTCGATATTTATGCTGATGATACTTCAGGATAATTGTGCACCTTCAAAACTCCAGATGATGAGGCAATTGATCTCTCCTCTGACCTGGCTGTTTATATTCAACACTTCGAAAACCAAACTAATTTCATTCTATTATCAGCGATTAGAACTTGCACTATGAACCAATCGCGATGAATTGATGTCATCTAAACGCAACCCAGACCTTCATTAGATGCGATACATCGCTAATGTGGCTGGAAAAATTAGCCGCTTCTCTCTACTGTATCTGATAGCATTGCACTCCGAATTCTACTCTCTATTTTTACAAGATCAAGCCGAAAATGATTTTCGACCGTCTATATGACGGAAGCTGCCCCTCTAATTTTCAGTATGTGTTCACAGTATCAATGTTACCTAGAAAATCCTTGATGATCACAGGTTGGCAGCTGATCTTTTTTCTGGCCCAGTGGCTCAGTGGGAGCAAAGCGGCCTGGTAAAATTAAAAGCATCATGATATACGGCTGTTCCTACAGGAAAGCCCTGTGGTTTGACCACCTGTTAGGACTAGAACTAAAACAATATCTCAAGTAGAAATTTTACATACCATCTGCCGCTCACGGTGCTAAGAAAATGGTCGGTTTTCTGTACTGCTCCAACAAGTGCGTCATTCCTTCAATATACTTTATATTTACAAGAGCCAGATCAAGCTTTTAACGGAGTCATCTTGTTTGAAATCTAAGAGACTTTATGCCTAAACGGGTACCATGCATAGAACTTAACTGATTTATCTTCTTTTTTTAAATCGAAACATGACCTCTCAAATGTATATCGCGTATAGAAAATAAATGATTCATCCTATTTTAAATCGGAAGAGTCATGATCGCCCAAATGTGTTTCATGTACGGCACTTCATTGACTCATCCTATTTTAAATCGGAAGAGACATGATCGCCCAAATGTGTATCACATACGGTACTTCATTGACTCATCCTATTTTAAATCGGAAGAGACATGATCGCCCAAATGTGTATCACATACGGTACTTCATTGACTCATCCTATTTTAAATCGGAAGAGACATGATCGCCCAAATGTGTATCACTTACACCACTTTATTGACTCATCCTATTTTAAATCGGAAGAGACATGATCGCCCAAAATTGTTTCCTATACGGTACTTCATTGACTCATCCTATTTTAAATCGGAAGAGACATGATCGCCCAAATGTGTATCACATACGCCACTATATTGACTCATCCTATTTTAAATCGGAAGAGACATGATCGCCCAAAATTGTTTCATATACGTTACTTCATTGACTCATCCTATTTTAAATCGGAAGAGACATGATCGCCCAAAATTGTTTCATATACGGTACTTCATTGACTCATCCTATTTTATATCGAAAGAGACATGATCCCCCAAGCGTGTATCACGTATGGCACTAATATGATTCGTTTTATTTTAAACCGAATGAAACATGGTCGTTTCAAAAAAGTTCAAAAGAGTTTTCTTTTTTTTGTCATTGTGTGTGACTAATTATTTTCCACTCGTCAAGCCTATTCTTACAGACGAACTTCCCAAGATATTTGACGTTCTATGATTATTTTTATGGGAAGAGATCGGACAAATGCATACTTTATTTCCTGTAGTTCTAACCCTAACACCTAAAATCTATTCATATTGTGACAAGCCACACTCATTACCTTTATTTTCCATTGATGAGACGTAAGCTTCCCTCGATCAGCTTCCACCCCCGAACCTCTGTTCTGTAGCACCGACTCCCAACACGATTCTTTCTTGATCCCTGTAATCTCAACTTGATCATGTCTTGGATCATATCATCTTCCCTATATAGCCGCATATACTCTATCTGCAACACTGTAACCGTCTACCTCGAGTACTTCCAGGTCTTCTACAGTCAGTACATCACTGAAAAATAAAAACAAAAAACTAACAAACATGGTAATTTCTCTAAGGAACTTTCCTATAAGGTACCTAAACTTTATAAAATGTCATTGTTTACAGCTGTATTTTTCCAAGGAGAAAATGTTATATTTAACCCATACCTTAGGAGAGAATAAAAGGGTTATTATCTTTCGCAAATTTATTTGCAAGCAAGCGAATGCAATGGAGCCGATAAAAATTCGAACATTTGTCTCCATCCATCTCTACTAACTAAGCGTTATATCACCTTTATCGTTGTTAAAGTAGTTTATTTTGACACAAGATGCTAATATTTAAAATCAAGTAACATTTTTTTTTTTTTGCAGTGGTTGTCGGAAACAGGGTAAGAAATAGATTGACGTGAAAGAACATGGCTGAGCCAAGTAAATAAAAATTAGAACGAATATTTACGATTAGCCATTTCCTGCAGAGAAGGCAACCTTGACATCGACAAATATGGAAAACCTGTCGAATTTGCATTGTTGCTGACAGTTGGGATATTTTATTTCAGAATCTCAAAAATATAAATAAATAAATGAAATAGCAAGTCTATTATGACTACTATTAAAAATTCAAAATCTAGTAGTTGAGATTAGAGCCTGGAATAGGGTGAGAAAAAAGGTAGAAAGAGAAATAGTAACTTTGGTAGCCTAAACATCATCTACAAATGACCAGCCCCCTAAGAAAATGGTAGTTCTAATTTTATTCTAAGCTAGTTATTTTATTCTGTATTTTCTCAGTTTAGTGACGAAAAAATGAATTTCAAAATCTAAAGAAAATGCAGTAAAGCTACAAAATGCAACTCTTATAAATATACGTAATTATTCTCTTTATCTTTGGCTTTCTGGTCAATTCCCATAAGTTCAATTCAGATACAAACTGCTTTTTTTCTTTTGATTGCAACATTCTAAGTTGCAATTACAATTAATATACTAACACAATATTGTGAACAAAGTCTTCATAACTTGTTCATTTTATCTGTGAACTAGTTGATAAATATGTATATATATATAGTAGCAGTATAGCCCTGTGTTGCTCGGGTGTAATGAAAGCTTTAAAACTAATCTATGGTTCTGGAGCTCAGACTCAGTTTAAAGAATATTTGTGTGAAGTTTGGTGAGAATCGAATGAAAATTGTGGATTTGTATAAAGGGCATACAGACAGATAAACAGAAACACACAAACATCTTGCCTTATATATATATATATATATATATATATATATATATATATATATATATATATATATATATTTATATATGTGCGATTGATAAATTGTCGCAATTATTTTATTTGGATAAAAACGTCATTTCATATTCATTTGCAAGTTAATATATACGAACAGAGAGATAGCCGATTAAGGCAGCTTACGTATATTCAGAAGACACCAGAAATTGGAGATTTAAATTAAGGGTAATGTGCGGGGGAGATGTTTTGGGGGTCCTACCAAAAAGGCTGGAGGATTAGATGCTTACAAATAAATGCAGATGTCTTTTTCTTATTTGTTTGTTTGTTTTTACGGTTTGTTTTTCAAAATTTTGTCATCTTATTTATTCTAATTAATGATACTTCTTTTATACTTTTTATCGGAAGAACGTTTTCTCGCAGTAGAGGCTGCAGTTGAAGCTGTTTTGTAATTAAATCTAATATGTTTAGAATTTCTTAGAGAGACCAATGTATGATATTATTATAAAACTAGCAGTATAGCCCTGTGTTGCTCGGGTGTAATGAAAGCTTTAAAACTAATCCATGGTCCTGGAGCTCAGACTCAGCCTAAAGAATATCTGAAATAATAAAATAATTGCGACAATTTATCAATCGCACATATATAAATATATATATATATATATATATATATATATATATATAGTAGCAGTATAGCCCTGTGTTGCTCGGGTGTAATGAAAGCTTTAAAACTAATCTATGGTTCTGGAGCTCAGACTCAGTTTAAAGAATATTTGTGTGAAGTTTGGTGAGAATCGAATGAAAATTGTGGATTTGTATAAAGGGCATACAGACAGATAAACAGAAACACACAAACATCTTGCCTTTTATATATATATATATATATATATATATATATATATATATATATATATATATATATTATCGATTTTCTGCACTAATGTAAGAACTGCAACTTTGGAAATTTCTGAATATCGTTTCTTATGTCTTTGTCTATGAGTGTATCAAATTTGATTAAAATCGGACCACTCCTTTTATAACCCATTTTTTCGATTATCGATTTTCGATATTTATCGAGGGTACCTCGACACAAAACCTAGCTAAGAACACTCGCAGACGCTTATAGTATAACTGTGTAAATTTTAAAGAAAGTCGGTTCAGACGTTTCGGAATCTATAGGTAACGGACACACACACACACATACACACAGACCTATACACACAGCAACAAAGTTCCATTTATAAATAAGTTTAGATAGATGTAAGGTCATACATCCTTGGGGGAGAAGGGTCCCCTGTGTTGAGGGCAAGAGCACCGGTAGACTTGCCATTAACACTTTCTAAGTGGATTTAGGATGTTCTCCTTTAATTCCAAGTGTTTTTTGGGAGAGAGAGAGAGTGAAAGCTGCCTGATACTTTAAATTAGAGTTATTAAAAGGGTGCCTATGTGTACAAAATCTTTGTTTCCAAATTCCCATAGAAATTTAAAGACTGGAGGATTAGATGCTTAAAAATAAATGAGGATGTTTTTTTCTTATTTGTTTGTTCGTTTTTACGGTTTGGTTTTTAAATTTTGTCTTCTTATTTTTCTAATTAATGATACTTATCGGAAGAACGGTTTCTCGCATTAGAGGTTGCAGTTGAAGCTGTTTTGTAATTAAATCTAATATGTTTAGAATTTCATAGAGAAACCACTGTATGATATTATAAAATTAATAATGTAGGCCTTCTTTTATTATTCCTTCGAAATAAGTCTTTTCAAATAAATTACTTACAGCCTAAATTCTGAATCTCACTCCAATTCAGCATATCTCCGCAGACAGTGATTTCAAAATAACTGTAAAAAAACATAGGAGTGAGAAACAATTGATAAGGTTTCATCTAGGAAATATCTGCGACTTTAGACGATTGATATTTGGTGCAAACGCGAGAGAAATAAGATGAAAATACTATTTCAAATAAATCATTAGAAAGGTTTTGGTTTACAAAATTTAGAAATTTTATAAAACTTAAAATTTAGAACAAATGCATAAAAATAAGATAAAAATTCCATTTAAAATAAATATAGCATTGGAAATGTTTCTTCTACAAAATTCAGACCGTTTAAGTTGTATCTATATAAAGATGGTTAATGTTCCTTGATTCAGCCTTGTGTCAGACATAACTCCTTACAGCTTACAAGTTTTATCCAGAAATGTATTTTAATCGTGTCACCCCAAGCAAGGCATTCCACTGCCACTATAGCGCATGGGGTTACATAGAGCGATTGGGTATAGGAAATGTCAGAAGGAGGGTGATAGACGACTTAGGATGTACATAGGGAGAGAGTTGGAGAGAGTGAGTGTGAGTTAGTGTGTTAGGAGGTGTCTATTGACCTTACATTTAAGCTCCTGGAGGTTGTAGCCGTCGGGGAAGCAAGCATGTGGTAGGGAATTCCACAGTCGGGAAGTGCGAGAAAAGAAACTATTAGAGTAGAAATTACGGTTGCATTTCATCGGTTTCACTGTAAAAGTGTGGGGCCTAGTTGCCAATCTAGTATCTCGTGCAAATTCACATCTAGGGGGCACCAGTGATTTAAGTTCATCAGAGCAGAAGCCATGAAAGTATTTATAGAAGAGGCACAGGGAAGCCACGTCACGCCGGTGAGAGAGATACTGCAGGCGGTCAGCCAAGTCGGTATCAATCACATTACAGATTCTTCGCTGTATTTTGTTAAGAACCCCGAGGAGAATAGAAGGGGCACCCGACCAGATGTGGCAGCAGTACTCAATACACGGGCGGATGGTGGATTTATATAATTGCAGGATAGATTCAGGCGGAAAGAATTTCCGGGCCCTGCACAGAGAGCCGACTTTCATAGCTGCGGATTTAGCAATGGATTCGACGTAGTCATTCCACTTGAGGTCCGTTGAGAGTGTCAGGCCAAGCAGGCGTAGTGATTTACTCTCTGGGAGGCTAGCCTGATCCATGGGAGGGAGGTGCGGTTGTGTGTGGTGGTTAATTGACAGCAGCTTCGTTTTGGAAGAACTGAATTTGTCATTAGAAGAATTATCATCAGAAGGTTGGTTGGATGTGGAATTATGTGGAATAGTGTAAGAATAAAATATACATTTTTCATGTTAAAATAGTAATTTATTAAAGAGAAAGATTAACACAAGTTGTAGAAATTAATGTGCAATTAGAAAGTCAAGGGTATCAAGAGATGTACAAAATGTTCGTAGTAGTAAAGTAGCTATTTAAAATGTCCGCAGAACTTTAAAGTTGATGGTTGTGTAGTAGCAAATCTTTGTTCCTTCCTCTTTTTAGTAGGTCACGACAGGTTGCAAGAACAAAAGGCAAAACAAATATTGAAGTTGTACTTAACACGTCCATTTTGTTAATGCTGTTGTCCTCTATAGCGGCGTGGTGTGAAAATGAGGAAAAGGACGTTGAAAGAAGAGGTCGAATTAAACTGTGATGTGCCCTGCGTCTCGGTCGGTTTCTTGGATTTTCTTTCGTTACATTACAACGAGGTCTTCAGCGAACCGCTTCCATCTGAGTGACTTTGATGTGGAGGGACGTAGTTTAAATAGTAAAACACCTCATGATGCCGGCTCCAGCGGACCTTTTCACATCTAGGCATGAATCCAATCAGGATTCAGAATTTGTTTTTCGCACTGACTTGTTAATTTTTCTTAGTTGGGTTTTTCCAATATTTTTATTGCTTAATTTCTTATCCCTACACAGTTTTAATATTTTATATGAACCCAAAAGAATAAGGCAAAAATACTATTTAAAATATGTCATTTGAAATATTTCTTCTACGAAATTCAACAATATGTCTCTTACAATTTGGTATAAAAGCAGGAGAAACAAAATGAATATACAATTAAAAATATATATATCTGAAAATGTTCCTTCTACGAAATTCAAACAATTTAAGGATATTAATGTTGTATATAAAAGCAAGAAAAATAAGGTGAAAATACCATTTAAATTAAATAATTAGAATTGTTTTTCCACGAAATCCAGACAAGTTATAATCTTACGACTTTGTATAAAAGCAAAAGAAATAAGACGAAAATACAGTTTAATATAAATAATTGGAAATGTTTTTTCTACGAAATTTGAACAACTTAATAAACTTACTACTTCGTATAAAAGCAAGAGAAATAATATGAAATACACTATTTAAAATAAATCATTTGAAATGTTTTTCTACGGAAACAATACTAGTCAAAAGGCAGAGATAAAATAAAATCTTTCTTTACAAACATGTTGGAGCCAAAAATGTAACATTATCAAAAAAGTATTTTGTTTTTGTGTAACAATTTAACAAATGTGACATAAAATTAAATTAACTCGGAAGAAATGGTTATTAAAATGCTTCTAAAAGTTGATATGAAAAATAAATCTTACCTTTTATGTGTTACAAGATATTTGTTCCGAATATGTATAAAAAAGCTGTTAAGTCTTCTTACGTTTTCACAATGCAGTCTTCTTAGCAGCCTCGATATATTTGGGAAAGACATGAGAGTAATCGAGAATCTCTACTTGCAGCAAAATGCCTGCATACGGACAGGTAACGAATTCAGCAGATATACAAGGATAGAAAGGGGCGTAAGACAAGGATGCGTCTTTTCATCAGATCTATTCAACTTGTACAGCGAAACTATTTTGACGACTCTAGATCTTATGCCTGGATTTGTCATCGTAGGCCACAATTTGAGCAACATAAGATTTACAGATGATACAGTGCTGATTGCAGACACGGAAAGGAAACTACAAGACCTCCTACAGAAGGTAGCTGAAGATAGTGACGAAAAAGGCCTACAAATAAACTGCAAGAAAAACGAATGCAAGATCATCAGCAAAAAGAGCAACCCAAAATGCCAAATAAAATTGGAGGATACTACAATCAAGACGTAAAACCGGAAGACGTAAATTGCGACACAGAGATCCGAAGGCGAATTGGCATGGCGAATGAAGCATTCCAGAAGTTGAGTAAGGTATTAAAAAACAGGACAATTTCGCTAGAAACTAGGAAGAGAGTACTGGATTTCTACGTGATGTCCGTTCTTCAATATGGCAGTGAATGCTGGACAATATCATCAAAGATGAAGGAAAGACTTGAAGCAACCGAAATGTGGTTCTACAGAAGGATGCTGCGAATATCATGGATCGAACACGTGAACAATCATGAGGTTTTAGAAAAAAATGGAAACAAAAAGGAAATTAATACTGAGCATCAGGAAGAGACATCTGAAGTTCCTGGAACATGCAATGAGGAAAGAGGGCTCGGAGAACATGATACTAACAGGCCAGATAGAGGGAAAAAGTGACAGAGGAAAGCAGCGGATAACATATTTGACGTGCCTGAGCATGTGAAACGGGGGCTGCGAGATGTTACAGAAGAAAGCGTGCTAAGAGCCACCAGGGATAGGAAGACGTGGAGAGCCATGATCGCCTACGTCCTGAAAGGACAAGGCACATAAAAGAAGAAGATTTAAGGTTTGCTGAAAGCAGTATTTCGGTGAACACAACGAGAAGAAAAAATCGGTAATATGACGCATCTGCTGGAAACAACGATCTTCTTCATAGATCACGACAAACAATAGCATTTATAAAAATATAAATTTGTATTTTTATTCTTCTTGGGTGACGGCCGTGAAGACTAGGAGGGTAGCCAGAGAAATATCGTGCACCCGCAGGAGTTGTCGGAAACTCGTTAAACAGCGTTTCTCTTTTCTCTCTATCTGCCTCCCGTTTGTGTGTGTTCTCTTCACCCTCTTCGTTCTTCTTTCTTCACTCATATACCTCTGCCTTGTATAACCCGAAATTCTAACAAATTTTAGCTTTTTTGGGTTGTCACTTAACTGACGACAAAATATATTTGCATACTTGTAGAAAAGACTAAGCATAAACTCAAAGCAGATAAAGTAGGTGAGCATCAGCAAAACCATTGATGTTATATACCCTTCGTGTATATATATATATATATATATATATATATATATATATATATATATATATATATACGAAACTTCTACCGATATTCGGGAAAGTATTCGAGGCCATAATCAATGCTGAAATAGTTCATCATCTCACTGCCCACAAACTCTTCTCTGACAGGCAATATGGCTTACGCTTTGCCAGGTCCATGGCCGACCTGCTAACAACCATAACGGAGTACATGCTCCAGGCCCTTGATTAGTGTGACGAGGCTCGCGCGGTTGCTCTGGACATCTCCAAGCTTTCGACAGGGTTTGGCACTCTGGCCTCCTATGCAAACTCCGAGGTTACGGTATTACCGTTCGCCTGCTTGACCTAATCCAATCTTTCTTACATAACCGCAAAATGAAGGTTGTTTTCATTGGGCGTCCCTCTTCATCCCACAGCACGAATGCTGGTGTCCCACAGGGCTCTATCCTGGGCCCGACGAGCTTCCTTATTTTCATCAACGACCTCCAGATGAGATCAAGTCCCAATACTACAATATACTCCCGCACGATTAAGAAACCTGCCGTGGCGGACAGATATAATCTCGCTGCTGACATTGAACGGGATCTACACTCTGTGGTGAACTAGGGCAAGAAGTGGCTTGTCAACTTTAATTGGTCTAAGACCAAGCTGTTGTCTGTCAACCATTACAGGCAACCTCTCCTGCCTCCCATGAGCATGGACCAAGCGATTCTCCCGGAGAGCATTACACTACGCCTCCTCGGACATACCCTGTCCTCAGACCTCAAATGGAACCACTATATTGAATTTTGTTTTTAATAAGCGTTTCACCTCGAGCAAGGCTACATAGAGTGGAGAAAGGATGATTAAATATAGGAAATGTCAGAGGGTGGGTGATAGGCGGGTAAGGATACAGAGAATGAGGGGTAGATGAGAATGTTCTGAGAATAATTGGGAATTAGTGTGACAGGAGGTGTCTATTGACCCTACATTTAAACACCTGGAGATTGTAGCTGTCGGGAAAGCAGACTTGTGGAAGGGAGTTCCACAGGCGGGAAGCACGAGAAAAGAAGCTGTTCGAGTAGAATTTACGGTTACATCTTATTTGTTTAACTGTAAAAGGGTGGGACCTAGTTGCTAAATCTAGTATCTCGTGTAAATTCATGCTTAGGCGGCACCAGAGATCTAAGCTCATCGGAGCAGAAGCCATGAAAGTACTTGTAGAAGAGGCACAGGGAAGCCACATCACGCCGGTGAGAGAGTGGTTGCAGACGGTCTGCCAAGTCAGTATCAACTACGTTACAGATCCTCCTTTGTATTTTGTCAAGAAGCCCAAAGAGAGATATGGCAGCAATATTTTATAAACGGGCGGATGGTAGATTTGTATATGTGCAGAATAGATTCAGGTGGGAAAAATAGCAAAATTACTCCTAAGAAGGTTGGGTCACTATGTCGATCCAGGATGTTTTTTCCACCTGAATCCATCCTGCATATATACAAATCAACCATCCGTCCGTGCATAGAGTACTGCTGCCATTTATGGTCAGGCGCCCCTGTCATTCTCCTCAGTGTTCTTGACAAGCTCCAAAAGAGAGTCTGTAATGTGATACGTACTGATCGACTGCAGCCACTTCCCCACCGTCGAAATGTGGCCTCCTTTTGTCTCTTCTATAAATACTTTCATAGCTTCTGCTCGAACGAACTTGTCACTGATGCCTCTTCCACAGTTTTTTACTCGTGTAACCAGACTGGCAACTGGGTCCCACCCATTCACAGTCAGATTAGCCAAATGCAGACGACAATTCTATTCCTGCAGCTTCTTCTCTCGCACTTCCCGCCTGTGGAACTCGCTTCCATATTCTTGCTTTCCTGACGGCTACAACCTCCAGAAATTTAAATGCAAAGTCAATACTCATCTGCTAACCACTGGACTCTAGCTCTCTCCCCACCCCCGTATAACCTTCCCTTTCTCTCCACCTATGTATCTGTCATCGCACCTGCATTCTCAGCTTTCTATTGCTCCTTTCTAACTAGTTTGTACTCCTCACTCTTTTCTAATTAATCTTTTTACAGTTATGTAGCCCCCTGCACATCAGTGGCATTTCTGCCTTGCTCGGGGTGAAATGATTAAAAAAAAAAAAAAATCTAAAACTAAATTTTTGCTCTACTTTCGTACTTTCGTATTGAGCGCTTTAGTGTTAAGGTTTTCGTCTTGGGTTTTTTCTTTCGAACACAGCTTTTGCTTTGTTTGTTTCTTTTTTTGATTCCCCCCTCCCCATTTGGTATTACCTTTTGGGATTGACGACTAAATTTACCGGTTTGTTAACTGTAGGACTTAAGGATTTTAGTGATTATTAGTGATACTGTTTTCTTGGTACGTTTTACAATAATAATAATCATATATATATATATATATATATATATATACGGTACTGTGCAAAAGTATTAGGACAAAAACTATTTTATCATTTATGAAGCATATTGACAAAAAATAAACAATGTAATTAAAGTAATTTTATTTGATTTACTCAACAAATTCTTTAACAACAAGTTTATCATTTAGTATAATACCTTTTGCTTTGATCAAAGCCTTCATTCTGTCAGCCATTGACATTAAAAGCTTCTTGAATGTATTTATTCTTGCGAAGTAACATAAGATTTATCAATTTTTTTATCTAGAATATTCTTATTGATACATTTTTTTACAATTAGTTTTAAATAATCAATATTTATTTGCAATTTACTTGGCTTTTTACTCTGTATTTGAATTTCAGTGACGTCTTTAAGAAAATCACCCCTGTCCTAATACTTTTGCACATTGCCGGTAGAGTGCAAAAGTTTTAGAACAGGGGTGATTTTAAACATTATTTAGATGCCTTACAAAAGATAAAATAGTTCTTGTCATAATATTTTGCACAGTACTATATATATATATATATATATATATATATATATATATATATATATATATACGCAGACAGATCTGTATTGCCGCATTACAGCTCATCAGTACTGTTAGACATCCGATTGCTTCTAGCAAGCATTGAAATCCGACCGAATTGACATTAGTCGGCGATTCTACTTTTTAGCTCTGAGCGTTCGGTAGAGGAAAAAGGAATTTAGCGTATTATATACTATGTAAACACACGCCAGTAGCTGAGAGTGTTCAAATATATTACTGAACGAACGATGCGTAGATGCGCGCGTACTGTTTTTTTTTTTCAAATTCTTCAAACCTAAATGACCTTCGTCTTCACGGATAAACGACAATATAGAAATTATGCAATTATATTTTTATTCTTTTTCTTTGGTGACGTGATGTGGAGCAGAGGAGTAGTCGTGAGATATCACACACCCATACAATGCCAGTTGACTGGCTGGCGTTGTCTTCCGCTTCCTGCGTTATTTAGGTATTTTGATACAGTATCTAATGTGCGTTGTGGCACAAGGGATATCGACTCGGAACGACAGATCGGTGGGCCGAATTCGAATTCCAGTTAAATTCCTTGCATTCACTTACGCACAAATGCTCTTGGGAAATGCATTAACCAGTCCCTTCCCTCCAGTTATGGGTTAAATAACAGGAGAGATAGGGTTCTATAGATTGGATGGTAACCAGTCTACACCATCTGCTCATATAAAATTATAGCATATGCTATTCCCAAATGGCCGCCCATCTAGTTACTGAAAAGACTCTCTGTTGCTTAACTTACAACTCAAGGTCATTGAGGGCAACGTGCAGCTACTTCAGCCAACAAATCCGTCCCACAAGTCTGGACATTTCCTTGCAACGTTGGCGCTTGTTAACTAATTTCGGCGAGAATTCTATTTTTTTCTTTTTTTTCATTATCAACACGGAGAATAAAATATAATGAAGAACATGTTTTAAACAAAGAAAAGTGAAGTTTTCAAGCTCATTAAAAGAAAATAATTGATTGACAAAAAAAAATTAAGCTGTTTATAGCAATTAGTCTTCTATTGTGTGAAAATATTTCCAATTCGTCAAATATTATGCGCCATTTTGTATGCATTTTGTTATTTTATTGAATAGAAAGTTTGTACTAAAGAAAAAAAAATGCAATTTTTTTCAGGTTTTACTGGGTCAGATTAACTAAAGTTGGTTTCATTCTTCCAATATCGTGCTTCGTGGGGGAATGTTGCAAATAAACCTGAAAGCATGAGTTCGATTTCCATTTTGCATTCAGAAATTTTAGTTCTGGTGCAGTGGATATCGGCTCGAAAAGACAAACCGGGTAGCCGAGTTCGAATTCCAGTTTATTCCTTGCATTCACTTACGCGTGGGAAAGGTATTAAACTGTCACTTCACCTCCAGTTATGGGTTAAATAACAAGACAGATTTGGTTCTATAGCCTTGGTCGGCAACCAATTTACCACAGAAAGCAATGGCAACCTACTGCGGGATATTCTTCTGCCCAGTAAGTCATGTCTCTTTCGAAACATGATCACCCAAGCCTGTATCACGTATGGCACTTAACTGACTGACTGAATATAATAGTTGGAATAATGATTAAGGCTTCTACTGGTCATAAAATGGGGGATTAGTTTATTACTTCATAACAATAGAAAACCGACCCCCCACTAATTACTACATAATAATATAATACATTTCTTTCCCCTCTAGCTATGCGGCAAATAACAGGACAGATTGGGTTCTATAGCCTTGGTCGGCAACCAGTCTACCACAGAAAGCAATGGCAACCTACTTCTGCCCAGTCAATAATGTCTCGAAATAGACATGATCGCCCAAAGTGTGTATCACGTATGGCACTTAACTGACTGACATATTTATGAAGACAAATGAACAACTTAGCTGGCAACCAGTCTACAGCAGAAAGTAATGATATCCTACTGCGGGATAATATTCTGCCCAGTCATTCATGTCTCTTTTTAGACATTATCGCCCAAAAGTTTATCACGCATATCACTTAACTGACTGACTGAATATAATAGTTGGAATAATGATTAAGGCTTCTACTGGTCATAAAGTGGGGGATCAGTTTATTACTTCATAACAATAGGAAACCGATCCCCCACTAATTACTACATGATAATATAATACATTTCTTCCCCCTCTAGCTGTGAGTCAAATAACGAGACAGATTGGGTTCTATAGCCTTGGGTGGCAACCAATCTACCGCAGAATGCAATGCCAACCTACAGTAGGATAATCTTCTGCCCAGTCGATCATGTCTTTTTTTAGACATTATCGCCCAAAAGTTTATCACGCATATCACTTAACTGACTGAGATTTGTAGAATTAAATTGGCTGCGCTGCCTCATAATATCACTTTCTTAATTAGTAGATGCAACCTAAACTATATTTTAATTATTTTGTCCTGACGTTTTCTCCTAGTGAAACCCATTTTCCAATTTTTAAATGCATCGCAAACAGTCTTATTTAGTTTCTTCAAACGTTCTTTTATTGTCCTTTCTTCTCACTAATGTAGTCCTAAGCTCACATATCCGTTTCGAATCTATAAATATTTTTCTGATAAGCTTTCCTCTTTGGTATCTTGACCTTAAAAGATTTCAAATACCTGGGAAGTGTTTTGACACAGTATAGAAAATGCGACACAGTGATCCAAAGATGCATTTGTATGGACAAAGACACATTTCAGAAGCTAGCCAGAGTAGTGAAAGACATGAAAATCTCATTAGAAACAAAGAAAAGAGGGCTAGATTGTTGTTATCACATAGCCTTCTGTATGGAAGTGAATGCTGAACGATCTCATCAAAGATGAAGAAGAGGCTTTAGGCAGTAGAAATGTGGTTTTACAGAAGGATGTTGAAGATACTATGGACAGAGCACGTGTGCAACGATGGGGTGTTAGAAAGGATGCAAACGAGAAGAAAACTGATAATAAATATCAGGAAGAGACAAATGAGGTTCCATTGACACACAATGAGGAAGAAGGGCCTAGAGAACTTGATACTTACAGGGCGGATAAATAAATAAGATACAATGGAAGGCAGCGTGAGACGTACTTGTTAGGTCTGAACAAATAGTTGACGGCGCGGGGCTTAGAAGTGATCCCAAGAGAAAAATTATTGACAGCGACAAGAAACAGAGCAAAGTGGAAGTCTATGATTGCCTAAGTCCTGAAGAGACACGGCACATGAAGAAGAATAAGAACGTATGATCTTCATCAGAAAGAGAAACACGAAACGCAACTGCAGGTCGGGGATACTAAAATCTGGGAAGAGTATTGACAGAGGAAGTGCTACACTGAGATCCGAAGGCTCAGTGGCATGACCAAGGACGTATTTGAAAAGGTAAACAGACAGGAATATTTCGTTAGAAACAAAGAAGAGAGTACTGGATTGTTGCGTGATATCTGTTCTTCAATATGGCAGTGAAAGCTGGACAATATCATTAACGCTAAAGGCCTGGAGCAGCCCCAATATGTATTTGCAGTAATAAGAGACAGGAAAATTTCACTAGAAACAAAGAACAGAGCACTGGATTGCTAGGTGATGTCAGTTTCTCAATATCAAAGATGGAGGTAGGCTTGGAGCGGCCGAAATGTGAATCTGCAGTAGTAAGAGACAGGAAAATTTCACTAGAAACAAAGAACAGAGCACTGGATTTCTATGTGATGTCAGCTCCTCAATATGGCAGTGAATGTTGGACAATAACATCAAAGATGATGGAAAGGCTTTGAGCAGCCCAACTGTGGATCTGCAGTATTAAGAGACAGAAAAATTTCACTAGAAACAAATAAAACGGTACTGGATTGCTATGTGATGCCGGTTCTTCAATATGGCAGTGAATGCTGGACAACATCATCAAAGATGAAGGAAAGGCTTAGAGCAGCCCAAATGTGGATTTGCAGTATTAAGAGACCAAAAATTTCGCTAGAAACAAAGAAAAGAGCACTGGACTTTTGTGTCATATCTGTTCTTTACTATGGCAGTGAATGTTGGATAATCACATCAAAGATGAACGAAAGATTTGAAGCAACCGAAATGAACCCAATATGTGAGCAAAGACAAGGGTTTTGGAAATTATATAAACGAAAAATAAACTTTCACTTAACACCTGAACAAAGAACTGAAGTTTCTGGGAACCATATTGAGGAAGGTGGGATTGGAAAATCTAATTCTTACAAAACGGATATAGGGAAAGGGAGACAGGGAAAGAAACGTGAGATAAACTTTATAGGTCCTCATTTTTGTTGCCATTTGTACGACGTTACGACCGTTGTACGCGCCGGCTTTCTTCAGCTGCAAGGAGTTTCGAACTAAACCCTATATTACAGTCACTGGGGTACATTATCTTCATTCCTTGCTAAGAGCCTCTTCTAGTAGTCATGAGTTATCTCTATCAAACAATGTAAGTTACTTGCTTGCCACTGCTTTAGCCTGGTATTGATTGAACTTTGGGTCAAGTCACAGGAACTAACCAACGTCTATATCCACTTCGGTTCGAAATTGTTAGCACCTGAAAAAGGCCGGAGTGTACAACAGCCGAGACGTGGTACAAACAGCAACAGAGATGACGACAATAGTCCGAATAATGTAAATACTGTAAATACTACCTCATCTCAGAAGTATAGACAAATAGAATGATCTATTATTAAACGTTGTAGAAATGGAAAAAAAGATGAGGACAATAGTCCGAATAATGTAAATACTGTAAATACTACCTCATCTCAGAAATATAGAGAAACAGAATGATCTATTATTAAACGTCGTACAAATGGCAACAAAGATGAGGACAATAGTCCGAATAATGTAAATACTGTAAATACTACCTAATCTCAGAAATATAGACAAATAGAATGATCTATTATTAAACGTCGTACAAATGGCAACAAAGATGAGGATAATAGTCCGAATAATGTAAATACTGTAAATACTACCTAATCTCAGAAATATAGACAAATAGAATGATCTATTATTAAACGTCGTACAAATGGCAACAAAAATGAGGACAATAGTCCGAATACTGTAAATACTACCTGATCTCAGAAATATAGACAAATACTTCATAAGCTTAAGCAAGAAGATGATCTGGCTGGCTTTATGAATAGGAAAAGTATTAAGAACGATAAGGGATAGAGGTAAGTGGAGGTCCATGATCGCCTACGCCCTAAAAAAGAAACGACAAATAAGAAGATAAGAATGGATCGTAGGTTTCCGTGTTAGGGTTAAGGGTTTAGTCATAATAAATGTAATTAGGACTAAAAGAAATTTCATCCTCACGTGCCATTCTGCTAGAAAAAGCGGATTTCTTTTTACTTATTTATATATTAATTACTAAGGTTCACGAAGGACTAAAGCCACCAAAACAATGAAGAGACACATTTCGTCTGACCTTTTGGTTTGAGAAGGTAAGTTTATTTGTGCTTTTTAATAATTTACTAGAAGAAGAAAAAAGGATGAGGAAGAAGAGAAATGAAAAGAATAAAAAGATGAGGATGAGAGGAGAAGAAGAAGTGAAAGGAGTAGAAAAAGAGAGGAGGAAAAACCAGAAGAAGGAAAAATAAATGGGGTAGGAACTGAGAAAAACATGCGTGGGGAAGAATAATGAATGAGAAAAAAAAGGACGGAAAAAGATGAATAAGAGGAGTAATAAATAAGAACAGTAAACAGAAACGGAAGAAGGCGAGAATAGCGTAGCCCAGCAACGGCTGAGCCCACGAAAAAGAAGCTCAAATTTGAAGGACCACCATGTCCCAGCAACAAATAACAGCAGGATCGCTGCCGCTCGGAATATGTCACGTGTCACTTCGTCTCGTTTGCAGACGTCTCGCATCCAGTCATCACGGGCTCTACTTGTGAGAAACCCTCGCCGTGGCAAGTATCTCCTCAGTATTACTATTATTAGTATTATTAGCTTATAAACTAAACTATCGCCCGGTTCGCACGCCACCCACGTCTATTGTACAGGTGTAGATGCTCATCCCTTGTTCCCTGTTTAGGATGTGGTTTCCGACTTTCTCTTTTCCAATCTTTTCACTTTTCTTTTTTTTTTTTCTATTTTTTTTTCTTTTTTTCAATTGGAGTAGATAGACTAAACAATCGCCCGGTTCACACTCCACCCACGTCTATTGTACAGGTGTAGAGGCTCATCTCTTGTTCCCTGTTTAGGATGTAGTTTCCGGTTTTCTCTTTTCCAAATCTTTTCACTCTTACGTAGCCTCCTACACATCAGTGGCGTTACCGCCTTGCTCGGGGTGATATGATTAAAAAAAAGAAAAAAAAAGAAAAGAAAAATAAAATGAGACGAAGAACATGAAGAAGCAGAGGGGACGAATGGAAGAAGAAAAATGAAGAGGAAGAAAAAGAAAAAAAGGTTGAGGAAAGAAAACAGGAGGAAGGTCTGTTCTCTGTGCAAAGCGAGGAAGTTTTTCCCGCCTGAAACAATCCTGCACACATACAAATCTACCATCCGACATTCATTGAATACTGCTGCCATATTTGGTTGGTTGCTCCTGATATCCACCTAGATGTCCTTGACAAAATCCAACGGAGAATCTGTAATGTGATCGATCCCGACGTGGCAGCTCAGATACAGTCATTCTCTCACCGGCGAAGTGTGGCTTCCCTGTGTCTCTTCTACAAATACTTTCACGGCTTCTGCTCCGATGAACTTAGCTCACTGGTATCCCCTATATATAAATTTATTCAAGCCACAACATTAGCACCTAGGCCCCACCCTTTTACTGTGAAACAAATAAAATGTATACGCATATTCTACTCCAGCAGCTTCTTTTCTCGCACTTTCTGCCTGTGGAATTCCTTTCCTCTTACTTACTTTCCCCGCAGCTACAAGAATTCAAATGTAAAGTCAATAGGCATTTTCTATCTGACTAACTTGCATCCTCTCTCTCATGCTTCTTTCTCCGTCCACCCCACTCTCATCAGTATTCTCATCCTTCTCTTACCCTCTTCCGGACACACCCTATGACCTGACACTCTTTTTCATGACATTTCTCCGATGTAACCCCCTGCAAAACAGTAGCAGTAAAATGCTTCGATTGGGGCGATTTGATTATAAAAAAAACAAATTTATTTACTATTATAATGTGGATATAATGTGGGGGATCAATTCTACATTACAATCAATATATAAACTGATCCCTCATTTTATGCCTACAGTCATCCTTCTCTTACCCACTTCCTGACACCTTCTATATAACCTGTCACTCTTTCTCATAACTTTCCTCGTATGTAACCCCCTGCAAAACAGTAGCAGTAAAATGCTTCGGTTGTGGCGATATGATAATAAAAAAAACAAATTTCTTTACTATTATAATGTGGTCATAAAGTGAGTGTCAATTCTGCATTACAATCAATATATAAACTGATCCCTCACTTTATGCCCACAGTCATCCTTCTCTTACCCACTTCCTGACACCCTCTATTACTTGTCACTCTTTCTCATAAGTTTCCTCCAATGTAACCCCCTGCACAACAATGGCAGTAAAATGCCTTACTTGGGGCGACACGATTATAAAAAAAAACAAACTCACAAACATATGAATATAAAATACTACTACATACTAATACTACTACTACTACTACATACTACTTCTACTACTACTACATACTACTTCTACTACTACTTACTTATACTACTACTCCTATTAATAATAGAAGAGGACAGGAAGATTTCGTTGGAAGAAAAGAAGAGAGTACTAGATTGTTGTTTGATATATGGCTTTCATTATGTCAGCGAATGTTGGACAATCACATCAAAGATAAAGGAAATATTTGAAGTGACCGAAATGAACCGACTATGTGAGTAACGACAAGCTTTTTTGGAAATTATATAAACGGAAAGTAAACTTATACTTAACTGAAGTTTTCTGGGACATGTATTGAAGAAAAAGGGCTTGGAAAATCTAATACTCACTAGATGGATAGAGAGAAAGAGAGACAAGAAGGGAAAGGAGGGATAGGTCTTCTATAAAACTGGTACCAAATATTCTGTAGGAAGGAAGCGCATCTTTCTCACCAGTCTCAGGGAAGGATGATTGTTCGCCAAGAAATTGATGCGCGTTTACCTTTTTTGTAGCCAAATTACATCGAGTCTTGCGATATTTACTCGAAATTTAAGCAGGGTATTTGTTGTACTGCCTCTGTACACAGCTTGATTGCAAAAAGAAAAAAAAATGAAAATAGCTATGTCGTCAATGAAGGTTTATAAAACTTCTTAATCTTCGTATATCGCCCGGTTCACACTCCACCCACGTCTATTGAACAGGTTAAGAGGCTCATCCCTTGTTCCCTGTTTAGGATGTGGTTTCCGGCTTTCTCTTTTCAAATCTTCTGACTTTGTTTTTTTTTTCAATTAGAGTAGATAGATCTATCTATCGCCCGGTTCACACTCCACCCACGTCTATTGAACAGGTTAAGAGGCTCATCCCTTTTTCCTTGTTTAAGATGTGGTTTCCGGCTTTCTCTTTTCCAATCTTCTCGCTTTGTTTTTTTTTCAATTAGAGTAGATAGATCTATCTATCGCCCGGTTCACACTCCAGCCACGTCTATTGAACAGGTTAAGAGGCTCATCCCTTGTTCCCTGTTTAGGATGTGGTTTCCAGATTTCTCCTTTCCAATCTATTCACTATTACTTACCCCCCTGCACATCAGTGACATTACCACCTTGCTCGGGGTGATACGATTAATATATATATATATATATATATATATATATATATATATATATATATAAGTATATATATTTGCTTTACATTCCGATTTTATCTACTTCCCCCATTTTTCTTTTTCCTTTGGCTGGTTTCCCCGTTTTCTTTCTATTTTTCAACTTTCTCTTTTCCTTGCACTTATCAATCGTCAACCCTCCCATATTCTCGCCTTCCCCTTTCTTTGGGTCTCTTTTTTCAATGTACGAGAACCTTTTGGTATATAAACGTCACACATGTCCGTCCTAATATGGACGTGTGGGCGTCTACGGAGAATCAAATAAAAGTGAAGAAATTTTTTTGGGTTTGGGGTGATATTTCGATTGCTTACTGTTGCATCATTTGAATCTGACGAGCCGGGTTAAGAACATAAAGGCGGTGAAATATGTATCACCCAAGCTAATAATAAAAAATCCTTTATAAAATATTACTTTGTTAAGTCAAATAAATGACTTTAACATTGAGTTCTCTCGAGTTCGTCTCTTTTGGAATATACCCGGATTACATACCAAGTGTACTATGTTATATATATATATATATAGTACTGTGCAAAAGTATTAAGCCAAGAACTCTTTTATCTTTTATGAGGCATCAAAATAAAGTTTAAAATCAACACTTTCCTAACACTTTTGCACACTAACGGTAGTGTACAAAATTATTATGACTGGGGTGAGTTTTCTAAAAACCTCACTGAAATTCAAATACAGGGTGAAAATCCAAGTAAATGGCTAATAAATATTGATTATTTAAAACTAATTGTAAAAGAAATGTATTAAAAAGAAGTTATATTTTCTATTAAGAAAGTTATTTTGAAACTAGTCATTATTCTATTATCCTTGGATATGACTGACTTTTTTCTTATTCCCCAGCACCTCGAATTAATATATCGAATTAATAAAATAAGTCTTCCCAAGACACACTTTGGAAACAAATACCAGCTGCTTGGCAGGAGATACCATTAGATACATTGAAGAAGCTTGTGATATCAATACCGGAAAGAATGATGGCTGTGGTCAAAGCAAAATGCTATTATACTAAATATTAAATTTATTTTGTAACAAGTATTGTTCTTGTTAAAGCATTTGTTGAGTAAATCAAATAAAATTACTTTAATTAAATTTATTGTCTATCAATATGCCTCATAAAAGATGAAATAGTTCTTGTCCTAACACTTTTGCACAGTGCTATATATATATATATATATTGTAATGGTTGTTACAATGGTTTATAAAAGCATAGTATCGCTACAGAAAAAATCTTCGCGTTTCGGAGCTACGTTTGCTTCTCATCTGGTGATAAGTTGCAATGAAAAATAAATGGTTAAAACGATTTATCCTTGGTAATATGATATGTAAGTGAATGTGGTGGGAGTTTAGTACGATTTAGCTGGAAATTTGTAGCTATAGAGACACTGCCTTGGGTTAGGAGAGGGGTGCGAGTAGCTTAGTTTTGGACAGGTCACTTTTTAGTTTTGTCTTGGTAATTCTTATATTGGTTCTTGTCCTAATACTTTTGCACAGTTCTCTCTCTCTATATATATATATATAGTGGAGAATGCCGGAGTAACCTTGTTGAACCTTGAAACGGAAATTGCTTCAGAATATTTTGACACCTATGACCAGACAGCCTGACAATATCGATTTTTAAAGAAAAACACAAACCAAACCAGATTTAGTTTCATTTTTTTCAGAAGATTCGTATAAGATGTTGTGACATATTTTACAGTAAAGAACATCACCAAGATTTCATATAATTAAGTTAATATACACACACTATTTACAATTTCTTTTGATTAAATGGTAATGCCTAATAAATGAAACGATAATTTCAACGTTCGATTTTTTTCATCAAAAACTTTCTGTTCATTTGCCCCCAAATATTAATTCATCCCACAATATCATCGAAAATGAAAGACAAACTTGAATCAACTGAATTATGGTTCTACAGAAAGATGCTGCGAATATCATGGATCGTGCATGTGAGCAATGATCAGGTTTTCGAAATGATGGAAACGAAAAAGAAATTAATTCTGAGCATCAGGAAGAGAAAGCTAAAGTTCCTCGGACATGCAATCGAATATTTCTTCGCAAGACAGACTTTGGAAACAAATACTAGCTGCTTGGCAGGAGATACCATTAGATACATGGAAGAAGCTTGTGATATCAATGGCTGACAGAATGAAGGTTGTGGTCAAAGCAAAAGGCTATTATACTAAATATTAAATTTATTTTGTAACAAGTATTTTTCTTGTTAAAGCATTTGTTGAGTAAATCAAATAACATTACTTTAATTAAACTTATTTTCAATCAATATACATCATAAAAGATAAAATAGTTCTTGTCCTAAAACTTTTGCACAGTACAGAGGAAAGAGAGCTTGGAGAACTTGATACTAACAGGCCAGATAGATGTAAAAATGGACAAGGGAAAGCAACGGATAACATATTTGAAGGACCTAATCAGGTGGATGATAGAACGAGGGTTGTATGGTGTAACAGGAGAAGGCGTGCTAAGAGCCACCAGGGATAGGGAAATGTGGAAGACCATGATCGTCTACGTCATGAAAGGACAGGGTACATAGAAGAAGAAGAAGAAGAAGAAGAAGAAGAAGAAGAAGAAGAAGAAGAAGAAGAATGTTTGCTAAATTTTGCACCAAATTCTCTAATAACGAAGTCCTTCCATTGCACTATAGATGGTTTGACATTTACGATCAACCCAAAGGTGGGTGACTCGTGTAGTATATTTTTAAGTGTATATCTCCGATCACGTTGACCCGAATAAACAAGCCAAAAATTTGTTTGTTTACTCTCTTCCTTTCTTTCTCTTTTCCTTTTTTCTCTCCCTTTCTTTCTTTCTCCCTTTCTCTGTCTCTCATTTTTTATCTCTCTTTTTTATCTCTTGCTTTGCTGTCTCTATTTTGAGGTCTGTTTTAGTTAGATGCAAGCATCTCTTTCTTTCTTTGTGTCTTTCTTTGTTTCTTTCTTTCTGTCGCTTTTTCTTTTTTTCTTTCTTTTTTTTTCTGTCACTCACGGTTTTTGCAGTCCGTCTCACTTAGATAATGGATGCGCGTTGTGGTGTAGTGGATCACGTCTCGGGATGAGAAATCAGCGAGCCGAGTTCAAATTCCTCACATACCCTTTGGAAACCTATTGATCCGTCTCTTGCTTCCAGTTATGGGCTAAATATCACGACAGATTGGGTTAGATAGTCCAGTCTACCGCAGAAAGTAATGCCCAGTCAGTCATGTCACTTTCGAGACATGATCGCCCAAGCGTGTATCACGTATGGCACTTGACTGACTTACTTAGATGCAATTATTTCTTTCTCTCTCTGCCTCTCCCTCTCTCGGCTTTTAGGTCTTTCTTATTTCGTCACAAACATCTCTCTCTCTCTCTCTCTTTGCCGTTATACACTGTTTTTAAGTCCATCTTACTAAGTTGCGACCATTTCTCTCTCTCTCTCTCTATCTATCTATCTATATCTATCTATCTATCTATCTATCTATATATATATATATATATATATATATATATATATATATATATATGTCGTATTTGATGTTTTTTAGGTCAGTCTTGTTTCGACACAATAATCTATCTTTCTCTCTCACTCTTTCTCTCTCTCTTTCTGACGTCGCTCATGGTTTTTGAGGTCCGTCTCACTTAGATGCAACCATTTATCTCTCTCTCTCAATCTCTCTCACTCTCTCTCTCTCTCTCTCAATCTCTCTCACTCACACTCTCTCTCCCTCTCTCTCTTTCTGCCGTTTTTTATGGCTTTTTATGTTTGTGTTAATTAGGCACAACCACCTCTCTCCGTGTCTGTCTGTTAGTCTGTCTCACTGCCGTCGTTCAAGATTTTTGCGGTCCATCTTAGGCAGATGCTAGGATCTCTCTGTCTCACTCTCACTCTGTCTCTCTCTCTATCTCTATCTCTCTCTCTCTATCTATCTATCTTAGTCCGTTCATATCTATCTATCTATCGATCTATCTATCTATCTATCTATCTATCTATCTATCTATCTCAGTCTATTCATGATCTATCTATCTATCTATCTCATTCTCTTCATATCTATCTATCTATCTATCTATCGATCGATCGATCGATCGATCTATCTCATTCTGTTCATATCTATCTATCTATCTATCTATCTATCTATCTATATGCCGTCTCTTACGTTTTTTTTTATCTGCCTCTTAATTCGACAGGATGTGGTGCAATGGATATCGGCTAGTAACGAGAAATCGGAGAACCAATTTCAAATTCCACTTGAATTCCTTTCAGTCACTTCCATGCAAATACCCTTGGGAAAGGTATTAATCCATCTCTTCCCTCCAATTCTGGGTTAAATAAAATAACAAGGCAGATTGGGTTCTATAGGCTTGGGTGGGAACCAGTCTACTGCAAAAACTAATAGCTACCTACTGCGGGAAAAGCTTCCTGTCAGTCAGTCATATCTCATTCAAGACATGATCACCCAAACGTGTATCACATATGACCTTTAAGTGACTGAGTGTAGCGACCTAGGTAATGAGTGTTGTAACGCAGTCGATAATTAAAATAATAATGACAACTTACTGCGGGAAAAGATTTCTCCCAGTCAGTCAGGTCTCTTTCGAGACATGATCGCCCAAGCGTGTATGACGTATGGCACTTAATTGACTGTCTTAATTTGATATAACATTCTTTTCCCTCTTTCTCTATCTATCTATCTCTCTGTCATTCTCTGTCTGTGTGTGTGTGTGTGTCTCTCTCTCTCTCTCTCACACACACACACACACACACACACACACACACACACACACACACACCTTGTCTATTTTTATGGTTCTCGGGGTCTGTTTTACTTAAACCCAACCACCTTCATTCTATCTCAGTTAAAAATGTGTAGCAATATTTTCAGGGGAATTTACAGACATAGACAAATATGCATAAGAATTCAGTTTATCTTTGTTTCAAAGACATTAATATCATACGGCATTCAGGGAGAGTAGCCATTTCGATGCAGAGAAATCGAGAAGAGCATGTAAATGTTTTATCAACAAACATGCACACACATACACATGGCAACCTTTATATTTATTTAGCCTGCAGACACGAATATCTTGTGATTACTAATCAAGACTATTGTTTTAGTTCCATTTGCATAGGATTCACTGATTTTCAGTCGATGTTCGTGCTTCTTATTACGCTTGCTTCTTCTATTGTGTTATATTATTTGAGTTGTGTTTCCTCGACAAAATCCGTCGAATAATCAATATTTCTTTCCGTTTGTTTGTCGCCAGCTTTGTAGACATATATATATATATATATATAATCTAAACTTATTTATAAATGGAACTTTGTCTGTGTATGTGTGTCTGTGTCCCTTACCTATAGAATCCGAAACGGATGAACCGAGTTTTTTGAAAATTTACACAGTTGTACTATAAACGTCTGCGAGTGTTCTTAGCTAGGTTTTGTGTCTAGGTACCCCTTGATAAATATCGAAAATCGATAATCGAAAAATTCGGGTTATAGAAGGAGTGGTCCGATTTAAATCAAATTTGATACACTCATAGACAAAGACATAAGAAACGATATTCAGAATTTTCAAGGTTGCAGTTCTTACAATAGTGCAGAAAGTCGATTATATATATATATAAAAGGCAAGATGTTTGTGTGTATGTCCGTTTATCTGCCTGTATATCTGTATTTTCCAGCCCTTTTATTTTAGTTTTGCTTCGGGTTTGGCTCTAAGTAGGTATAATTGTAATTCTTCGTCTCAGCCATGATACCATTTACTCAGAGGACTTATTTAGCCTTCAAAATTCAGTTTACGACGAAAAAAACGTATTTGATATCGATACCAGAAAATCAAAATTTGAGTTACATCCATTCATTTTTTTCAGTCTACTGTTTCGATTTAACTGGAAACAACTATTGCTTTCTAGTCTTTCGTGCCAGCGTTCAAAGTGTCTGAGCTCCAGGACCATGGATTAGTTTTAAAGCTTTCATTACACCCGAGAAACGCCGGGCTATATTGCTAGTATATATATATATATATATATATATATATATATATATATATATTAAAAAAGGATTAATTCAAAGATGTTGAATGGCCATTTCGATATGAAGATCCCCACGGGGGACAACACATCACCTCAGCAACAGAAAAATCCTTTCAGAAACTGGAGAAAAATTAGTCTACTTTTCCTTTTTAAATAGATTGCAAAGAAATTAAAAAATAAAATAAAATAAAAAATAAAATAAAATAAAAATAAAAATAAAGGGAAAGAAAAAGAAAAAGAAAACGAGAAAGAAAAAGAAAAAGATAGAATAAAATCAAAAAAATAAGAAAAGAAAAAATTGACATCGTCTGGGTTCGCAAAAAAAGGGAGAATATAACTAAAAATTAACAGACAGCCGTGTTAAATCGACGTAAGTTTAAGCAACACGGAAAAAAGGTGGTAAGAGAGATAAAAGAAGGAAGGGAGGGAAAAAGAAAGAAACGAAAGAAAAATTTTTTTTTTAAATATTACAGACGCTGGACAAATTCAAAAACCTAATTTCCCCAAAAACGTTGAAGTATTAGAAAAAGGCCTTTACTTAAAAAGGCATAATTATTAATAAAAGGGAATAAAATATATAGGATTGAAAATAAAATTATTTTTAAAAAAATTAGGTCATTTGAAATTAAACTAAATAAAGACAACACTAGGTAAAAAAAAGAAATTAATTACAATTATACATACCTATAGAAGTACACACATACATACATATATATACACACACAATTCTACGAATAAGAATACATATATACATACACATACACACACATACATTCAATTTATTACACACTTATATACATATACATGCGCATACACACATATATATGTGTGTACACACCTATATACAAAAAATTCATATACACATAATATACATGTGTACACATACATGCACACACACACACACACACACACACACACACACACATATATATATATATACATATTCCATATGCACTCACACACATACATATAAAAATATAAAAAATTAATGAATATTATGAAAAGAAGCATTTAAATAGCTAAAAAAAAAATTCCAAAATTACATATCGCCGACATACATAAATACATATATACATATATATACATATATATACAAATATGCACATCGACACAAAAACATACACATATACATAAAAAATTAAAAAAGAAAAAAAAGAAAAAAAGAAAAATAATAAAAAGAAAAATTAAAAAAAAAAAATTAAAAATATGTGTGTGTATATATATGTATGTATGTGTGTACTTCTATAGGTATGTATAATTGTAATTAACTTTTTTTTTACCTAGTGTTGTCTTTATTTAGTTTAATTTCAAATGACCTAATTTTTTAAAAAATAATTTTATTTTAAATCCTATATCTTTTTATTCCCTTTTATTAATAATTATGCCTTTTTAAGTAAAGGCCTTTTTCTAATACTTCAAAGTTTTGGGGAAATTAGGTTTTTGAATTTGTCCAGCGTCTGTAATATTTAAAAAAAAAATTTTTTCTTTAGTTTCTTTCTTTTTCCCTCCCTTCCTTCCTTTATCTCTCTTACCACCTTTTTTCCGTGTTGCTTAAACTTACGTCGATTTAACACGGCTGTCTGTTAATTTTTAGTTACATTCTCCCTTTTTTTGCAAACCCAGACGATTTCAATTTTTTCTTTTCTTATTTTTTTGATTTTATTCTATCTTTTTCTTTTTCTTTCCCTTTATTTTTATTTTTATTTTATTTTATTTTTTATTTTATTTTATTTTTTAATTTCTTTGCAATCTATTTAAAAAGGAAAAGTAGACTAATTTTTCTCCAGTTTCTGAAAGGATTTTTCTGTTGCTGAGGTGATGTGTTGTCCCCCGTGGGGATCTTCATATCGAAATGGCCATTCAACATCTTTGAATTAATCCTTTTTTAATATATATTTGCTCTGTAATATTTTCTTACATGGAGCTCTCTTCCTGTATCATTTTTTAATATTAAAATAAAATTTTAATATTAATTAGGATCGGGTATTTTGGAATTTACCTTCCTGCTTTTTTCCCTTGGATTGAAGTATCTGAATTAAAATATATATATATATATATATATATATATATATATATATATATATATATATATGAATATTGAATGTAGAAGAAAAACCTTAGGTCACAAACTCTGAAGAAGCTTGTTATAAGTGAAAGAATTCAGATTAAAGACACTTTTTTCTACTTATTCTTTAATTTTCTATTCATATATACACATACATACATACATATACATACACACACACATGTATATTTATTTATTTATTTATTTATTACGTTATAAAAAACTGACAATGTGAAATTATTTATTTGAATATTATTTTAATCGATACTCGTATTTAAGTAGATATTCTGTTTATAATCAAACAGTATTATATATTTATATCTACAGGCCTGATTATTTACGATAAATTTTTATTACGAAAATGTGTTTCATTCGGCAGGATTCGAACCTCCGACCACTATCCATATAGGAGAAGACACCAATTCATCTAGCGTGTCTTAGACCTCTCGGCCACGAATGATAATTAGTCTAAACGAAGTCAAACCAAGCCTATATATCACAATTTTCGATTCATCATAATAACCATAACTGCTATGAAATCTATCGTAATGTCAACAAAAGTAAACATGTTACGGAACTTAACGAAGATTAACAAAATTGATTATAAACAACTGACAATTTGAAATTATTTGTTTGAACATTATTTTGACCGATACTCCTATTTAAGTAGGTATTCTGTTTAGAATCAAGCAGAAGTTATGACTAAGTGTAACCATACTAAAAAATACCTATTAGGTTCATACAACCATGGATGAAAACGTAATACTTTATTGTAATTTTTAAAATTGCCTTTTCAAAAACTCCCTGCCACATTAGTCTTCAAAAAAAAAAAAAAAAAAAAAAAAAAACACCGTTAGGTGAGTGTTCTTAAAAAAAAAAGATAAACGGTAAAATCATTTATTGAAAATCGCCTGAAGACACCAGTCATGGTAGAAACATGGGTCGCGTAATAACTCGTTTACAAATGGGGAAAAAAAAAAAAAAATAAATAAATATATCTATATATATATATATATATATATATATATAGTGTATTTAAGTAAGAAGAATTTATCGACACACGTATAATTAAATGCCACCCACAAGTTTTGTCTATTCTGACATTTAATTATATTTTTGAAAATTCTCCGTTTGAATTTTGCCTCTGAACTGATAAGGAAATGCATGACCTAATGTTCTATATCGAAATAACAGAATTTAGGTTTGTCAACCAAATGAAAAGCCCGTCGTGTAGATCAGAAATTGGAATTACAAAATCAATCAATCATGTAAAACAGTTTCAATATCTTCGATGTATTTTAGCACAGAACAAAAAGATGTTAAAGGCATTGCGAAAGCAAAATATGCTTTCTAAAAGCTAAACAAAGTATTAAGAAACAGAAAAATTGAATGTTGAATCATCTCCTAACACATCAAAAATATTATTGTGGAAACTTGTATATGGTGCTGTAATAAGATGTGGAGAATATCATATAACATGGATGCATTGAGGAAATTTAATTGAAAATATTTAAAAAAAAAGTCACTTGCACATATGATCAGAAAAAAGTCTATTGAAAATTATAGGACATATAATGAGAAAATAACATTTGAGCCTCACAAGATAGACCTTATATAAGTTTCTTTTTATCATTTCACCCCAAGCAAGGCATTCCACTGCCACTATTGCGCATGGGGCTACATAGGGAATGGTAAAGTGAAAGAGTGGTTAGATATAGGAAATGTCAGAAGGTGGGTGATAGATGAGTATGGATACGGAGACTGGGAGTTGGGTGGATGGGAAGAGTGTTTGAAAGAATGGAAGCGAGTTAGTGTGTTAGGAGGTGTCTATTTACCTTACATTTAAACTCCTGGGGATTGTAGCCGTCGGAGAAGCAATCATGTGGAAGGGGATTCCATAGTCGGGAAGTGCGAGAAAAGAAACTGTTGGAGTAGAAGTTGCGGTTGCATTTTATCAGTTTCACTGTAAAAGGGTGGGATCTAGTTGCTAATCTAGTATCTCGTGAAAATGTGTGCCTGGGGGGCACCAGTGATCTAAGTACATCGGAGCAAAAGCCGTGAAAGTATTTATAGAAGAGACACAGGGAAGCCACGTGAGAGAGAGACTGCAGGCGGTCTTCCAAGTCGGTATCGATAACATTACAGACCCTCCGCTGTACCTTGTCGAGAAGCCCGAGGAGAATAGCAGGGGCACCCGACCAGATATGGCAGCAGTATTCAATGCACGGGCGGATGGTAGATTTATATATGTGCAGGATAGATTGAGACGGAAAAAAATCCGGGCCCTGCACAGAGAACCGACTTTTAATTAAGACTGAACAAAAAAGGGTATAGGATCCGTAACGTACTTGTATAAATGATAAAAAAAAAAGAAGGGTTTAAGTGAGATAGACACATTTTCTAAGAGCTACAAAGTACATGAAACAGAAGAGGTTTACATTGGCCAAATTTCTCATGGACAAAAAACATGAATATATTGTCCAAAGTTAGATTTTTCCCGTTATATTCAAATACTTTTGAGCATGTCACTGTCCAAAACTGGATCTTATCAGTATTGTAAGTATGCATTCATTGATTTAAACTGAATTTGTTGGAATTTCAATGAGAATCAGTTTAAATTGACGTATGTTAGATGAAGAGAGTTACAATAAAAGACTACAAATAATTTGCAAGAAAATCGAATGCATGGTCATTAGCCAAAAAGGCAGCCCAAAATGCCAAATAAAGGTGGGGGATACTAAAATCAAGCAGGTACAAAATTTTAAATACCTGGGAATTGTTCTAGAAGATGACGGGAAAAGCGACACAGTGATCCGAAGGCGAATTGATATGATGAAAGTTGCATTCCAGAAGCTGTGTAGAGTATTAAGAGACAGGAAAATTTCACTAGAAACAAAGAAGAGTGTACTGGATTGTTTTATAATGTCAGTTCTTCAATATGGCAGTGAATGCTGGACAATATCATCAAAAATGAAGGAAAGATTTGAAGGAACTGAAATGTGGTTCTACAGAAGAAAACTGGATATAAAGTGGGTGATCAATTCCATATTACAATCAATATATAAACTGACCACTCACTTTGTGGTCACATCAGTTTCTCTACATTTATATTCCTGAGATCCAAAAGCACAAGAAGGCATTCCAGAAGTTGAGTAAAGTATTAAGAAACAGGACAATTTCACTAGAAACAAAGAAGGGAATACTGGATTGCTATGTGTTGTCAGTTCTTCAATATGGCTGGACAATATCATCAAAGATGAAGGAAAGGCTCGGAGCAGCCCAAATATGGATCTGCAATATTAAGAAACAGGACAATTTCGCTAGAAATAAAGAAGAGAGTACTGGATTGCTATGTGATGTCAGTTCTTCAATAGGACGGTTAATGCTGGACAATATCATCGAAGATGAAGGAAACATCGAAGCAACTGAAATGGTTTATCAATCTCGGCGGGTTATTTATTGCCAACTAAATTTTATTTATTTATTGCTGGTAATATCTTTTTCTTTCAACAATTTTATTGTTGTTCTTATATAAGTTTTTGTGTCTAGTAATACTTTTTTCTTTTTTTTGAGTATCAAGATTCATTGGGATTTGTTTTTAAGGGCAGGGTCCCAAATCCTACCCTCTTATTTAACCCATACTTGGAGGGAAGGGACGGATTAATACCTTTCCCAAGGGTACCAGTGCATGCAGGCTACTCAACTGGAATTCGAACTCGGCTAATCGATTTCTCTTTCCAAGCCGATATCCACTGCACTACAACGCACATCCGTCACTAAACTCTTACAGCACCTGGTATTCCCAAGCGGTCATCTATCTAAGTACTGACCAGGCTCAACGTTGCTTAACTTCGGTGATCGAGCGTGATATGGCCTTAAGCCCAACTGAAATGTAATTCTAGAGAAAAAAGCTGCTGATATCATGAATTGAGCATGTGAGCAATGATGAAGTTTTGGAAATAATGAAAACGAAAAAAAAAATTAAGACTAAGCACCAAAAAGAGACAGCTAACGTTTCTGGGGCATGCAATGAGGAAGGAGAGCTTGGAGAATTTGATACTAACAGGCCAGATGGAAGAAAAAAGAGACAGGGGAAAAATAGCCTGTAACATACTTGACGGGCCTGAGTAAGGTGAACGGCAGAACGGGAATTGCGTGGTGTAGATATATATAGAACGTCAATAGGAAGGACTACATACAAACTACAAGAAAACCGAATGTATGGTCATCAGTAAACAGAGAAGCACGAAATGCCAATTACAGGTAAGGGATGCTAATAGCCACCAGGGATAGGGAGACGTGGAAGACCATAATCGCCCACGTCCTGAAAGGACAAGGCACATAGACGAAGAATATATATTCCAACTGTTTATAAGAAATTATAATGTGGTTATAAAATGGGGGATCAATTCTATATTATAATCAATACAAAAATTGATCCCTCATTTTGTGGCCATGCTAGTTTCTATGCATTTATATTCTAGATTTATGGGCTCGAGCTAGTGGATGGTAAAGCCAGGTTTGGGTGGTGTAACAGGATAAGACGTGCTAAGAGCCAACAGGGATAGGGAGACGTGGAAGACCCAAATCGCCCACGTCCTGAAAGGACAAGGCACATAGATTAAAATGAAAAATATCTAACGACATAGAGGTAGTTTATTTAGATAGGTGTGAGTTTGAGATCCTGTGTTTCACGCTCTTGCGATCATCAGACAAACTGATTAATTTTGTAAAAATATTGGATATATGTTGGGCTACGTATATTGGTGCATTCTTTGTGGAAGTGGGAGGAAAATTTGTAGTCATAACAAACGCAGACATATATATATACACACTTGTACACCCATTGACGTACGCAGAGACACACACACACACACGTTCGTCCACCGGGGCTCGCACAAACATAACTATATGTGAACCTTATGGGGCTTGGCATATATATGGATATGTATACCGATGTGTACATACATACGCATTTGATCGGTGTATTCAAATAGCTAGTTAATTTATGTACATTTTAGTATAAACATCACATATGACATCATTTTGAAATCATTCAATTCCAATTCTTTATGGGTACCATTTCCCATTAGAGCATTGGGGTCTTCTTGTTCTATCCGTAATCCCTTGCCATACCGTGATACCTGATATGACTGTAAATCAAAGCAAGTTTGACGAGGCCAACAGCGTGAATTCTATTTTAGTATACAACACTGCAAATCAAGAAGCCTTGACAAGAAGCGCCGACCTCATGGCTCAAAAGTAAGTTATAAAAAAATTCATGATATATACTCGCAGCACCAAACTAGATATCGAAATATATTCAAAGCTCGGGCGAATTGCAGATTTATGAATCTGAAATACAGATTTTGTTTTAGGAAAATTATCTTGAAGCCACGGCACAGTCGATGGAAAAATGGACAGAACCAGAGTTGTCAGTTCAGGATCCTATATATCACAGATTATTCATAAGATTTTATATTAGGTTGCAGTGTTCAAAGCTCAGAAGAATAAGACATTTATGGCTGTGCTAAATGGATTCTGGCTAAGAAAATATATGTGGTATGATAAGATAAAACAATTGTTTGGCAGAAATGATGATAGTCAACCCCCGCTCACATCCGGGCATCAAGATTATCATCATTTTCTTCTATTCCCTTTTTCTTACCTTGCGGAGGTGTCGAAAATGTCTTTGATGTATTATATAGGAAGAAAGTGTCGATACCGTGTGGTCGAACACGGATCTCCATGCAACAAATGTAACCGTTATATGAATTGTCGTACTAGGATCACAGGACCATATATATTTAGTATTGGTACCTCCAATAAAAAACGCTAAAACAACATTGCGTAATGAAAAAGGCCACAAACTTAACAAAAATAATGTTTTGTCGTCAAAATGTTGATGTTATTATCAAGATGAAAAACCAAAGTATCTTTTAATTATTTTTTTAAATGTTTTTAATTCTTTCTAACACGTTCGAAACTTTGGTTAAAATACTTGTTTTGTTGACGTCAACTCCTTCCACAAAGTTTAACATTGATTTTTTACGCTTTTTTTTTTTCGTTGAAAACACATTAAATTGAAAATTCTTGTACAAATCAAATAATTGTCCGATTTTAATGAAATTTTCAGAACTTATTTACAAATGAATGTAATTATTTCTGAAATCCTTCTTTTAAAAAATTTTGGTAAAAACTTTTTTTTCAAATATGTTACCCCCCCCCCCACCACACTTTATTTCATGAAATTTCGAAGAAAACCATTTTTTTTTTAACTCAATTTTTTTTTTGTTAAAAGTAGTAATCTATGGAGATTGTAAATAACATACTTTTTTTTCAAATTAATACTGTCTAAATGAAAATCTGCTCTGAATTGAAAAATAGTAAATCCAATAAGACAATGACATTACTTAAAAAGAAAAACTTATAATTGCTTTTGTAAATAATTAATATTAAGGACATTATTGTGTGAAGTAATAATTTTTTTTCTGATTTATAAGGAATTTTTACAAGATGTTTTTCTATTTCCTTACATTTTAATTATAATAGCTTATAATAGTTTAACATCGTGTAAAATTCTTTATTAGGATTTTTCCGGAATGTGATATAATAATTAAGTGAAAACGAAATTTACGAGTTCAAAATTGCAAATATTATTAAACGTAGTGGAAACATCTATTTTAAAATTAATTTTCTTTACATAATACGCCCCCACCTTCTTTTTCATGTATGCTTGACTAATATTGCCATTATAATAAAAAGTTTCTGTAATGCAAGAATTTTGTCTCTTCTGATAGATTTATGAAAATCGTTATTTATGTTCATTCAACAGCCCGTCAATTTTTCGATCGTTAATAATTGATTGTATATTACTTGTTTGTGCTCTAAGTAAGTAATGTTTCTTTAAAATCAGATAAATTTAACTTTCAATTTTCTAATTTTACTAAAATAAAATCTCAGAAATCTTTTGAAATATTTTTAAAATTGACCAATTTTTGTTTGTTTATGAATTTTTAAAATTAAGAAAATGGCCGCTTTTAAGAAAATTTTAAGAAATCAAAACTAAAAGTGACATTCCAATCTATATAATTTATATCTGAAATACAACAGTATTTTTTCCTTTTTTTTTTTAATCATTTCACCCCGAGCAAGGCAGAAATGCCACTGATGTGCAGGGGGCTACATAACTGTAAAAAGATTAATTAGAAAAGAGTGAGGAGTACAAACTAGTTAGAAAGAAGCAATAGAAAGCTGAGAATGCAGGTGCGATGACAGATATATAGGTGGAGAGAAAGGGAAGGATATACGGGGGTGAGGAGAGAGCTAGAGTGCAGTAGTTAATAGACGAGTATTGACTTTGCATTTAAATTTCTGGCGGGAAGTGCGAGAGAAGAAGCTGCAGGAGTAGAATTGTCGTCTGCATTTAGCTAACCTGACTGTGAGTGGGTGGGACCCAGTTGCCAATCTGGTTGCACGAGTAAACACCTGTTGAGGAGGCACCAGAGACTTAAGTTCGTCCGAGCAGAAGCCATGAAAGTATTTATAGAACAGACAAAGGAAGGCCACATTTCGACGGTGAGGAAGTGGCTGCAGTCGAGCCGCCAGATCAGTACCTATCACATTACAGACTTGTATATATGCAGGATGGATTCAGGCGGAAAAACATCCTGGATCGACATAATGACCCAACCTTCTTAGCAGTAGATTTAGCTATGGATTCAACATAGTGGTTCCATTTGAGGTCTGAGGAGAGGGTAAGGCCGAGGAGGTGTAGTGTGTTGCTCTCAGGGAGACTCGCTTGGTCCATGCTTATGGGAGGCAGGAGAGGTTGCTTGTGATGGTTGACAGACAACAGCTTGGTCTTAAATGCATTGAAGTTAACAAGCCATTTCTTGCCCCAATTCACCACGGAGTGTAGATCCCGCTCAAGGTCAGCACGAGATTATGTCTGTCCGCCACGACAGGTTTCTTACTAGTGCGGGAGTATATTGTAGTGTCATGTGCGTAGATGCCTACTTGGGACTTGATTTCATCTGGGAGGTCGTTGATGAAAATAAGGAAGAGCGTCGGGCCCAGGATAGAGCCCTGTGGGACACCAGCATTCGTGCTGTAGGATGAAGAGGCACGACCATTCAGAACGACCTTCATTTTGCGGTTATTTAAAAAAGATTGGATTAGGTCAAGCAGGCGGCCGGTAATACCATAACCGCGTAGCTTGAATAGGAGGCCAGAGTGCCAAACCCTGTCCAAAGCCTTGGAGATGTCCAGAGCAACCGCGCGAGCCTCGTCACACTAATCAAGGGCCTGTAGCATGTGCTCCGTTATGGTTGTTAGCAGGTCGGCCATGGACCTGGCAAAACGTAAGCCATATTGCCTGTCAGAGAAGAGTTTGTGGGCAGTGAGATGTTGAACTATTTCAGCATTGATTATGGCCTCGAATACTTTCCCGAATATCGGTAGAAGACTGATAGGGCGATAGTTGGATGGGTCCGAGAGTTCACCACAATTCTTAAATACAAGAACGACTGAAGAGAACTTCCAGCATGCAGGAAAGTAGGAATCAGAAAGGCAGTAGTTAAACAGTTTAGAGAGGACAGGGGAAAGTTCAGGAGCACACCTCTTAAAGACTATCACTGGGATTCCATCGTCTCCACTCGCCTTATGGGGGTCGAGTTTTGAAATTAATCGGGATACTACTGTCGGGGTAATATATACGTCGTGCAGTTTGGCCTCAGTTCTAATAGGGAAGTCGGGTGGGTGTACTCCGGACGAGTCAAATGTGGAGTTGGATGAGAATCTGCGTGCAAAGCATTCAGCTTTTTCCGCAGATGACGTGAGAACCTCAAATTCATGGATTAAAGGAGGTATTGAGGATTTCCTATTGTTGAGCACTCGTTTGCAAATCCTCCAATAGTCCTTGGAGCCGAACTTGCGGTCAGCTATGCGCTGTCGCATTTTCTCAGCAAACAACCGTTTGGCATCATTTAGGGTTCTTTTGCACTCATTGCGAGCAGATGGGAACAGGCGCCTATTGTGATCAGATGACTGTCTCCGGAATAGACGGAAGTAATGGTTCCTGTGGGCAATGGAGGCTGAGCAAGCCGGAGAGAACCACGGAGAGGAATGAGGTTTTCAGCAATACTTCCTGGTGGGTATGAAGGTATCAATGCCAGCATTCACCCATGACGAGACCTCAGATGCACAGTCATCAACTGATAGGTCGAACACTTTTCCCCAAGGGACGTCGCAGAGCAAATCGCGAAAGGCATCCCAGTCAGCTTTTTGGTAGAGGTAGGAGCTCCTATAAGTAGGGGGCTCCTGGTGGGAGTGAGAGTGGAAAGAAATACTGAGAGAGACAACAGCGTGGTCGGAGTTGCCGAGAGGGCAAAGTTGCGAGACTTGACAGGCGTCAGGCACAGAGGTGAAACATATAGCTAGTAGTGAGGAATGACCCGAGGGAGTGCTTGGGAAGCGGGTGGGGAAGTCCAGCACTTGCGTAAAGGATTGGGAAATAGCGAAGTCCATTGCGTGAATGCCCGCTGGATCAGTAACGGCGTTTTCAAGCCACTCAGAGTGATGGGCATTGAGGTCTCCAAATACAAATATGTGGGCAAATGGGTGATAGGAAATAGCCTTATCTATGTCGTCAGCAATGCCATCTAGTAGGGAGCAGTCAGGAGAGGAGGGAGAACGGTAAAGAAAGAATAGGTAACTCACCGAACTGAGGAGAGACAGGCGGAGACATATGTATTAATGGTCAGTAGATTCGAGTGAAGTCACCCTAGCTATGGGGAGGTGTTCACTGACGTAGACACCCAGCCCATCCTTCCTTAAGAGGGGAAGATAACCAGGGATGGAGAGGACCGGGAGGGAATAGCTGAGTTAGTTTAGCAGAGCGCAAGGATGTCAGGGGACTTTTCATGCAGGAACGCTTCTACACTAGGAGGGTTAGTACAAATGCCCCGGATATTAGTGAAAAAAAGGTTAATGGGTTTAGGTGGTTTGAATTTAATTGGTTTAGTGTCGTTTCTGATTTCTTTCGTCATGTTTTTGTTTATAGATAGAGACCTAGGGTAGAGGATACAGGCGGTTATTATCCACGATCTGTGCTGGGAGGGAAACTGGCTAGGGCTGCAACAAGGTGTGGCCTCAGGGTTGCCTACCGAAAGCGCTTGCAGGGACACCTATCCAAGCGCAACATGGCACTTCAAGAACCCCGATATTATACAACTGTTGATCAGAGCAGCCGCTCTTGATGCTACGCAAGAGTTAGGGCTCCTAACTACCAGTCGCAACCAGGAAATTGCCAACCCGGTACCCTCACAGTGAGGAGCCGTTGCCACCAACCGGCCAGATCGCAGGAAAATCACGGAAGCACCACTACCAACATCTGAAGAGAGAGAAGAGAAAGCCGGAAACCACATCCTAAACCGGATACAAGGGGCAAGCCTCTACTCCAGTTCAGTAGACGTGGAGAAGTACGGACCGGGTGATAGTGTGATCAATCTACTCCTATTTAAAAAAAAAACAGAAAATTCCAAGGGTGGAGAGTTAACTAAGTTTTAACTTGGTTAAAGTCCAAGCGAAGCATGAAAGCCAAAAAGTGAGAAAAAAAAATACAGATTCAAGAAACAATTCACTTACCACGCAGTTTCACACAGGAAAATTGAATTAAGAAAGTTCCACCATCTTCAACATTTGATTTTCACAAAAATTAAGATCGAGTTAAGCTGCTTGGTAAATTTGAATTTGAAGAACAGATCATAGAGATTTCACAGGGGAGGGGTAACAAGTGACCGGTCACTGCCGATATCTTGGCCAGGATAGCTTCGCATAACAGAATATATAAAATAAATAAATAAAAACCCCAAAGTAGGGAGACTAACGGCTACAACCTCCAGGAGTTTTAGGGTAAGTTCAATAGACACACTAACTCACTCCCACTCTCTCCAACTCTCCCTAAGTACATCCTAAGTCGTCTATCACCCTCCTTTTGACATTTCCTATACCCAATCCCTCTATGTAACCCCCTGCGCTATAGTGGCAGTGGAATGACTTGCTTGGAGGGACACGATAAAAAAAAAAGTCCATCTATATCATATTGTCGAGCTATGTTAAGCATCAGCCGACGTCTTCTGTGTTGTTCAGAGTTTTGTTCCGTTATCTCTTCACGTTGTTCTTGTGACAATTATTTTCTTGCTTTTCTAAGTGGAGCAGCATTTTCTTCCTAAATTTCTTTCTTCATTAAACGTAGCTGACGGCATCTTTGTTCTACTTTTCCGTTCTTCAGGTTGCCTAAATCTTCGACATTGCTGACTCAAACATTTTGAAGTTTTTCTATAATTAGACCGTTCTTCTTCCATGGGCAAATCTAACATGAATACTTATTAATTAAATTAAATACTCTAAAAATAATAAACAAACATATTGTTGAAACAGGCGATTGTATAATACAATACGATATCAGGTGGTGTTAATTAGTAATTGGTGGAGTTAGGTCCCTTGAGGCTAAACAATTGAAACCGAATGAGGACCCAAATTCCAATTTCGCCAATTTCTAATTATCTCCTACCGACGACGGGCGGACGAACGGACGGACGGACGGACGGACGTAACTATTATAATAGTAAGCATTTGATCTTATTATATGATCTATACAGCTAGGATGTGCGTTGTGGTGCAGTGGATATCGGCTCGGAACGAAAAATCCGTTAGCCTAGTTCGAATTCCAGTTGAATTCATTGCATTCACTTACGCTCAAATACCCCTGGCAAAGGTATAAATCCGTGTCTTCCCTCAAGTTATGGGTTAAATAATAGGACAGATTGGGTTCTATAGCCTTGGCTGGCAACCAGAAAGCAATGGCAACCTACTGCGGGATAATCTTCTGCCCAGTCAGTCATGTCCCTTTCGAGACATGATCAACCAAGCGTGTATCACGCATGGCACTTAACTGACTGAATATAATAGGTGGAATAATGAGTAAGGCTTCTACTGGTCATAAAGTGGGGGATCAGTTTATTACTTCATAACAATAGGAAACCGATCCCCTACTAATTACTACATAATAATATAATTCATTTCTTTCCCCTCTAACTATGAGTCAAATAACAGGACAGATTTGGTTCTATAGCCTTGGTCGGCAACCAGTTTACCACAGAAAGCAATGGCAACATACTGCGGGATATTCTTCTGCCCAGTCAGTAATGTCTCTTCCGAGACATGATCGCCCAAACGTGTATTACGTATGGCACTTAACTGACTGACTGAATATAATAGTTGGAATAATGATTAAGGCTTCTACTGGTCACAAAGTGGGGGATCAGTTTATTACTTCATAACAATAGGAAACCGATCCCCCACTAATTACTACATAATAATATAATACATTTCTTTCCCCTTCTAGCTATGAGTCAAATAACAGGACAGATTGTGTTCTATAGCCTTGGCTGGCAACCAGTCTACCGCATAAAGCAATGGCAACCTACTAGGGAGGTTAAATGGAAATAATAAATTTAATCACTAAACTTTTAATCAAATCTAAAATGAAATCTTCAAGAATGTTTTTTTTTCATTTTAAAAACTTAATTTTAAAATTAGGTATCAAAAATTTATGCCGAAACATTGCAGTTACATAGTTTAGTATATAAATCACACAGAGAGAAGCCTGAGTGTGTTATATGTTGTGCATCATTGAAGAGAACTACTGACTGAATTACTCAAGAAAATTATTCCGATAGTATAGCCTGGAGTTGCTCGGGTGTAATGAAAGCTTTAAAACTAATCCATGGTCCTCTTTGGACGTTGGCACGAAATACTAAAAAGCAATAGTTGTTTCCAGTTAAAACGAAACAGTAGACTGAAAGAAACATCAATGGATGTAAGTCAAATTTTGTTTTTCTGGTATCGATATCAAATACGTTTTTTTCGTTGTTAACTGAATTTTGAAGGCTAAATAAGTCCTCTGAGTAAATGGTATCATTAATGAGACTAAGAATTACAATTATACCTACTTAGAGCCAAACCCGACGCAAAAACTAAAATGAAAGGGCTGAAAAAATATAGCCATACAGACAGATAAACAGATAAACAGACACAGACACACAAACATCTTGCCTTTTTTATATATGTATATATATTATCGATTTTCTGCACAATTGTAAGAACTGCAACCTTGAAACTTCTGAATATCGTTTCTTATGTCTTTGTCTATGAGTGTATCAAATTTGATTAAAATCGGACCATTCTTTCTATAACCTGATTTTTTTCGATTATCGATTTTCGATATTTATCGGGGGTACCTCGACGTAAAACCTAGCTAAGAACACTCGCAGACGCTTATAGTACTATTGTGTAAATTTTCAAGAAAATCGGTTCAGCCGTTTCGGAGTCTATAGGTAAAGGACACACTCACACACGCACAGACAAAGTTCCATTTATAAATAACTTTAGATTAGATAGATTAGATTTTTACGCGACGATGCCGAAATATATTTCGCTAACAATGAAGCTTCTCTTCAGAATAACGAAAAATCTAACACTGTAGATCAAAGAGCGATTGAGAAAGGCTTTTTCCTGTGTAATCAAACATTCATCCAAATCCATTAAATCCCAATTCGTTGGCTGAAGATATAACCACCACCTCTACAAATAGACATTGCCATCCGGACACTATTTTCCCCAGTTGCATATATGTCCTCAGCCAGACCTACAAATGAGCTTCACTTTGTTTTCGAGGAGAGAGAGGCAACTGAGAGATGATTTTCTGGTCCCTAACCGACACGAAATGTGTCAGGTGGGTATACGTATTTACTTATAGTATCAAATACAAGATGGAAAATATTTTATCAGGATTGAACAATTTATTTATTTTTACGGCTTATGAACTTTTTAAAAAAATTATTTGAAGCTAGAAAATACTTTTTACTCTGCATATCCTAATTTCAGCACATGGTATTTCAAATCGCCCAGAAATCGACGTGGCTTAAATTCATGGATCCCCCGAATATAGTTGTTTTAACGTGGTATAATTTTTAGACGCGGAATGAAAAAAGTCGGGATGGTAGGAGGGATCATGGAGCTATAATGAATTCCACGAACCTTTCGTAATTTGAATATAAAGTGCTTCCCAGGGAGATATAGTATTTTGAATACAGAGTTGAGCATCGCCCAGGCTGTCCCACTATGTATTTTTAGAGAAAGAGAAATAGAGAGAGATGGAAAGAGAGAGAGTGAGAGGGGAGATAGAGGGAGAGAGAGAGAGAGGAAGGGATAGAGAGGGGGAAAGAGAGAGAAATACAGCTTTCCTATAAACTATCATTAAGCCATTATATTTGAAATTAACTAGTCATTAGGCTATTTTTTATTACCTATTAATTGAGTAGTGAGTTTGATACTCACAGGTGTCACATACTTTCAGCCTAGTGCCACATCTAAGCTACGCTTAGAAAATTACTTATTACGCCAGCAACATCAAAGTCTACATCACCTGGTATTCTTTAAGCGCTCCTGCATGTAGGTACTGAGTAGGCTTGTTATAGAGCCTTGGAGAACTCCACAAACCTTTCGTTATATGCATATATGTGACGTCACACTCAGGTCGCTAGTCCTGATGATGACCTCGACACAGTAGCTGGTCTTCTAGACCTCTATTATAACGGCGCCCCGCTTTGCCCACGCTGTGAATTCTGATCCAAGGAAGGCACGCCGAAATCTTATTACGACGAACCAGGCCGAACGCGCGCTAACATGTGGTTAACAAAAAATAGGGAACCAAAAAATAAATAATTTCGATAATACCTAAATATGTTGCGAAAAGAGTTTTTATATATTATAAAAAATAAATATAAAAATTAGAATATACAATTGTAAAATTCAATGTTCAAAACGGAGCGAAGTTTTCGTTTAAAATAATCAGAACTTTCAGTTTTCCAAATAAAAAAATGTCTTCTCTCAGCCCTTTACCGAAGCATTACGGAAACAGCACAAGGTGGGTGTTTTGGCAACCGCAGTAGTAAATACATCTGGCCTCTTTCGCTCGGCAGCTACTACTGATTTTTCTCACTATGGTCTTGATTTTTATACTTGTCCCCAATTCTCTTGGTGGATGCTGAGAGAACCGGGTTATCTTTAGGCAAATCAGATCTTTGACCAATGATATTACTTCCACCTACACATCTCAAGATGGGGAGTTTTGGTCCAACGAATGAGGCAACAACACCTCATCTGACGTCATTTTCTCTTAGTCCTCTTCTTCTTATTTCAACTGATTACGTCAATAAATCCAGCCTTTAACTTGAAAGTTTTAACTCCAGTGAGATTTATAATTTATTTCTTTTCTCACAGCCAAGTCCTTTCTAATTTCATTGAGAATTATCCTCTTGGCAATAAAAACTTAAAATAATATGAAATACATAATTTATTTAAAAAGAAAACTGGGGTATCCTAATAACTATGACCGATAGTGTAGGTGTGAGTTCAATCTCAGACGACCATGCATTCGGTTTTCTTGCAGTTTATTTGTAGTCCTTTCTTATCTCTCTCTTCAACTACATTCTGTAGGAGGTATTGTAGTTTTCACCCTTTGGCTGCTATCAGCACTGTATCATCTGCATACTTTAGGTTGTTTAAATTGTGGCCTCCGATGACAAATCCTGGCATAACTTCTAGGGTCCTCAAAATATTCTTGCTGTACAAGTTGAACACATCCGGTGAAAAACACATCCTTGTTTTACGCCCCTTTCTATCTTTTTATATCTGCTGAATTCATTACCTGTCCGTATCCAAGCGGCTGTCTGTAAAGATTCTTGATTTCACTTAAGTCTTGCCCAAATATGTCCAGGCTGCCGAGCATCTCCATCAATTATTTGTGGCGTATTTTGTCAAACACCTTCGCATAATCAGTTAAGCACAGATATAAGTCCGTCTTCCTTTGTATTCCCCTTTCAGAGAGCATCCTAATCATAAATATGGCATTCCTTGATCCAGTGTTTTTAACGAAACTGCACTGTTCTTGTCCTTTCTCTGTCCTGCTTCTGCTTCTCGCTCTATTTATCAGGATTCGGACGATAAGTTTTGTTATATGGCTCATTAAACTGATGGTTCTGTGAAGTTCGCACTTTTTGCTTCTGGCTTCTTAGGTAATGCTATGAGGATAGACTTGCTGCACCACTATTATAAATTTCATTTATTATTTCTGTAATTTTCTCTATACCAAATTCTTCCAGGGCTATCAGCAGCTCTATGACTATGCCGTCTGGTCCAGCTGCTTTGTTTCTATTCAGTTTTGTTATTGCAGATTCCACGTCACACTTTAATATTTCCGGTCCGTCCTCATCTTTGCGTATTATTGGTTGCTCTCTCTCTTGTAGTGGAAAAGATCTTTTATATATTCTTTCCATCGTTGAAGTATTTCCTCTTTATCTAATATAATTGTTCCATCTTTGGATTTTATATATCCTGTTGAAGAGCAGGTTTTTTTGTCCTGTCGGTTGTTTTATTTCTTTATGCATGTCTGCTTTATTATTCTTACTCAATCTCTCTACTTCTGCACATTTGTCATTGGGCCATTTCTCTTTAGCCTGTCTACATTTTCTGCTTATTTCTTTGTGTATCATATCTTGATATCATTTTCTGCCTCCTTTGTATCATGTCCAGAATCTCTTCAGTCATCCACTCGTTTTTTTTTTCTTTTTCGTCTGGTTTCCTTTGCGGCAATGTTGTTTGCTGATGTCAGTCTTGCTTCCATTAGCGAGTCTTATTTCGAGTATCATTTTTTCAATTTTTTCTTCATATTTGATTTTCACGCTGTTAGTGTATTCTTTCTGTCGGCTGAGGTCATTCACGAGTGCATCGTATTTCAGTTTTGGTGCTGCACTCTCTGGAGTTCTACCATTAGTTTGCAGATGACTGGGACCTGGTCGATTCCACAGTCAGTGCCTGGATAGGCTTTTCCCTGGAATGGTTCGCAAGCTTATCTCGCTAGAATCATTACAATTGAGCAGTGAGTTCGATCGTCACTGGGTGTCCCATACCTTCGGCCTTGTGCCGCGTCAAAGCTACGAGGTGGTGGAATGGTTAGCAATCTTGTCTCGTTAGAATTATCAGCTTTTTTGTGGTTCTTTCTGATTTCTAAGCCTTTAATTTTGCTTGCAGTAACAGTTGCGTCTTAGTGGTTTGTTTCTTTGCCTGGAGGTGAAAGGATTAAAATAGACCTTCCTTTAATATTAAGCGAATAAATATTAAAATAATTTCACCGATTTAAAGAAGTAAAAATACGAGCATGTTTAAAATACCTACTTCTTTGTTACGATTTCTTTGGTTGACATTGCTAAATGCATGTCATAACTAGGATGAGAAATCGCTGATTCAAATCCATTTTTGCGTTTACGATGACGTATTTCCCTGTAGGGTAACTATGTTAAGTACATAGATATATTCTTTGAATTCATGCGTACATGGACTTATGCCTGAAGACATTCGTGACGATTCCTCACCGAAAGTCCATTTTAGAATGGTTTAATAGTGACATATATTTACTAAGGTTATTTATGGTTTCTCTTAATGTCTACCAAAGTGAGTGGTAAATGTTACATCAACATTTCAAGTGTGGAATTCGTGACGCCCGAATTAGCATTCAAATAGCTGATATTGAAATATTGTTTGACACGTGATCTTGAAACATATAAAATTGATTGGAATTCTTTTATATTTTAAATTAGGGTTAAAAAAAAGTTTTCACGTGAAGAAAGGTAATAATGCCACTAAGACGCAAGAGCTTAAAGGAAGTAAAACAGGATTAGAAGACGCTAATAAGAACAATAAATGAACAGGTTTTCTTTTTTCTTTTTCTTCTATGTGCTGTGACCCTTGGGGATGTAGGAGATTATAGCCTCCACATCTCCCATTCCTTTCTCCTATGACCCCTACCAAATTCCTCGCTGTTATCCAGTATGTTACGTGTTACTTTCCACTGTCTCTTTTTTACTTTACCTGACCTGTGAGTATCATATTCTCCAAGCCCTCCTTCCTCATTATATGTCCCAGGAACTCCAGCTGTCTTTTCCTGATGTTAAGTATTAGTTTCTTTTTCATTTCCTTTTTTCTCAAAAACCTTATCGTTAATCACAATATCGGTCCATGGTATCCCCAGCCTCCTGCTGAAGAACTACATTTCGCTTGTTTCGCGTCTTTCCCTCATCACCGAGGAGATAGTCCAGCATTCACTGCTATACTGAAGAACAGAAATTACATAACAATCTAGTACTCTCTTTTACGTTTCCAGATTAATTTTCCTGTCTCTCAATACTCTACTTAGCTTCTGCAATGCATACTTGGACATGCATATTGACCTTGGGATTTCATTGTCGCAATGGTCAAGATAGGGATTGACGGGCATTTATATTTTTGGAGATTGTTGGAAGCAAGAAACTGAATGAGAGTTCCAGAGACTAAAGGTAATTATTAAATATTTATAAAGTCATTTGATGCACATGTTATTGTGCAGTATTTACAAAAGAACAATTCTGTTTTCATTTATAATTATCAACTTGGCAATAAATACTAAAAAATATATGAAATACATCATTTCTTTTAAAAAGAACTTGGGGTGGCCTAATAATTATGGTCGTTAGTGTACTAGGTATGATGGGTATTAAATTTATAGAGAACCACGATATTTTTGAACAGATGTAGGGAAATGTCTTTGTCTATATTGTCAGATATTATTATCCAGCTTGCAACGGTCACAAGAGGGAGAAGAGCGATAGACAGTGACACATGCAAGAATGAAATTCAGGTCAGCGGGAGGTGTTTACGGACATCAACTTCCAGGCCTTCCACGTCGTCATTAGAGTCTTTTCCAAAAAAAAAAAAAAGAAATGAACCAGGAATCAGCAAATCAGAGGAAGGGTTTGCAGGGTTAAGATAAACTCTAGTAAACAAAACAAATTCTAGATTTCAGAAATCAAAAACTGACTCATTGTTAAAAATAAACGAACTCTCTAGAATTTACAAACTTTGATTAATGCACACAAAACTCTAGAAATGTCACACTTCGATGCGAAATGTTAGTCATCCAGCGGAAAGGCCAGAATCACATCTGGGAGTGAATGGCCAAACGAAAGAAAAGACGAGCAAAATTGACCCTCGTCAGAGAGTTAAGATGACGATCACTTAACACGTACTCTTGACAAACGTCAAGCGATCGTTATTATTATTGTCTCAATCTTTCTCTCTCACTTCTCACCTCTTTCTCTCTCACCTCCTTCCTTTCACCATTCACCATGAATTATAACTTATAAGATGCTTCTATCCAACGACAACGCTCATACATAGATACGTTCCTGCTTACGTACACATAAACTCTTTCCAAAAAGTTACTACTACAAACTCTTGATACCTTTAACTCATTTGTTTCTCATTAACTTTTAACTTTTTCCAATTCATGTTGTTCTTTTCATTAGTAAATTTCTATTTCTACATGCAAAAGGAATACTTTTATTCTCCCACAAATCCACACATTCCAATCTACAACCTTCTGAAAATTACGAATAAATCTGTAAGTTGTAGAGACTTTGGTTATGTTTAACACAAATCAGTCAGTCAGTTAAGTGCCAGACGTGATACACGCTTGGGCGATCATGTCTCGAAAGAGACATGACTGACTGGGGAGAAGATTATCCCACAGTAGGTTGCCATTGCTTTCTGCGGTAGACTGGTTGCCGACCAAGGCTGTAGAACCCAACCTGTCCTGTTATTTGACTCATAGCTAGAGGGGAAAGAAATGTTTTATATTATTATGTAATAATTAGTGGGGGATCGGTTTCTTATTGTTATGAAGTAATAAACTGATCCCCCACTTTATGACCAGTAGAAGCCTTAATCATTATTCCAACTATTACATTCAGTCAGTCAGTTAAATGCCATACGTGATACACGCTTGGGCGATCATGTCTCGAAAGAGACATGACTGACTGGGCAGAAGATTATCCCGCAGTAGGTTGCCATTGCTTTCTGCGGTAGACTGGTTGCCGACCAAGGCTATAGAACCCAATCGGTCCTGTTATTTAGCCCATAACTGGAAGGAATAGACGGATTAATACCTTTCCCAAGGGTATTTGTGCGTAAGTGAATGCAATGAATTCGGCTGGAATTCGAACTCGACTCCACGATTTCTCGTTCCGAGCCGATATTCAGTGCACCACAAGGCCGATCCAAAATAACCTTAACCATCTTCCTACATCTTCATAGCTTCACAGCGAACTAGTGCGTCTGGGGACTTTTCGAAGCAGAACGATTCCACACTGTAAAAGTTGATACGAATAACACATATGTTGAGAAATAAATTTTGAGAGGCTTAGGTGTTTTTTTGTTTGGCTGATTTTGTTTTATATCTTCGGTTGCTAATATCCATAGTGAGTTATTTTGTTAGGGAGAAGCCTAAAGTGGTTGTAACAGTCGGTCGTCAAATGTTACGTGTGTGGAAAATGGACTGGCGCAGACTGCAAAATAGTGCTTTTTCAGGGATACCTACCGAAGGTGCTTACAGGGACACCTAGCCAAGAGAATTAAGAGGAATATGGAATCGGGGTTATCTACTTTTTTTGGAAAAAAACATATTGTTTTACTTTAGTAAAATTCGAGAAATCCGTTTCTGATTCGATAAAGAACTAAAGCCGGCATCGGAAAAATAGAAAAATCGAGCGGAAGCTCTCCGATTAATAAATATCGAGTTATTATACTAGCAGTTAATGATCCATCATCCAGTAGCTCAGCCACACCAAGAGCGAGGGAAAATTTACCAAAATCATTTTACTCGACCGACTCCATTTTTCAAACAGTAAAGTAAACATAGCGTGAATCGCTGACGGAAAACAAAAAATGAAATTATAATTAAAATTTCGAACGTGTTAAAAAGAATTAATTTTTTTAAAAATAATAACAAAATTTGATTTTTTTCACTTAATAATAGCATAAACATTTTGATGATAAAACTTTGGTTTTATTAAGTTTGAACCCTTGTAACATCATGATATGCTTTTTTTGGGGGGGGGAGTATTTTTTGGGCAATTTAGTGGAGGTACCTAAATTCGTAGTTTTTTATTCTTTTTTTACTACAACCTCCATCTCTTAGATGATAAAAAAAATAACCAACCTGATTTTCTCAACGATTTTCTATAAAAAAACATTGCTTACTTTTATAATTTGTTTTTCGGTGCGTGGTTGAAAGAAGTATGCATATATTTTTTCTTTCAAATTCGGAAATATAGATGTTGAGTCAAGGACAATATTTGTCCAAATGAGTTTCTAAAATCTGTGAGCGTCCTTAATCTGGATGACAGAGACATTTTGGCTCCACTCTGGAAGCATTAATTAAACGAATTTTTTCACTGACCGGGACGATAAAAGTGAGACAAGAACTTGTCAATCTAAATTCCATTTGTCAAATATTGCTTTGATGATTGCAGGATGTCACTGTTATTTGTTTAACCACACATTTCGACGTAAATCAGGCGCCATGCATAAGACCAAAGAGTTCAATAATGTCATTGTAGGTCATTCGAAGTAACTTGTGAACCTTGAATGGCATACGTTTGGGTTGTAAAAGGAATCACATGACCTTTTTTCTATATGTGAAGGGAAGCTTTTCATTGCCAGACTTTTAATCGACCAGAAATACAGAAATAAACTTTAATCGCTCAATTAGGTTTTTAATCGACTGAGTCGATCGGGCGAGTAAAATCTCAAAGGCTGTTCCCAGGTGTTTCAATGTAATGTGAACGTACACTGCGTGAGCGTAGAAGCCCACATTTTATCGATGCATCTTTAATATTGAAAACTCAAAACAATTTATTTCATTTTGTCTAATTTACCCGATGAAATGATTATTAGAGATTACAAACTATGGATTTATTTAAATAACTGTTCCTTTTTTTTTTTTTTTGCAAAATCATTGCCATGCGCAGTCATTCTTGACATTATACAAAGGGTCGCTACACTCACTCAAACATATATTAAATTCGTAGCACCGAAAACCAAACGTGTTTTGATTTTCATTTTCTAAAATACGACCGGAGAAATGATGCATTCTCAAAATAAAATAAATAAATAAATAAATAAAAGGCAGGAAAATATTGAAAACTCCGTAGATTAATCTAGAACTGGTTCTTTAAATATCTAATGTTACCATGGCAATAATCAGTTATAGTCTAGCAAACGACAATTATAGTTAATTTCATTAGTTCATCATATTTTATAAAGTGAATTAAAAAATATCTCTTAAATCAAATATAATCGTTCTAAAAGAATGCGATCAAGGTATTATTGTCATATTAAATTTAATCGATTTGGAGTTATTATATTTAAATAATTAATTTATTCGTTTGACACGAAAATAAAAAAATAAACAAGATCTGACTTTTGAAAAATTATCCCAAAAGGACTATGGCGTGATTCTAATGATTTTTTCTCGTTTGCGCGTTCAAGTGAAATGGATGTTTTGCAAGTTATGTAAGAGAAGATATATTAGAATTTAAATGATATTCGCTTTGAGGTCAGGCTGTATTCTTTCTCTCCATTCGCTTGGTATGGGTTCCATCTGCTATAAGATTTCGGTTGGTTATCGTGTCGTGGTTTATGAGATCATAGGAAGGAAATGGAAGTTTTGATGAAATCTTTTCATAAATTTCATTATGGGTTACATTAAAATCGATATATCTGTTACTCCGTTCTCATCTATTTATCAATATAGTTTGCTGTATATTGGGAACGTGGATAGATATGATGCAACTATTTTATATGGTCAAATCACAGATTATTATATATATATATATATATATATATATATATATATATATATATACTACCAGTCATAATTAGTAGGCGACCCCAGTTGTTTTTTTTAAGAAATGATGTATTTCATACTATTTTTAGTATTTAATACCAAATGAAAATAGAATGGTTCTTTTGTTATTATTGTTTTGTAAAATATTACAAGCCAAGAAAGCAAAGATTAATTCATCTGCATTACCCAAAATTTTCATTCTTTCATTGATGAAACGGAAAAATATTTGAGACGAGTATTAGCTGTTTCCATACAGGATATTCCCACCTAAGCGTGGCAGGAGGGAAATATAATAGTATATATATATATATATATATATATATATATATATATATATATATATGTCTGTGTGTATGTGTGTGCGTGTATAGTGTTGAGTTGTGATAATATTTAGAGCCAAGAGTTTTTTCTTTTCTTTTCAGTAGTTTTGCAAATTAAAGTTGTTTTGACAACCAAGTTTTTTAACGTAAAATGCTATATACGGGGGTGGAGACAGAGCGTTGATAGGTTTAATGCAATGTCTTTGTCAGTTTAACTGGGCAAGGTGAAAAAAAAACCCAGCCCTGATGAGTGACGACATCGTAAGGGCGTACTCACTAAATTTCGAAGTTGGTATGAGTTCATTTAAATTATATATGTTTGTGTGTGTACATGTGTCTCTCCATATAGAAATTCTCTAGCTATTTTTATGTGATATCGCATCCAGTTCATTAATCTATCTATCTATCTATCTATCTATCTATCTATCTATCTATCTCTCTCTCTCTCTCGCTCTATATATATATATATATATATATATATATATATGTCTATTCATATCTATCTATCTATCTATCTATCTATCTATCTATCTATCTATGTCTGTTCATATCTATCTCAGTCTATCTATCTATCTATCTATCTATCTATCTATCTATCTATCTATCTATGTCTGTCCATATCTATCTCAGTCTTAATATATCTATCTATCTATCTATCTATCTATCTATCTATCTATGTCTGTTCATATCTATCTCAGTCAGTTTATATCTATCAATCTTTGACTTCTCCACATCATCTATCTATCTATCTATCTATCTATCTATCTATCTATCTATCTATCTATCTATCTATGTCTGTCCATATCTATCTCAGTCTTAATATATCTATCTATCTATCTATCTATCTATCTATCTATCTATCTATGTCTGTTCATATCTATCTCAGTCTAGATAGATAGATAGATAGATAGATAGATAGATAGATAGATATTAATAGACTGAGATAGATATGGACAGACATAGATAGATAGATAGATAGATAGATAGATAGGACTGTTCACATTTATATGTCTATTAATAATTCAATATCTATGGATATTAATTATATATGAATATAACTTACAATATAAATCTATACTATATATATGTAATATATGAATATCTCTATGAATTATAACATATACATTTATTTATGTATGTAAATATATGTATTTATAAACACTGTACATTTGTCAATCTATTACAATCTCACTCTCCCAGCCAGTTCATATGATATCTATCTATCTATCTATCTATCTATCTATCTATCTATCTATCTATCTATCTATCTATCTGCTTCCAGTCTCTTATCTATCTATCTATCTATCTATCTATCTATCTATCTATTCCAGTCTGCTTCAGTCTATCTATCTATCTATCTATTCCAGTCTGCTTCAGTTTATCTATCTATCTATCTATTCCAGTCTGCTTCAGTCTATCTATCTATCTATCTATCTATCTATCTATCTATCTATCTATCTATCTATTCCAGTCTGCTTCAGTCTATCTATCTATCTATCTATCTATCTATTCCAGTCTGCTTCCAGTCTATCTATCTATTCTATCTATCTATCTATCTATCTATCTATCTATCTATCTATCTATCTATCTATTCCAGTCTGCTTCAGTCTATCTATCTATCTATCTATATATTCGAGCCTGCCTCAGTCTATCTATCTATCTATCTATCTATCTATCTATCTATCTATCTATCTATCTATCTATCTATCCTAGTCTACCTGAATATATCTGTCTATCTGTCTTTCTATCTATTTAACCTTGGTCTTCGTCGTCTGCTTTTAAAAGTAATATTCAGTAAATTGAATTAAATAATTCTCACCTATTCCAGAATCAATTTACACGCGTTAATTACTAAATGGCGTTCTTGTGGTCTCCACCTTTGGCATCAAGGTGTGAAACGAAAAATAAGAATTTCGAAGAAAAAAAAATCCCCTAAAAATGAAAATAACGCTGCCAAAATCAATTCGAATTTAAAAAAGAAAAAAAAAACAAGTTATAAAAAAAAATACCAAAAACATTTATCAGGAGATGAGGCAGACAGCAAAGCAATAAAGTTCAAATGATTGTTTGAAATGAGAATAAATTTATCGAAGAAGATTTGTGAAAACGAACGCTTTAAGTCATTTGTAAAGAAAGAAAGAAAAACGTAAACTATAAAGAATGAATTAATGAGTAAAAGAAAAGATATACAGGTAAAGAAAGAGAAAAGTTAAAAAAGTGATATGGCGAAAAAAGAATGAAAAAAAAAAGAGAGGAGAAAAAATTAAGGAACAAGAGCTATACATGGAAAGAAAAAGAAAATCAAGAACGTATCATATGAAATATAAGAAAGAAAGAAAGAAAGAAAGAAAGAAAGAAAGAAAGAAAGAAAGAATGAAAGGAAGAAAATGAATGAATGGATGAAAAAATTGAGACGTAAAGAAATAGAAAAAACAAAAATAATCATAACAAATATAAGAAAAAAGAAAGAAAGAAAGAAAGAGAGTAAGAAAGACAGACAGACAGACAGTAACAAAGAACCAGAGAATGAAGGAATGAAATAAAGAAGAATTACATGCGGAATGAAAGAGAAAAAAATGAAAAATATATCCTAAGAAATAAAAGAAAGAAAGAAAAAAGGAATGAATGAGTGAAATAAACATTAAAAGCGGAAAGAAAGAGAAAAATCAAGAAAGTATCGTAATATGGAGAGAAAGAAAGAAATATGTATGAAGGAAAAAATAAAGAATGGTTTTACGCATGAATGAATTAATGGGCGAAAAAAAGAAAAATAGACTTGGAAATAAAGATAAAAATCAAGAAAGTATCATAAGATATGAAATAATTAAAGAAAACAAGAAAGAAGAAATGAATGAAAGAAAAAATTAGACTCTGTGTATAATTGTAGTTCATAGTCTCAGCCATGATGTCATTTACTCAGATGTCTTATTTAGCCTTCAAAATTCAGTTTACGACAAAAAATCCTATTTGATATCGATAACAGGAAATCAAAATTTGACTTACATCCATTCATTTCCCTTTCAGTCTACGGTTTCGCTTTAACTGGAAACAACCATTGCTTTTTAGTCATTCTTGCCAACGTCCAAAGAGTCTGAGTTCCAGGACCATGGATTAGTTTTAAAGCTTTCATTACACACGAGCAACGCCGGGTTATACTATTAGTATATATATATATATATATATATAAAATAAAATGTTTGTGTGTGTGTCTGTTTATCTGCCTGTATGTCTGTATTTTTTCAACCCTTTTATTTTAGTTTTTGCTTCGGGTTTGGCTCTAAGTAGGTATAATTGTAGTTTTTCGTCTCAGCCATGATACCATTTACTCAGAGGACTTATTTAGCCTTCAAAATTTAGTTTACGACGAAAAATTTGATATCAATAGCAGGAAATCAAAATTTGACTTACATCCATTCATTTTTCTTTCAGTCTACGGTTTCGCTTTGAATGGGAACAACTATTGCTTTTTAGTCTTTCGTGCCAACGTCCAAAGAGTCTGAGTTCCAGTTGGGTTCTATAGCCTTGGCTGGCAACCAATCTACTGCAGAGAGCAATGGCAACTTACTGCGGGATAATCTTCTACCTAGTCATTCAGGTGTTTTTTAGACATGATCGCCCAAAGCGTTTATCACGTATGCCAGTTATATATATATATATATATATATATATATATATATATATATATATATATCTGTTTGTGTCTAATAGCCGAGAATTAAAGAATTATTCTAATGATCAAATCCTGTTTGCAGAAGTTAAAGTTCAAATGTTTCATTTGCTCTTTCCAATTAACGTCGAAATCCAATGTGATGTAAACATAACAATATTAAACCTTGAACTAGATACTGGGGATTCCAATGAATTCATGATTGCTCGAACTCTTACAAGTGTATCCCCAAAATTGGTAAGTTTTGATTTAGTTTGTGTTTGTATTTAATCATTTCACTCCAAAGAACAGCGATGATATGCCGCAAGGAGTTGCAATGAGAGAAAGTTCATAAGGTGGATTATTATTGCGTCTATTCATCACTTATTATTGCGTCTATTCATCATTTCTAACGTTAGAATCAAATTAACAGCAAGTTGAATTTAATTACATTAATTTTTTAAGAAATTGCTTTTTTTACGTTTCGGATGAGATTTTGATCAGATATGGATCTTTTGAGAAAAATTATCTGAAGGGGAGATTCTTTCCTTAAATTAAGAACATGGACCTGCCTGATCCGAGACCCTCTACGTAGCCGTATTGTAAAGCACATCTGTTCAAAGAATGTTTTCCCATAAAACAGGGATACTGTCTCGATCCATGCAGAAACAAAATTCTGTCTTAATTTTTCTTAAAGGTGAAAGTTAATGTCATACGTAAGATTTATTATAAAAATAGGACGATTATGAAAATTATTTTATTGTTATCAAAATAATGTTCGTAACAATAAGCTAGCATTGCCAGATGATGAGTTAAAATCACGAAACATACCAATTTTCGTATAGCATGGTAAGCCATATTCATTTTAAATGAAAAAACAAATTTAAATTAATATATATATATATATATATATATATATATATAGTCATCCGCAGACAGATCTGTTTCGCTGTATCACAGCTCATCAGTACGTTTAGACTCCGATTGCTTTTAATCCTTGATTGAAACCCGACCGAAGTGCCGTCAGTCGGCGATTCTACCTCTGGACCATGCGCGCACGGTAGAAGAAGGTAGACATTTTAGCATGTATATTATCATTATACACACCCAATAGCCAATAGCCAGAGTGCTCTAATTCATTAGTGAATGAGCGTTGCGTACATGCCAGGGTAGCTACTGTTTTTCAAAGTCTACCATTCTTCCAGGGTGTGAGAGCGTTATATATATATATATATATATATATATACGAGTGGACCCCTGCCGTCAGAGTGGATAGCAAAATATTTGAGAGGATTATTAACTCTTTCCCCACAGGTTATCCCTCTCCTGAACGTGACAAACAGGAATATACATATATATATTCCCTTTTGTCACTTTCAGGTGAGGGATAATATGTGAGGAAAGAGTTTATAATCCTCTCAAATATTTTGCTATCCACTCTGACGGCAGGGGTCCACTCGTATATATATATATATATATATATAACGCTCTTACACCCTGGAAGAATGGTAGACTTTGAAAAAGAGTAACTATTCTAGCATCTACGCATCGTTCATTCAGCAATGAATTAGAACACTCAGCTATTGGGCATGTATAATGATAATATACACGCTAAAAATCTGCCTCCTTCTACCGAGCGCCCATAGATCAGAAGCAGAATTGCCGACTGACGCCAATTCCGTCGGGTTTCAATGCTGGGTAAAAAGCAATCGGATGTCTAACCGTTCTGATGAACTGTGATACAGCGAAACAGATCAGTCTGCGGGTGACTATTTACGCTCTCACACCCCTGATTTCGGTCGGGTTTCAATCCTGGGTAAAAGCAATCGGCTGTCTAACCGTTCTGATGAACTGTGATACAGCGAAACAGATCAGTCTGCGGATGACTATTTACGCCCTCACACCCTGATTGAGCACTCTGGAAGAATGGTAGACTTTGAAAAAACAGTAGCTGCTCTGGCTTCTACGCATCGTTCATTCAGCAATGAATTAGAACACTCTCAGCTATTGGGCATGTATAATGATAATATACACGCTAAAAAGCCTGCCTCCTTCTACCGAGCACTCATAGCTCAGATGTAGAATCGCCGACTGACGCCAATTCGGTCGAGTTTCAATCCTGGGTAAAAAGCAATCGGATGTCTAACCGTATTGATGAGCTGTTAACAGCGAAACAGATTTTTCTGCCGTATGACTATATATATAAATGAGATTTCCCTGACGATCCGTTTAGGTGAAACCTAGGTAGTTCCGTTTGGCTCACTCGGTATTTTTACTATATATATATATATATATATATATATATATATATATATATATATATAACGGTCTTTATTACAATATTATATTAGTGGTTTTTTAATGTGTTTATTAATTACTTAATTTATTATTTCTTTGGTGTAATTTATTTAACTTATTTTTCACATTCATTTTATTTTATTTTTTCATTTTGATTTATTTTACATGGCTATGAAAATGGCAGATTATTTGGTACATTTTAGACATTTGATGTTTTTTTTACTATCGTCCAGACAGAAAAGCCTCACAAACCACGGAAGTGGTTCGCTAAGCTTAGTGTTGATGGCTTTAGCTCTTTTGATCAAGAACGCTGAAGTCGACCATCTTCCCAGTACATATGACGACCAAATTACGACATTGAGTGAGTATAACCCGCATTATACAACGGAGTAATTGACAGAAATATTAAATTATCAAAATACACCATTCATGAGTACTGATTGAAGTTTGTGTACTCAAAATGCCATGATGTTATTTACCACAGGATCTGATTGGAAAAATCTTTTGGATAATATTTCTGTGTGTGATTTGCATAAACCTAATGAAATGAAACCATTTTAATCAAATTGTAACAGCTAATGAGAAATGGATAATTGACAACAATTTTCAGTGGGGTAATGACATGCGCTAACTTTTATTAAGATGAATGCTACACACTTGGACGAATGATATTCCCGTAGTAGGTTGCCATTACTAGGCAAGTGATATTCCCGGAGAATGTTGTTATTACCTTCTGCGGTAGACTGGTTGGCATCCAAGTCTATAGAATCCAATCTGTTGTGATATTTAACACATATCTGGAGGTAGATGCAAGGGATTCGTACCTTTCTCAAAGCATTTGCGCTCATGTGCATATCATTGAACTGAACTGGAATTCGAACTCAGGTCTTCGATTTCTTGTTCCGAACCGATATGCACTGCACCACAACGCCAAATGCAGGTCTTGATTCTAAGAAAGTCATGCTGTACATTTGTTGGGATTGGAAAGGAATCCTGTGCTATGGGATTCTGCCAAATAAAGTCAATAGAATCTAAAATGTACTACATGCATCTGAACCAATTAAAGACACAGATTCTAGAAATTTACCAGAAGTGACGAACATGAAAAGTATTGCTGTTTATCAGGATAATGCTAGAACTCACGGTTCTTTGACGATAGAGCAAAACTTGCTGTATTTATGTTGAGATGTATTAACCCCATTGGCAATATTCACCAGAAATTATTACTTTGAATTTTTATTTATTCTAAACCTTGCAACACATATTCAAATGTAACAGTTTTAATTCTATGGCTTCCCTCAGTCTTTTCTGCAAGATATGTGCTCGGAACGAGAAATCGGGGAGCCAAAGTTCGAATTCCAGTGGAATTTCTTGCATTCACTTACGCGCAAATACTCTTCCGAAAATTATTACTCTTTCTCTTCTTTCCAGTTGTAAATTAAATAACAAGAGAGTTTAGGTTCTATAGGCTTGGCTGGCAACCAGTCTAATGCAGAAAGTAATGGCAACCTAGTGCGTGATAATCTTCCGCCCAGTCAGTCATGTCTCAAAAGAGACATAATCGCCCAGTGCGTGTATCACGTATGGCACTTAACTGACTGAATGAAAATAATAGTTACAAATATAAGTAAAGCTGTTACTGGGCAAAAAGTGGGGGATCAATTTTCTATTGTTATTAAGTAATAAACTGATCCCCCTACTAATTACTACTTATTAATATAATCCGTCTCTTCTCTCTTCAGCTATAGTTAAAACAACAGGATAGAAAATTTTCTGCACGGTCAGTCATGTCTCTTTCGAGACATGATCACCCAAAACGTGTATCACGTATGGCACTTAACTGACTGAATGAAAATAATAGTTACAAATATAAGTAAAGCTGTTACTGGGCAAAAAGTGGGGGATCAATTTTCTATTGTTATTAAGTAATAAACTGATCCCCCTACTAATTACTACTTATTAATACAATCCGTCTCTTCTCTCTTCAGCTATAGTTTAAAGAGCAGGATAGAAAATCTTCTGCCCAGTGAGTCATGTCTCTTTTGAGACTTGATCGCCCAATGCTTGTATCACGTATAGCAACTGACTGATTGAATATGTCTTCCCTCAGTCTTTTCTACAAGTCTTTTCATGGCAACTGCTCGGATGGGTGTTTTTCTTTTCTGATCTCTCGACCAAATGTATTTACTTGTGATGCTGTATTGGCATTAAGCGTCAAACTAGTTTCTTAAGAAACGACTAAAATTGTAGGAACGCGGAAACTTTAAGTTAAAATGAAGATAATGTGTGCAAAAAAATGGTTGATAATTAGTTGAATAAAAATTTAATGGCATGCTTTTGTTCTCTTTATTAATTTTCCTTAAAACTACCATAAACTTTAATTTCCTTTAACAATTGCCCTGAACTTTCCGCTCTATCCATTATAAATGCCTCATTTTATTTTCTTGACTCAAAAATACAGTAAAATTATTTTTGTTCGAGAAATGCGAAGCAATTGCTTAAATGACTTTATATGATTCCAGTCGTTCGTAAAACTGCTGATATAAGCAGATCAGTTTTTTCAGATAAATTAATTACTGTATTTTCCGGCCTACAAGACGATGCGGCTTAGGAGACGCACTCTAAACTTGGAAAAAAAATTCTAAGAAAAATAAATCATTCTCTTACAACAGAACATTCAACATTCACCATTCACGTTCATATCACGTTTCATATTTTTTGTCTGGCAATGACATATATTTAGTGATTAATAAACATACTATATATCATTCCAAGGGTGATTGATTTTCATAAAAATGAATTATTTTTTTAAAATATGCCTGTAAAAATATTTTAAAAATCAAAGAATTTTATTCATCCTCAAATCCCCAAAACTCGTCACTAAGTGCCATACGTGATACACACTTGGGGAGAATAGAAACGAAAACGAAACTTGTACTTAACATCAGCAAGAAACAGCTGAAGACACGTAATGAGGAAGGAGGGATTGGAAAATCTGACACTCACAAGGACAGAGAAAAAGTGACGTGGGGAAAAAGTACATGACATGCTTCATGGGCTCAAGCAGATAGATGGTAGAGCGGGGTTTAAAAGAAATAACTGCAAAAAATGTATTGATAGCTACAAGGAACCGGAAGATGTGGAGGGCAATAACCGTTTACTCCCTGAACAAACATGGCGCATAAAAGAAGTGTAGAAAGGTGCTCCTCTCCGTATGCTGCATGCGGTTTATGGAATTTCCACAACAATTTGGCTTTTACTGATTGGGACATTTCTAGCCCAACGGTCAACCTGTTTTGGATTCAGAGTTGCCATTAATCTAGACTGAGTTCCATGAAAGATTAGAGAATCTAGTCTAGTTTGTCATTAACGTTTGAGTGCTGGAGAATCGATGAGTTCCATACATTCTGTCGTGAACCCGGTTAAGTGTCCAGGAAGAAATAATACAACAACCAAATAGGAAATACCGATATATTTATATATATATATATATATATATATATATATATATATATATATATATATATATATATATTAAACACAGCAAAATACAAATACTTGGAACTCTGTTAGTAGAACGATAAATACGGGTTAGGAAGTAATACTAGAACTGGGACTCGCAATGGTAGTACGGTAGCAGTCTTGGATATCTCTGCCTATCGCTCTGCGTTATGCTGATCTGCTGATCTCTCTCTGAGCTCTCACTCTCTGCTTAGCTCAATGATCTCTCTCTCTCTCTCTCTCTCTCTCTCTCTCTCTCTCTCTCTCTGAGCTCTGCTCTTCTCTTGTGAGGGGAAGTATATGTAGTTGTAGGAAGAGTTCAATCTGTTGTAATGGGTGATGCCACCATAAAAATACCACGTCACACCTTATATCCGGCCACTTAACATTTTTTAATCATTTCACCCCAAGCAAGGCATTCCACTGCCACTATTGCGCCTGGGGGTTACATAGGAGAAAGTGATGAGAAAGAGTGGTTAGTTATAGGAAATGTCGGAAGGAGGGTGATAGACGGATGAGGATACCGAGGATGGGAGTAGGGTAGATGAGAAAAGTGCTTGAGGGAATGGATGCGAGTTAGTGTGATAGATGTCTATTGACCATACATTTAAACTTCTGGAGATTGTTACTGTCGGGGAAGCAAGTATACAAATGAATATTTTATGTAATGAGACACCATGTGACTAATAGTCCGCATCTACAAACGTCTTGAGAGTCCTGCGTTTGGACAAACGATGTAACTCTCTTGTTTTGCATCGAAACAATGTTGGACATAGTTTTGATTTCGTTAATGCCACTCTAAGATACCTGTCGGGGACCCGGTTAAGAAGCCCATCAAGAAATAATATACCAACAAGGAAATAAATATATATATATTTTAAACACAACAAAATACAAATACGTGGAACTCTGTTAATAGAATGAATAAATACGAATTAGAAAGTAATACAGTAATTGGGGATTCGCCATGATAATACGGTAGCAGTCTTGGCTATCTCTGCCTATCTCTCTGCTTTATACTGATCTTCTGATCTCTCTCTCTCTCACTCTCTCTCTCTCTGAGCTCTCTCTCTCTCTCTCTCTCTCTCTCTCTGAGCTCTCTGCCCTTCTCTAGAGAGGGAAGTATATATAGTTGAAGGAAGAGTTCAGTTCGTTGAATGAGTAATGCCACCATGAAATTTCCAAAAAAATTTTGTGCGAAATCGAACGCAACATATATCTACTGGAAATTGAACGCCACGCTAATCTATCTTCTTCAGCTCATCTATATAGTACCATTCAAGAGAGTGAACAGGTGCTTAGTTATACATGATTACATATTTGCTTTCTGACATATTTTTGATGTCAGTTTAAGCCTTATATTTAGATGTCAGAGACTGGAAGAAAAAGGGCTCCATTTAGGATAAATCGATAATTCATTCCCTGAGACCGATGTCTTATAAATACGAAAAAAAAGGTGGGGATCTTTCTAGGATATTTGTTATTAAGAGACAAAACATAGTTAGGACGAAATTTAATGAAGTTAAAAATAGATTGCTTGAAGAATTTATTGCGTTTTACCGCCGCCCTTAGCTAGAAATATTTGAAAAAATAAAGGAAGTAACTTTCGTAGAAGGATATGAATTTTGTTTATGGACCGGGAGTGAAATAAATTCATTTCTCTTTCCTCATTAAAGACGTAACTGACAGCACACACATCATAATCTTAAATATTAAAATTGATGACGGTAATAATAATAATAATAATAATAATAATAATAATAATCGTTACAGAAATGAAATAATGCTAGCTATTGTATTTTTTTTTTTTTTGGTTAGCCAGAACGAACAATCTCAATATTGGATAATGTAACAAACGGAACAACATTGAAACGTAGGCGACTGCTATAAAACGAATCGAAATTATAAAATAAATTAAAACAAAAATAGCCGAAAATCCGAAAGAAAAGAGAGATAGGCAAAAATAAATGCTTTTATACACAAAAGAAATGTTTCAAAAAACAAGAAAAAACGCGAGAGAAATGAATACATAAACGAAGTCGCAAAAAAGCAAACGCCATCAAAGTGAGAAATTCTGGAATAAGATATGAAATTAAAAAAAAAAATGACAAATTTTTCAGCGGAGAATGTATTCAGAAAACTCAACCGAAATACGTGTTCTGACAAATTAATTTCCTAAATGAAAACTGTGAATGCAAAGTGTAACACCCCAGCTGAAGATCCGAACAATTTCTCCGGCGTCCTTTCTCCATGTTGTAATGTTGCCGGGGGGTTGGTTGAAAAAGTCGAAGTCTCAAGCTGGGGGTACAAGATAAACTATTGAAGGAACGAACTTCCACAACTTGGATGAGTTTAATCGATGCTTTATTTCGTTCAGTGTTAGTCTTGCAGTTGGAGCAGGCGATGTGACACTCAGCTCTAACTCTAATTAATGGAGATCAAATGCCGAACTGACCGACTCAGACGAACGGAGTTTCCCTTCTTCAGTGAGCCTGACACACGTAGCTACTTCAAGCACACGCCCGGCTGAACTGATGGGGTCGGAAAAATCACTTGTATTTATATTGAAATAATCGGAAGTCCACTAGACCACCGGCTTCAAACAAAAGATAATCATTGATGAATGTAAGTCCAAAATTTCGATATCTAAACATCCCGCAGACATTCTGTCTGCACTCAGCCTCCAACAACGTATTTTCCAGGATTGTTTTTATCTTTTTATCTTAATAAAGCTTCTTGTGAAGGCCGTCGGGTGTTTTTATAGCCCTGACACTTTACCCGTAACCAGGCGTTTTTTTTTTATTGCCTTTATCAATCTTTTCTTTATTTTCTTAATGTGTGGTCAAGATGCAGTAAAGACAGTTTTTGACCTGGTCACCTAAAATCTATTTCCTAAACGTTTATATTTTATCACATCAAATCACTTAATCAAATATTTTATTGGGAGACTGGTAGCATTTAACAGTAATCTGATACCCTTTTCTCTTCCACAAATTTACTTATAAAAGAAAAAGCGTTTATTTATTTATTTTCTCCTTTTCTTTTTCACTTAGTACTTTTGTTAAACGAAACACATGTTTTGAAACTATTTTTCTATTCTTAACCATTTTCTATTCTTAATCTATTATAATAAAATACATATTTTACAAATCCACCTTTAATATACGCCTAGTTATCGTGGCACACTAAGTGTACGCACTTGGTCACAATTTGCCGATGTCATCTTCAAAATATTCACCTTGTGGATCTCCCTTCCATATACTTGCTTCCTTGATAGCTACAATCTCCAAGAGTTTAAATGCAACGCCAATTGCCATCTCTTATCACCTTTACTCCCATACATTCCTCGATACCCGTGTACCTTGTTTTTTTTTCACTTTCCAGTCTATTCTCACGCAACTCTCTTTACAACAGTATTCCCATCTTTGTCTTATACATTCCCCGAGACCCCCTGTAAATTGTTTCTCATTATCTTTGCTCTCCTCTTATGTTGCCCCTTGTGTACCCCTTGGCAGTTCTGCTTTGCTTAGGATAAAACGATTTGTTTTATACCTACTTGTATACGTGAATGCAATGTTCCTATTCTCTTACACTGCCGGCTTTAATTATTAGGCCACCACAATTTTTTTAAAGAAATTATGTATTTCATACTATTTATAGTATTTATTGTCAAAATAAAAATATAATGGGTCTTTTGTTATTATTACTTTGCAAAATTCTACAAGGCAAGGAAGCAAAGATGAACTCGTCCGAATCACCCTAAATTGCTTCATTCTTTCAGTGATGAAACTGCAGTATATGCAATTATTAAATATTTATAAATTCATTTGATGCATATGTTATTGTGCAGTATCAACAAACGAACCATTCTAATTTCATTTACAAGTATTCACTTGGCAATAAATACTAAAAAAACAGTATGAAATACACCATTTTGAAGACACTGGGATGACCTAATAATGGCCGGTAGTGTACATGGACACTAGTGGAGTAGAGTAGAGTAGAGTAGAGTGACCACATTAATCCAAACGCTCTCTCTTTCTGAAAGGAGGCTCTACCAATATGTCGCCACGATTGGGGTGAAAAATATACAGGACCCAACCTTCAGCAATATTAGCAAAAGAATTATTCTATTTTCATTTACAATTATTCACTTGACAATAAATACTAAAAATATTATAAATACATCATTTTTTAAAGCTCTGGGGTGGCCTAATAATTATGACCTGTCGTGTATATATATATATATATATATATATATATATTTTAAATCAGATACGTTAATCAAAGTGAAAAAAGCAGGAAGGTAAATTCCAAAAACCCGATCCTAATTAATATTAAAAATTTTATTTTAATATTAAAAAATGATACAGGAGGAGAGCTCCATGTAATAAAATATTACAGAGCAAATATAAAGTAAAAAAGGATTAATTCAATGATGTTGAATGACCATTTCGATGTGAAAATCCCCACGGGGGATAACACATCACCTCAGCAACCGAAAAATCCTTTCAGAAACTGGAGAAAAATCAGGGGATTTTCACATCGAAATGGTCATTCAACATCATTGAATTAATCCTTTTTTAATTTATATATATATATATATATATATATATATATATATATGTGTGTGTGTGTGTGTGTGTGTGTGTGTGTGTGTGTGAAGGAAGAGCATTTTTATTTCAGTCAATTTCCAGGAAGAATTGAAAACAAAACATCAAAATATGGTGTTATAAAGTATATCACATCAGCGGTTGAGAATCATGCAGGTGTATTTTTTGCGTTTTAAGGGCAGGAATTTTTAGCATGATTGAGTGTCCATCTTAGGACAGTGCAGAGGATCAGGAAAGAGTTTGATGAGTCTAATTGAGATTACTATGGTACGTCAGCTGTAAAAAAAACTCACTATGAAGAAACGAACCCTCGAATTTGTTGGTAAGAACGAGGCTTTTGTTGAAAATAACGCCACTAAGTCAATCAGGTTCATAACCAGAGAGGTAGTGCTGCCGTGATTGAAGATGGTGTTCGCTGGAGGACCCTATCTCTGGAAACATGATTCTGCACAATGCTGCACAAGCAGGAGTCCTCAGTCATAGCTGTTAAACAATTTCAGCGACCACATAACCTTCATATCTTGCCACCTAACTTATTAATCTGCAACAACGTTGTTTATTTTGTGTGTTACGCAGTTGAGCAAGAGACCAACAAAACTCTTTGTGACATCAAAGATAAACTGAAGGCTAAGATTACGGCAGTATTCACTTCATTAATCATGGATACCGTCTAGAAAAGTTGGAGATGATTCCAAAGATCTATATATTATATAGATCTTTGGAATTTCTCAAACTTTCATATGTGGGCGTGTTTGCTGTTTTTCTTACAATCTTGCTCGTTAAATCCCTTCCGTGTTTGAAATCATTTACTTTTCGTTGACCAGAACATTTTTTATACTGACTTTAAAAATCTGCTTTTGTCTTATACTTCAGAATTGATTTCGGCGATTTTTAATCAAATCCACGGGTCATCTCGTCGATTTTGTTGATTTTGGTATTTTATTTTTTGCAATGGTTTGCGATATCTTTTGTTAGCGCCTTTGCGTGTAGTGTGTCTATGTGCGTCTTAGGTTTTTCTTGTTGCTTTGTTGAGGGAAGGCTTGTGTTTTTTTCATAAATATTTCTTCCTGATTTATGAGTGTGTCATAATCTGCATTTTGGTAGATAGGCATTACTCTGAATTTATATATATATTCGTGTATATGTTGGGAAACGTACACTTTCCTGTTATTGGCTAGTTTAATGTTACTTTTGTGCAAGGCTACTCTTTTATTCAGGTTTTGTGTCTCCTGCACGTTTTTTTTTCATTTACCGACTTTTCGAAAATAAATTACGTTTTAAAGTTGCAGCTCAGATTTATTTTTTATTTCGAATGTGTTTTCGAATTGAAGTGGTCGTTTTCTATTATGTGTTGTATACCCCATATCTTTTTTATTGCATTTTGTGACCCACTGTGTTTGCGTTACTCGAATCAGGTTAGTATGTTTTTTTTTAATATTGTGGTTGACGTTTGCTTTTAATTAGTTTAGTCTTCCTTCAGATTTCTTTATATTTGCTTTTGTTGTGTGTGTTAATGTATGCGAGAAGTTTTTCTTTTTTTACATGATTTTATTTTTCTTGTTCTCTTTCTCTTTCTCCTTAACTATTTCAAAAATTACCACTAGAACATTTTGTACAAACCCTCGATACATTAACTTTCTCAGTGAACATTAATTTCTACGAATTCTTTTTATTCTTTCCTCTTAATAAATTTCTATTTAAACATTCAAAATATATATTTTATTATTCCACTCTTCTACACTAATCAACACATTCCAACTGACAACCAACCTTCTGATGAAAACCTGATGATAAATTCTGGATAAATCCTGTAATCTGTAGGGAGATCGGTTAAGTCTGACACAAGGCCGAACAACGAAACATTAGCCAACTCTCTATACTTCAAACTACTCACTAACGAACCCACACAAAAAATAAACTATTTCATAATAATAATTTTTCATATTCACGTACCAACACATCCACCCATCAAATGCACTCACTAAGACATACCAGCCCACCCACTAACGAGCCCACGTAACGGACCACTACTTTATATCATAAACAGACACAACTACAAAAAAAAAATCACCACAACACAAAACAGAGCTCACTACTACTACAAATCGAAACATACTCACCCACCCAAGATCACCAAGTTAGGACAACACCACATTTTCCAACCCAAACCCCTACCACCCAGAAATGTCAAAACATATAAATAGAGGTCCCTCACGAAGTAGAAAACATTTTTAGAACATCCGATCCGAAAGAAAATACTAATTTAAAAATCCATAACTTATTATTGTTAATCATTCCTCATGTTATAGTCTTCATATTATTAATCGTGCCTCATTTTAAAAGAAGAGAAAATAAACCTTCTAAAAATCTAAAATTTTGTCCCACCTCTAAAAGTAACATTACAGACATAAGAAATATCTTTACACAATAATAAGAATACTACCGATATTTCAACCGTAAAAAACAAATCTAAATATTTCGCAAATAAAATAACAATTCGAATTAAATTAAGATATTCTTTGAAAAACTCTGAGACATAATTTTTCGAAACAATCAACTACCCCATATCAATCTCGTACCCAAACAAAAACTAGCATTAGAAAACATTTGTAAGTACAATGGCAAAATAATAAAAGAAGTTTACAAGAGCAGTGCTGTAGTTATTATGGACAAAACTTACTACAAATCAAATACTCATGGTATGTTAGGAGACGAAAATAAATACAGATTAATCAACCATAATATAAATAAAGACATTAAATCAAGCATAAAAAAAAGTTCTGCCTTAAGGCAGAATATTAACGAAAAAAGAAAACAGCAGAATATTAACGAAATACAGCAGAATATTAACGAAAAAAGAAAAATATGTTTTACAAATTTTATTTAAAAATCAGCAGTTTTTTACGGTCTCCCAAAGATGTATAAATCAAACACAATTAAAGCAGCTCTCCAGAAACAGTCTGTCAGTCAGTCTGTCAGTGGATGTGCGTTTTGGTGCAGTGGTTATCGGCTGAGTTCGAATTCCAGTTGAATTCCTTGCATTCACTTACGAGCAAATACCCTTGCGAAAGGTATTAATCCGTCTCTTTCCTCCAATGATGAGTTTAATTTCGTTGTTTTTCTTCTTTTTTAACGTTTTTCAGTGCAGTTCTATTAATCACACCCTTAGCTTTACCATTGACCAAAATATTTTGGAATATTTCAATATTTAAACATTTTCTGGGGAGGATCAGTTTCTCATACAACGTTATTGCAATTCGAGCCTGCATTTTGAAACCAGTCACCGTTACGACATTACCGCCATCTGTAAATGTGTTCATTATCAATTCTTTTGGGCTTTTTTCAGTGCAATGTTATATTTTACACCTTAAACATTACGAATGACGAAAAAAAAATTGCAAAAATTTAAATGTTTAAACAATTTTAGGCGGGACCAGTTTCTCATACAAACTTATAGTGGTTGAAAATGGAGGATCAATTTACTTTAACGTTGTATGAGAAACTGACCCCTCACAAAATTTATTTAAATATTATAATTTAAAAAAATTCTTTTGATAATCGGAAAGTTTAAGTAAAAGTCGATAGGACTGCGCTGAATAAAGTTAAAGAAAATGAAAAACAACTTAAAATAAACGTGGTGGTAGTCTGCTTCAGTACCGCCACAAAATGATATTCAAGCAACAAGTACTGTGATGGGATAAAAAATAGCACCAACATATACGAGACTCACACTAGCATATCTCGAAAAAAAAACTTATACGACCAAATAGAACACAAATATGGGGAAGACATAAAAACAGAATTAACTAAATCCTGGAAAAGCTATCTAGAGGATTGTTTTATCTTTTGAAGATCAACATAGAGATACATAAATAAATTACACAATCTACTCCAAAACTTGCATCCCAAGATTAGGTTCACACTATATTGTAGCTATAATAAATTGCCTTTCCTAGACATACTCCTGAAAACAAAAACAATTACATCATAAGAGAAATTTACTATAAACCCACAGACCCCCAGTAATACTTCTATTTCAGGATTTACTAGCCTAAATGTTGTTTAAAATCAATACCCTGCTCCCTAGCATGACGAATTTGAATAAATGTAGCTGACAAAACTCTTCGTAAAATACTCCTAGAGAAACTACGAAAAGCACTAAAAATAAGAGGATACCCCACTCCAGTAATAAACAAGGGCTTCCAACTGGCAGAAGAAATATCATTAGAATCTCTCCGGAATAAAAAAAATAATATGAAAAAGAAGAAAAAATTCTAGCATACGCCTCCACATACAAAAAAGTAAGTCAGTATTATTTTAAATACGATAAAATAAAAGAAATATTAAAAACAACTAAAATAATTAAAAGCAAACGCCGACCAAAAAATAAAAAGACTTACTAACCTCGTCAAAATTCATTCAACACACAACACAGGGGAACACGAAATGCAACATGTGGGTTATGCAACATAATAACAAAAAAAAAAACACTTAAAAAATAACTGTAACCCTAAAAATGTAATTTATGCTCGAAAATGCGATAAATACGCAGAAATATCTGTAGGGGCGACACAAAGGCTGAATAAAAGAATAGCATTGCACAGAAGTAACATTAAGCTAGCCAATAGCATGAAACTGTACGTTTTCCAACACTTACACGAATGTAGTAGAGGTAAATTTAGAGTAATGCCTATCTACCAAAATGCGGACTATGACACTCTCATGATGCAGGAAGAAATTTTTATTAAAAATACAAATCTTCTCTCAACAAAACAACATGAAAAACCTAAGACACACTCATAAAGACAAACTACATTCAAACGTGCTAAAAAAATTCGCGATCCATTGCAAAAATTCATTCAGTCAGATGGACGATCATGTCTCGAAAGAGACATGACTGACTGGGCAGAAGATTATCCCGCAGTATGTTGCGATTGCTTTCTGCGGTAAACTGGTTGCGGACCAAGGCTACAGAACCCAATCTGTCTTGTTATTTAACCCATAACTGGAAGGAATAGACGGATAAATACCTTTCCCAAGGGTATTTGCGCGTAAGTGAATGCAATGAATTCAGCTGGAATTCGAAAAAAAATACCTAGACGACCCGGAGAATTGAAACAAAATCTCTGAAAATATTTTTCAAGTGTAAAGACGAAACCAAATTTCGCAAGTCAGTGTAAAAAAATAAAATTTTGATCAATGAAAAGTGAATGATTCCCAAAAAGGAAGCGATTTATCGACCCATTAATAAAAAGAAAAAAAAACAGTAGTAGTGTTGTCATAACCTGCTATGACAACCGTAAACACCTTTGAGTCAAATTGACAAACGAAATAACGTAAAGCGTGTTATTACCGTTCTAAGGAATTTGTGGTCAACGCGAAACGCTAACGAGTGGCTTAGAAATCGATAGAATTTCCGTCAAGATTTTTTCTCAATTTCAACAAAGTCTGATGCTGTCGGAACTTTTCACGATTACACCGACCAAATATATCTACCTCGGAGATAATGTGATTGTCTCAGTTTAACGAACTTTGATTACTGCCTGCATATAACATCCTCCTCTCTGGTTGTCCTGAACTTTCCAAAGCAAATCGCAACTTTATTGTCTAGTCGTAATCTGACAATCATCTTCACATTCTTGGATTTTAATTGCCCCAGTGAATTTCCGTTCGGTTAGCAATTCTAATCCACGGCTTCTTGCTTCACTCTAATGTAGAGAGACTGAGAGGGAAAAATGTCTGAGATAATGAACAATGAATATTTTAAACTTTATTTCGATCCTTTACGTTGTATTGGACAGTTTGTAAATGCTCTTTATAATTATGTTTTTAAATATATTTTCTATTTCTTTTCCGTGTCTTTGACATTTCTAATCTGTCTTTTATGACTGACTTCTTTCAGGAAAACCTATTTGTAAGTAGGCTTCGGCATTCTCAGAGAATAAAGCATTTACTGAAAGACCAGCCCTCCTGCAAGAGTCAATGCAACTTAAGTTGAGTTATCAATAGTAAAAACGTTTCTTTAAAAGTAACTCGAAGAAAAGATTTTTTTTCTTTTAATATACAAAAGCGATAATGGCCGTTTTTAAAGGACGAAGCCAATTAAGTAATGTGTTATTATCGATTTCGTTTCAGTTTAACGGTAAACTGCGAGGAACATTTAATCAAAAAATATAGTGTCGTTCGATTGTAGATTGCTATTGTGTATACGGTCACAGCCTCAAAACTTTAGTGTTAAAGCTTTGCTTTCAGCAGAAAATAGCTTGACTTTCAAGAGCAAAACACAAACAGTTTTGAATTCAGCTGTTCTTCCCCTTGACTGGTTGCCAAGCAAAGCTTAGAAAACCCAGTCTGCATCGTTATTTAACCCATATATTTCCTAATAATGATTGTTTCAAACTGATGTACCAGTAGTTTCCCCAAAACCTTTTTGAAAAAGAGTCACGTGTATTAACGCAATTGTTAATTTTAAGAGGAATAGTAACAAATTTTAGTTTTAACTTTATCTCCAAGTAATAGTTGTTTATTTATATTTTTCTCTTGTTATTAAAAAAAGAATAACTTGACTTTATAAGATTCAGCTTCCATAAACATCGAGTGAACTTAAATTCAAATATATTAAAACATCAGGATGTAATATGCACATGATGATTGCATAAAGGATACACCTTATACACAATATATATATATATATATATATATATATATATATATATATATATATATATATATTGTCAGTCAATCTGGGTCTAATATTTAAGTAATTTTTCTATGACAGCATGTAGACATTAAAACATTAAAGCAAAGATTATATTTATCCCCTTTTCTGTTGTAAGTTTTGGATTTAGCTACGATATTTCAAGTAATAATTGGGTCTTTCTATTTTTTTTAAGTTCCAACAATGTATGGATAAAGCATTATATTTTCAGTATTTACTGTTGTTTAAAGATAACATTTGGTTGTTAAATATTATCTTCCTCCTGTCGGAAGTACTGTCAAATTAAACTTTAACATCATTATCATCCGGACTCCATGAACAATATGTTCGGACATAAATTGGCCATTCAGTGGGCAAGTTTTATTTTTTCGGCAGTTGCAATTATTTTTAGAAAGGTTTTTGGTAGGGTGACGAATGCAGATTATGTGGGCCAAATATTTGTTTGATATCATAGCATTATGTTGGGAAATATATCTATATCTTTATCTTCGTTTTTAACACAACTATAACTGACTTTAACATTGTTTTTGTTGAAGATTTTTTTAGTGTAGGTGAATGGTAGAAATGTTTGTGAATTAAGTTAAGAAAAAGTTTCCTAATGTTAATTTGAACGTTACGACTAAAGGTTAAATCGAATAATGTTAGATTTACGCGATTTTAACTTATTTCTGTCTACATTGTTTTTAACAGAGCATTATAAATTCATCAAAATTTCTTCTTCAAAGAAAAATTGTGTGTTTATGTTCTTTATTTCTTTTAAATAACGTTTATTACCATCATTGCTAACTATCTGATGAGACGTTGTTCTTTCAAAGTCGAAACAAAATGTATTATTTTATAGTAGATTGAAGTTTGTACATGTTTTAAAGTATAACCCCCCTGCGCTAAAGTGGCAGTGGAATGCCTTGCTTGGGGTGACTTGATTAAAAAAAATAACTTATAATAAATATTAATTGTTCTATTTTTACATTGAGCACTGTTTTAAAATTAATGTTTTGAACGTTGAAAATATTTTCTTCGTTCCTTATTCATTTATATATATATATATATATATATATATATATATATGTAAGAATATACTAAGTTATGATCTAAGATTAAGGACAGGATGGTTAAATAAAAAGAAGACAAGAGGAAACCTGTATTTAAATCGCCTGCGCGTTTCGTCTTTTGACATTTTTCGTTTTTTTTTTTTTTTTTTTTTTGGCTTGATAAAGTCCTTCGCAAGACGAAACGCGTAGCGATTTAAATACAATTTTCCTCTTGTCTTCTTTTTATTTAACTATATGTATATATATATCTATACATACATATATATATATATATATATATATATATATATATATATAATACTCTGTTAAATTTAGCTATGAAATTTAACAATGAGTTCTTTTTGGAGTCTCTCTAGTAGAATTTACTTTACCAAATTTAAAGAATTCTACGAAGAACAAATCTATGAAGTAACATTCTTTGACAAAACAGGTCGTAGAATGTGTACATATTTTGACATGAATTAACCGTGACGGGTGTGTAATGTTTGCAATGCTATTGTTTGGTGGCCAGACTTAGTATTTTTTTTATTGCTTCGAAAGCAAAATAGTCATTTTAAGGCAATTTGCTCGCCACAGTGACGATAATCCAGAGATAAAAATGAAATAAAGTTTGGTGTAGAAAATAAAAACATTTGGTCTTCTCTTTATTTGTACGCCAGTCCTGTCTTTAAGGTTCTCACCATCTGATAGAAGACGTGTTTAATTAAAACTCGGATTCATTGTTAACTAATTAATCTTTCTTGGTTTCCTGGACGTTTGTATAATTTAAATACGATAATAATTTCAAAACTCATTAATTGTAACTTCATGCCAGACATTTGGTGCAAAAAATGTGCCATGTCCCTTCATGACATTGCTGATTATATTTCACGAAATTTCTTTTATTATATTATCTGCGAAGTGCCAGAAATTTGTAGGAAATTTAGAGGAAGAATTTCTCGTTGCATTCGACACAGTTTAGAATTAAAAATAGTTCATCATTTACTGATTGTTACCGAAGATATTCTGCGATGTGCGTTGTCGTAGAATGGAATGAAAAAAACGAAAAGCCGAGTTCGAATTCCAGTTGAATTCGTTGCATTCACGTCGCGAAAATATCCTTGGGAAAGGTATTAATCCGTCTCTTCCCTCCAGTTATGGGTTAAATAACAGATTAGGTTCTATAGCCTTAGCCTTGGATAGCAACCAGTCTACTGCAGAAAGCAATGGCAACCTACTGATGGATAAACTTTTACCCAATCAGTCCTTGTCTCATTTGAGACATGATCGCCCAAGCGTGTATCACGTATGGCAATTAAATGACTGAATTAATATAATAATTGAAAATATAATTAAGGCTTCTACTGGTCATAAAGTAGGGGATCGGTTTTCTATTGTTATGAAGTAATAAACTGGTCCCCCACTAATTAATACTTAATAATATTATACACCTCTTCCCCGTCTAGCTACGAGTCAAATAAAAGGACAGATTGGGGTCAAAACACTATCAAAGTATAAAAATACAATTTTATAGAAATATATGCATAAAAATAGATTTTTGTTGAAAAAATATACATTTTCGAAGGAAAGATATTAACAACAAAACAGTTTTGAAGAAAATCAGTTTTCTAAAATAAAAAAGAATAAAAACAAAAAAAATTAATTAAAATCTGACTAAATCAACCTTCTCACTATAACCGAACATTAAAAAATACCTTCAAAATCTACCTTTTTGGCATTAAATAACCCACAGAGGTCTTGATATGCCGTTAAGCAAAACTCAAACTCAAACCACAAGATGTGCATTATCATATCTGTGATATAAAAATACAGTCACTCACGGACGTAACCGAATGAGTGAATGGCAAACATACTTAATTCTCAGATCGAATTTTATAATGTTACACGATGCCTAAAGTTAGACATATACATATGTCCCAAGTAGAGAAATTATAACAGATATGCAACAACAAACAGTGTGTAAAAAGAGGGAATCTTACATATAATATTTTCCCGAAGTGAAAATTGAAGTAACAGCGGTTTCCCATGAATCTTGTTAGGCAATGTAGCTTTATTTTCTGTACGTCTCAAGAAAAAAGGGACGTTCTTCTTCTCCATATATATATATATATATATATATATATATTATCGCAACTGTCATTCGTCATTCTATACGCTGATATGATTCACTGGTCATCATGTGACCCTCATGATTACCTCGACGAAAGCTATACAATCGTTTTTTATATCCCTAATGTTATTATAAAAACACTTGATGAACATATGAAACTCTATCCCTGCGTTCTTTCAGACTCATCTCAAATTACTATAAGATGTATTCTTAGTGAATATCAATGCATCAAACAATTATTAGGTTGTCCCAAAGTTTCGTAAACACTTGCAAAAAACTGAAATTTTACTCGCCAAGTAATCTATGGTTACCAGAAAAGACTTGCAAAAAATTTTACTCGCTAAAACAACAAAAATTATTGCTCAAAATATAGACTATCAATTTCAAGACTTTCAGCCATCGATCTGCAAGCTTTCGGATCTGGTCAAAGTACCATTCACCCGTCTTCGAATCAAAGAATTCTTGACACGTTTCCTCGACTTCATCAAACGAGTCGAATCGGCGGCCCTTCAGAAAGAGTTGAATTGAGCGGAAAAGGCCGTAATCTGATGTAGCACAGTCAGAACTGTAAGTTGGATGTGGCAGAACCTCAACGCCGTCCAGGTCTTCAAATTTGTCTTTGGTCTTCCTGGTGGTGTGTGGCTTGGCATTGTCCTGCTGCATCAAAGCGTGCTTTCGGTTGATCACAGCCGGGTACTTTTGCTTCAACTTTTCGTAGACCCGCTCAAGTTGCTGACAGTAAAGTTCGTCACTGATGGCACGACCATTCGGAACCAACTGAAAATGCACGATTCGTTCAAAGTTCCACCAAACGCACAACATGGCTTTCTTGCCGAATCGATCTTGTTTTGGAACTGACGGTGTCTGTTGCTCTTTCTGAACTCATCGCATGTCTCGATTGTTCTGCACCAGATAGACCCATTTCGCGTGTGTTTACGAACTTTTCTATATATATATACATATATTTACCACACACACACACACACACACACACACATATATATATATATATATATATATATATATATATATATATCAGAGTAAAAAAATTGGAAACAATATGTTTGCTTATTTTTAATGATAATAGAAAGCCGGAAAACACATCCTAACCAGGGAACAAGGGATGAACCTCTTCACCTGTTTAATAGACGTGGGTGGAGTGTGAACTGGGCGATAGTTTAGTCTATCTACACCAATTGAAAAAAAGTGGGAAGCAAGGCCCAGGGAAGCAGCAGGGCCCAGCGAAGCCGCAAGGCTTCTTCGCTCCGCAGATCTATTGTAATGAAAAAAAAATAACAAAGTAATTATTCGGATTAACTGGAAAATTATTATTATTATTATATATCTATAAGATATATATATATATATATATATATATATATATAATCTTTGATAGAATCCTATGAAACATAAAATATATATATCTACATAAACATATATTTAGTGTATCAAGGCAGCAAGTAATTTTCTAAACATATGCTATTAAATATAAGAGACAATGAATGTCTATTATGTTTAATCATGAGCCGTTCTAAACGTCGTATTTTTGCATTAATTTCAGTTGAAAATAAAGACAAAAATTCTCCAACATTTGGATAATTATTTATTGATTTGTTTCTAAGCTTTCGGCTTACATGGGTCATCTTCAGAGAGGTTATTTAGACTGAAATATTATAACATCCTTCATCACCGACGATTTTGTGTTGACATAAAACTCCACTTGGCAACGGCAATAGTTACCAAAAATAATAAACGCAGTTCTTAAATTTGCGATGCGATTTTATGACAAACAACTGGTAATTGAAGCTTTATAACAAAACATATTTCAACTCGAACAAGACAACCATATTACTACCCAGGTAGGCTTAAAAGAATTACTCAAAGCTGAATCAATCAAACACCGTTACCATAAAAATCCTAATGATATTATAAATACGCCTCTCATAAAAGCAGCCACACATCTCAAAAATAACAGAAATATTGTTATCCGACGTGCCGATAAAACCGATACATTTGTTATTTTAAACCGACAGGAATATCACTCCAATTTACAAGCCATTCTAGACGATCACAATAAATTTAAAAATTTAACTAGGAGTACCACCACCCAACTTGAAAAACATATTAATTAATAAACTTATTACTGCAAACAATGCTGAAATAGGATCTTATAAACTTCAAAAGATTATAGGTGACTCTCAGCCCGGCTAACTTTATGGAAATGTAAAAATTCATAAGCAAGATCATCCCCTCCGATCTATCATTTCTCAAATACCCACACCAATATATAACCTTTCAAAAACAATTAACAAACTAATTACTCCCTATCTTCCTGGTAAATATAGTATTAATTCCACGGACGAACTTTTACAGATTCTCCATTCCGTAAAACCTAAGAATCAAATAATTGCATCTTTGGATGTCCAAAACTAATTCACAAATGTTCCCGTCCATGAAACAACTAACATCATTATCCGTGATGTATACAATCATGCTACTCTCCCATCAATCAATATTAAACCCACTATATTAAAAAAACTATTATTAGCATGCACCACACAAGTACCCTTTCACTATTCCTTAGGCAATATTTATACACAAATATATGGTATTGCGATGGGATCTCCTTTAGGTCCCCTCTTTTCTAATTATTATATGGCAAATCTAGAAAATAAAATAATTAATGACAACAATAAACCCTCTATATATGTAAGATACATAGATGACATCTTTGTTATAGCTAAGAATATCGATCAAATTACATAACTTAAAAGCAAATTTGAAAGTCATTCACATTAGAACTTAATATTAATAACAAACTCCCATTCCTTGATGTATTCATTGATTCTAGCACACATAGATTTACTACTTCTCTATATAGGAAACCCATAGCATAAATTCGTGTCTTCTTAATTATAATAGTGAATGCCCCCAACGATATAAGTTAGCTGTTATAAAAAAAAACTTACTTCAACGCACACAGGTGCTTTCTTCTTCCAAAAATTACACAACATTAAGCAAACGCTAGTCAATAATGGATTTCCTAACTCTGTTATTGATCAACAAATTAAAATGTATCTCAACAAAATTAACAATAATTCTAACAATAATGATAATATTAATAATAATGGTTTACATCAAAATAAACATAACACTATTAACTTATACTATTGCAACCAAATACATAATAATTATAAACAAGATGAAAAAACTCTCAAAAATATAATACGTAGAAATGTTAAACCAGTCGAAAGTAATAACCAAATTAAACTCATTATGTATTATAAAAAATTTAAGACAATTGACCTCATAGTCTCTAATAACCCAACAAGCACTAAACTAAATTCTCTACAAAAAACCAATGTAGTGTACCAATTTACATGCCCATTCAGAGATTGCATCTCTGATACTAATAAAAAACCCACTACATATATTGGTTTTACTACAACCACGCTCTCCCGTAGACATACATGTCATCTTTCTGATAAGAGTACTATTAAACAACATTTCTCTGAAAAACATAAACCTGTAGTTAATATCAGACAGATTCTGGTCAACAATACGGTGATCCTTACTCATACACACTGTAAGAGGAACCTGCAGATTTTGGAGGCCATGTACATCAAATCTAAACAACCAATACTCAATAAAATCAACTTTAAATCCGGAACATATTACATTGCATTTGACTACATGGTTTTGTTGTCATTTCGTGCTATCACGCGGTGTGACGTCATAAAACCGCATCGCAAATTTAAAAACTGCGTTTAATATTTTTGGTAACTATTGCCGTTGCCAAGCGGAGTTTTATGTCAACACAAAATAAAATCGTCGGTGATGGTGGATGTTATAATGTTTCAGTCTTAACAACCTCTCTGAAGATGGCTCATGTGAGCCGAAAGCTTAGAAGCAAATCAATAAATAATTATCCAAATGTTGGAGGATTTTTGTCTTTATTTTCAACTGAAATTAAAGCCAAAATACGACGTTTAGAACGGCTCATGATTGAACATAATAGACATTCATTGTCTCTTATATTTAACAGCATATGTTTATAAACATATATATATATATATATTTTTCTTTTTAATCGTGTCACCCCAAGCAAGGCATTTCACTGCCACTATAGCGCAGGGGGTTACATAGAGGGATTGGGTATAGGAAATGTCAGAAGGAGGGTGATAGACGACTTAGGATGTACATAGGGAGAGAGTTGGAGAGAGTGGGTGTGAGTTAGTGTGTTAGGAGGTGTCTGTTGACCTTACATTTAAACTCCTGGAGGTTGTAGCCGTCGGGGAGTCAAGCATGCGGTAGGGAATTCCACAGGCGGGAAGTGCGAGGAAAGAAGCTGTTGGAGTAGAAATGGCGGTTACATTTCGTCGGTTGCACTGTGAAAGGGTGGGACCTAGTTGCTAATCTAGTATCTCGTGCAAACTCACATCTAGGGGGCACCACTGAGTTAAGTTCGTCAGAACAGAAGCCATGAAAGTATTTATAGAAGAAGCACAGGGAAGCCACGTCACGCTGATGAGAGAGATACTGCAGGCGGTCAGCCAAGTCGGTATCAATCACATTACAGTTTCTTCACTGTATTTTGTCAAGAACCCCGAGGAGAATCCGCCCTTGTATTGAGTACTGCTACCACATCTGGTCGGGTGCCCCTTCTATTCTCCTCGGGGTTCTTGACAAAATACAGCGAAGAAACTGTAATGTGATTGATACCGATTTGGCTGACCGCCTGCAGTATCTCTGCAGGATAGATTCAGGCGGAAATAATTTCCGGGTCCTGCACAGAGAGCTGATTTTCATAGCAGCGGATTTAGCAATGGATTCGACGTAGTCATTCCACTTGAGGTTCGCTGAGAGTGTCAGGCTAAGCAGGAGTAATGTTTTACTCTCTGGGAGGCAAGCCTGTTTCATGCTAATGGGAGGGAGGTGCGGTTATCTGTGGTGGTTAATTGACAGCAGCTTCGTTTTGGGAGAATTGAATTTTACGAGCCATTTCTTACCCCAATCCACCACGGATTGGAGGTCCTTCTCAAGCTCGGCAGCGATGTTCGCCTTGTCACCTACAGCAGATTTTTGATCGAGGCGAGAGTAAACTGTGGTATCATCGGCGTATATTAGGTTATCAGGGAGACCATTGATATATATATATATATATATATATATATAGTCTTTGATAGAAGCCTTCCGGGACCCGAAGAGGCCGCAATTCATCTGTAATTTATGAGAAAATGAACTTGAGAGAGAAATAGATTATAGATATCTTTTTCAACATACAGAAAAAATAGCTAAAATTTGTGGAAACTTTCGTAATTCAAAACGCCAATTCCTCGATTTCTTCCGTCACGGAATATCTGCGTTACGAGAGTCTGATATTTTGTTTAAAGTACAATTTATGATGGGTTCAGAATGTTCAGCGGGTGCAAGTTGCATTCTGCGAGGGCGGGGGTCGATGTTACTAACCACGGCACTACTCGCGTGGAGTAGTTGTTGTTGTTCACATTCCCAGGATTAATGAGGATTTCTCTTTACTAATCTTTTGATTGATGTAATGTGCAATGGCAATATCTTGATTATGTCGTTATTTCCTCCTTTCAAGTCGAGATATCGCTGTGTTTGTAGGTTGGACGTTTAAAGGTAAAGATTAAATAGTTTAGGCTCATATTCCTTTTTTTTCTACAATTTCACCTTATGAAATTTGAAATGTTTTCGTATTGGCTGGGGGGGGTCATCGTACGACATGTACGATTTAGTGCACCAGAAGTAAATCTACTCATTCCGGGGATTAGGTAATTGGAATGCGGATTCATATGGGCGAGAAGAGGAAGTCTGTATTAACCCTCTAGGGCCATTCGTATCATATTTGATACAGTATTTCCCTATAAGGAAACATTTGGTATTTCCCTATAAGGAAACATTTGGTATTCATTGACTGAGCAGTCAGTACTGCTTTCATTTGAAATTTATAAAATATTTCTCTTAAAAAATTTTTCAGGAAAATATTTCTTTCAAGGCTTGTTTTCATACTGTATCAAATATGATACGAATGGCCCTAGAGGGTTAATGTGGTCATATACTGTCGCGACATCTAACGACTAGGTATACAATTAATTATTAGAGAGTTAAACAATTCTATGCAGTTGTTCAATGATATAATTTTTACCATTTCATTGCTCAACAAAACGAAAACCAAACTGGTTAGTGAGAAGCTGACATTTATAAAATGACGAGCAGTATAGCCCGGCGTTGCTAGGATGTAATGATAGCTTTAAAACTAATTCCATCGTCCTGAAGCTCAGACTCTTTGGACGTTGACACGAAAGACTAAAAAGCAATAGTTGTTTCCAGTTAAAGCGAAACCGTCGACTGAAAGAAAAATGAATGGATGTAAATCAAATTTTCATTTCCTGGTATCGATATCAAATAAGTTTTTTTCGTCGTAAACCGAATTTTGAAGAGTAAATAAGTCCTCTGAGTAAATGGTGTCATGGCTGAGACTAAGAACTACAATTATACCTACTTAGAGCCAAACCCGAAGCAAAAAAGGGCTGAAAAAATATACAGGCAGATAAACAGACACACACACAAACATCTTGCCTTATATATATATATATATATATATTATCGATTTCCTGCACTATTGTAAGAACTTCAACCTTGAAACTTCTGAATATCGTTTCTTATGTCTTTGTCTATGAGTTTATGAAATTTGATTAAAATCGGACCATTACTTCTATAACCTGATTTTTACGATTATTGATTTTCGATATTTATCGGGGGGTACCTCGACACACAAACCTAGCTAAGAACACTTGCAGACGCTTATAGTACAACTGTATAAATCTTCAAGAAAATCGGTTTAGCCGTTTCGGAGTATATAGGTAACGGACACACACACAAACACACACGCAGTCATATTTTCATTTATAAATAAGTTTAGATTGGATGAGAGTCTAATTAATATAATGTTCATTAATTCCTTCAACATGATGGATTCAAATCAGATTTCACTGCATACGCGAGGGTTTAATGGGTCCTTATCTCTAACCAGAATGTTATAATGCGAAAGTAACAGCATTTTTGAAGAATTCTCGTGTGTGGCTGTGTGGCTCTGTGTGTGTGTGTGTGTGCGTGCGTGTATGTGTCTCTCTGTGTGTGTGTGTGTGTGTGTGTGTGTGTGTGTGTGTGTGTGTGTGTGTGTGTATGTGTTTGTGTGTGTGCGTGTATGTGTGTGTGTGCGTGTGTGTGCGTGTGTGTGTGTGTGCGCGCGTGCGTGTGTGTGTGTGTGTGTGCGTGTATGTGTCTGTGTGTGTGTGTGTGTGTGCGTGTGTGTGTCTGTGTCTGTGTGTCTGTGTCTGTGTGTGTGCGTGCGTGTGTGTGTGTGTGCGTGCGTGCGTGTGTGTGTGCGTGTGTGTGTGTGTGCGTGCGTGTGTGTGTGTGTGTGTGTTACCCATCTATGAATATTAATGGGTGTATCCCTACCCTCCTCATAAATACCTTGGATACTGATGTGAAGGGCTTTGTATTGCAGTCTAGCGATTGACTTTGCTCAGACGCAATTCTGACATAGTCAGACTCTGCCTTCGGGCAGAGAGTAACCCAGACATGACTCTGCCGAACGTTAGAGAATCGTCTGGAGAAGGGTAGACTTTTAATTTTTCCCTAGCTATACGGCTGGAATTACCCATTATTAAAATGACCGTGTGCCATATTTTGTCTCAAGTAAGGAGGCAGCTGAATGCCTATATTGCTGTCTAGTTGTTTATTTGCTGAATATATAAAGATGACTATTTCATTTTCAAACATACATTTGATTATTTCTCTTTCAGTAACGTTGTAGGTTACAACAATATATATATATATATATATATATATATATATATATATATATATATATATATATATTCTAAATATGTACTGTTAAATATAAGAGAAAATCAGTGTCTATTATGTTTAATCATGAGCCGTTCTAAACGTCGTATTTTGGCTTTAATTTCAGTTGAAAATAAAGACAAAGTCCCTCCAACATATGGATAATTATTGATTGATTTGCTTCTAAGCTTTCGGCTCAGATGAGCCATCTTCAAAGAGGTTATTGAGATGGTAACACAATAAAATCCACCGACGATTTTATTTTGTGTTGACATAAAACTCCGCTAGGCAACGGCAATAGTTACCAAAAATAACAAACGCAGTTCGGCTCATGATTAAACATAATAGACATTCATTGTCTCTTATATTTAACAGCATATGTTTAGAAAATTATTTGCTGCCTCGATAAACTAAATATATATATATATATGTGTGTGTGTGTGTGTGTGTGTGTGTGTGTGTGTGTGTGTGTGTGTGTGCGTGCGTGTGTGTGATTTCTGGTTGAGAAATCACACAAAATAATATATACAAATGCAGATATGGAGATAAAAAATGTAAGTTATATTGAACAAAAATATACAAAATAGAACACGGGTTAGTCAATTCAGGAAAAATAAGGAATACTATTAGTAGAATCAATATGTCAGTATAATGAGTCTATATCCGAAATAACTCCATCAATATGCACCGACTTACAGGCCAAATGACTCCCTGCAATACTCTCTCAATGACAATCACTATATTTAGTTGTCCCTCCCACTAAGTGCAACATGTGACACATGGTCAGTTATGAGTGGGATTTCTGGGCTATATGGCCCGGCCAAAAAATACCTGTCTATATTTTCCCCAGTCGTGCTTCTACCCTTCGTCGGAACCACGACTGGGTTATTGCTCTCTGCTCGGAAGCAGAGAGCGCCCTCTGCCCGAAGGCAGAGGGCTGACAGTGAGAGATGTAGTCGCAGCGAAAAAACTCTCTGTGACAATCACTATATTTAGCTGTCCCTCCCACTAAGGGCAACATGTGACACATGGTCATTTATGAGTGCGAATTTCCCGGCTATATGGCCCGGCCAAAAAATACTTGTCTATTTTTCCCCAGTCGTGCTTCTACGCATCGGCCGAACCACGACTAGGTTATTGCTCTCTGCTCGGAAGCAGAGAGCGCCGTCTGCCCGAAGTCAGAGTGCTGACAGTGAGAAATGCCGTCACAGCGAGAAAACTCTCTGTGACAATCACTGCTGTTCTCTGTATAAGCAGAACTATATGGACAGATCAAGCGAGTCTATTCTTGTATTCAAAAATAGGTGGTCCCCAACAGTATATATATATATATATATATATATATATATATATATATATATTGTACAGTGCAAAAGTATTAGGGCAAGAACTATTTCATAGTATATGAGGCATATTGACAGAAAACAATTTAATTAAAGTAATTTTATTTGATTTACTCAATAAGAAAAAAATACTTGTTGCAAAATTAATTTATATTTAGTGTAATAGCCTTTTGCTTTGATCACATCCTTCATTCTGTCAGGCATTGAAATCACAAGCTTCTTCAATGTATCTACTGGTAGCTCCTGCCAAGTAGCTTGTATTTGTTCCCAAATTTTGTCTTGCAAAGTAACATTAGTCTCACTAAATTTTTTTTTTTATCCAAAATATCCCATAGATGTTCAATAAGGATTGAGATCAGGGCTTTGTGGGTGCCAATTCAAATTTCGAAGCCTTCCTTCCTTTTTAGTTAAATAATTCTTACAGAGATTTGGCTTTTCATCCTGTATTTGAATTCCAGTGAGGTTTTTAGGAAAATATGTGCATATGTGTGCCGGTATCCAGCTGTATAACATTATACAGACCGTTCGTCTGCTGACAAGAACAAAATAACGTTCCCTTCTTCTGTAGAATACCCTTTGGATACTCGCTGAAGTCTTTTTTTTGTATTTTATTCGTCGATTGCTTTTTGCAGATAATTATTTTATTTGTATTTCAACTGTATTCCTCTTTTCCAGTTTGTCTTTTTAATTTAAGGTCTTATTATTTTAGCAGATTCTTTTGCCAACGACACGCTCTCATGAAGTGTTGGCGGAGAGGATCCTCAGGGTTTTGTTATAAAAACATTTTAAAAAAATGTTTCTATATATAAGTAATCGTTAATAATCAAACTACATTCCACAGCCAGATAGTTATTTTAAAATGTGGTCAATACAAAAGTAGAGCATTAATATCTGGTAATTATAATTATTATAAAATTAATAGAATACTGAAAATTAATAGCTATAAAGTTGCGGCGTTAAATCACCATCATCAGGCGGTAAAACTTCATTTTACTGATTTTACTGTCTAAGTTGCTGTCTGCTACAATGATAAAATAATAATTATAATAATAATAATAACAACCATACATGTGTGTGTGTGTGTGTGTGTGTGTGTGTGTGTGTTTAGGCAGCAAATGTTCTTCTGGACATGTCAGTGTAAATAACTGCAAACATTGTATCTGCTTATTTTTAATAAATCCGTTCATACTCTCGGATAATCTTTCGCTTATTATATTTGAAAGATGTACCAGGAAGAGACAACTGAAGTTCCTGGGACATGCAATACGGAAGGAGAGTTTGGAGCACCTGATACTGACAGGCCAGATCGAAGGAAAAAGCGAGAAAGGCAGCGGATAACATATTTGCAGGGCCTAATCAGGTGGATGAAGGAACGGGAGTTGCGTGGTCTAACAGAAGCAAACATACTAAGAGCTACAACGGATAGGGAGACGTGGAGAACCATGATCGCCTACGTCCTGAAGGGACAGGGCACATAGAAGAAGAAGAAGAAGAAGAAGAAGAAGAAGAAGAAATGAGCTGTAACTTTGACAGATTATTTTTGAGGTTTCGTTTTGGACAATTTCCACGTTCTAAAGAATCCTAACCAAGTTGTCTACAATTACATTTGAAGCAAGTAGAAAATTTACAGTCATTTCTAGCAACACATTTTTTAGGTTATATTTTGTTATCACAACTCACACTCCTCGAGACATGAATAATAAAATAATCTGTCAATGTTACAGCTCATTTCTTACATCTTTCATTTATAATACGCAAACGGTTATCCTTGGGGATGAACGGATTTTATTAAAAATAAGCAGACACAATGTTCGCACTCTTTTTAATGGGACATATATAAAATACACCTTAAACTGAGATATATTTTGCATTTTTAAACAAAGGTAAATTTTCATTAACTGCAGTGTAGCTGATTTTAGTTTGATAATAAATATGAACTTAATTATAAATAATATATATTTTTGCAGCTATTTTTTGAAAGTACCTGGGAACATCGGGAAATGAATAATAGAATAATCTGTCAATGTTACAGCTCATTATATATTCTTTTCGTCAGTAAAACCACTCACCTCTTTAATTACTGTTTATAAATCCTTGCCATTCTTTCCAACAGGTTTTGAAAACAAAGACTGAGAATGAGTAATTATTGTGCTCTAAAATCATGCATGAATTAATTTAAGCTCGTGCTATTAATAACTACATTGTTTCTGTCCAATGTCCTATAAGTCATTCTGAGATTCATCATTGGCAGCCATAATCTGAACAATTCAAGATATGCAGATGATACACTGCCGATAGCAAGCAGTGAATGTAAACTACAATACCGCCTACAAAAAATGGCTGGAAAAAGTGAAAAAAAAATTACTAAACATAAACTACAAGAAAACTGAATGCATGGCCATCAGTAAAAAAGCAAGGTCAAAGTACCAAATATACAGGTCGAGGATAATAATATCAAGCAGGTAGAGAAATTTAAAAACCTGTGAAGTATTCTAAAAGAGGACAGAGTGCGAAACTGAGATCTGAAGACGTATTGGCATGGAAACAAAGAAGAGAGTAACTGAATGTGTTATTTAATGCCTGTTCATATGGTAGCGAATGCTGGACAATCTCATTAAAATGAAAAGTGGTCCTAAAAAGGACGTTGAGCAGAATATGAACCGAACATGTGACCAAAGTTGAGGTCTTAGACAAGATGGAAACGAAAAGAAAACTGATACTTAACATGAAAAAAAGACAGCTGGGGTTCCTAGGAAAAGTAATGAGGAAGTAGTGCTTCGAGAATCTGATACTCTCAAGTCAAAAACAGCGAAAAAGAGACGAAGGAAATCAATATGTAACAGACTTGATAGGGTTGAGCATGTCAGAGCTTGGTTTGGGAGATGATAACCTACTGCGGGAAAATCGTCTACCCTGTCAGTCATGACATGATCACCCATGTTTCAGTTACGACAATTAACGGACTGACGTGTATACAAAAGGATGTGCGTTGTAGTGTGATGGATATCGGCTCGGAACGAGAAATCGGAGATCTGAGTTCAAATTCTTTTCATACACTTACGATTATTGATCTATCTATTCTCCCTCAAGCTATAAATTGAATAGCATGACAGATTGGTTTCCAGAGCTTTGGTTTCCAGAGCTTTGGTTTCCAGAGCTTTGGTTTCTAGAGCTTTGGTTTCCAGAGCTTTGGTTTCTAGAGCTTTGGTTTCCAGAGCTTTGGTTTCCAGAGCTTTGGTTTCTAGAGCTTTGCTTTCCAGAGCTTTGGTTTCCAGAGCTTTGGTTTCTAGAGCTTTGGTTTCCAGAGCTTTGGTTTCCAGAGCTTTGGTTTCCAGAGCTTTGGTTTCCAGAGCTTTGGTTTCCAGAGCTTTGGTTTCTAGAGCTTTGGTTTCCAGAGCTTTGGTTTCCAGAGCTTTGGTTTCTAGAGCTTTGGTTTCCAGAGCTTTGGTTTCCAGAGCTTTCGGTCTAACGCTGAAGGTAATGGCAATCTACTGCGGGAAGATCTTCTGCCTAGTTAGACATGATTGCCAAAGCCATCGCGTATTGCACTTACTGAAATAACAAACATAAAAATGTATCAATCGATTAGTTAAAGATAAAGATTTCGTGATGAAAAATTAGGGATTCCTTGAAAGCTTCTGTTGCATAAAGATTTATTTTAAAACTCATTTTTATTATACGAACACGATACTTGAGATTTTTTTGTACATTCCCGCGTAGGATGAAACTTGAATGATTTTTTTTTATCAACCTGTCTGTTTTTTGTAAGTTGGTCCCATACGATTACCATCTGTTCCCCCAATAACACTTGGCTACCAAACAGTTTGTAGTGAAGATGATATTATATCCACAGTTGTTGACATTTTTCCGGTAGGATTAAAGTCTATTCCCCAAGTACTACAACATCTCTTCAAATAGTGTTTTACCGTAAGAAAGACTATGTTAAAAAATAAATCTTGTTCAGTAAAATTCCGTAAGTTTCTTTGGTTGACTTGGATTTTTTAGTCAGATCTCTATGTTAATGTCATCGTGGCTTTCACCCATTACAACAGATTGAACTCTTCCTACAACTACATATACTTCCCCCATATATATATATATATATATATATATATATATATATATATATATTATCGTTATCTCCTATTTTGTTGTTTGAATTATTTCTTGCTGGACACTTAACCGGGTCCACCATAGTTAATATTTTAGTTATTAAATTTATTTTTTAATCATTTCACCTCAAGCAAGGCATTCTACTGCCACTGTTGCGCAGGGGGTTACATAGGGGAAAGTGAAGAGAAAGAGTGGTTAGATATAGGAAATGACGGGAGGAGGGTAATAGACAGATGGGGATACCGAGGAAGGGAAGATAGTTTGAGAGAATGGATGCGAGTTAGTGTGACAGGAGATGTCTATTGATCTTACATTTACATTCCTGGAGATTGTAGTTGTCTAGGAAGCAAGTATATGGAAGGGAATTCCACAGGTGGGAAGTGAGAGAAAAGAAGCTGTTAGAGTAGAAATTGCAGTTACATTTTATCGGTTTCACTGTAAAAGGGTGGGACCTAGTTGCTAATCTAGTAGCTCGTGTAAATTCATATCTAGCGGGCACCAGTGATCTAAGTTTATTAGAGCAGAAGCTGTGAAATTATTTATAGAAGAGGAACAGGGAAGCCATATCACGCCGGTGAGAGAGTGACTGCAGGCGGGCAGCCAAGTCGGTATCAATCACATTAGAGTTTTCCGTTGGATTTTGTCAAGAACCCCGAGGAGAATAGCAAGGGCACGGACCAGATGTGGCAGCAGTATTCAGTACACGGGCGGATGGTAGATTTATATATGTACAGGATGGACTTAGACGGAAAAAGCCTGCTGGCTCTGCACAGAGAACCGACTTGAAATCTTTCTAGGGAATTCTAGACTTGTGTTAGCAATATATTGGTTAGATCATGCGTTATATCTTCGTAAAATAATTATGAATAAAAGTGACTTACTTAGCGGAATAAATAAGTGAACCGAAAATTCTCGCCAGATAAAGTTAAATATAAAAAACCAGGAGATGATAAATAAGAAAACTAAATAAAAACCCCCAAAAATAAGAGAAAAAGTACCAATCAATTTTGTGCACGAAGATGATATATAATTTATACACGACGAAAAATACGAAATCCTATGATGTAAGCGGCAGAACTACTTACTTATGACGTCATGAATATTTATGAACAGCGAATTTGAATCATTTGTTGTATTTATTTATTTATAATTTTTCTTTTTCGGAAAAAAAAAAGAAATTGAGTGAAAGTCGAAATAAATGGTGACGGCGGAGGATGAAAAATAAATGGTGACGGCAGAGGATGAAAAACGAAAGAATGTCGAATATTTATTGTTCGAACGCGTCATTACAGTCGGCAAATGAAAATGCTTATTAGAAAAGACAAGTGAGTTATTTGTAAAATCATCAATGTTACAAACATGAAGAAAGAGACAGGCTCACAGACAGACATACAGACAGACAGACAGAGACAGAGACAAAGAGGCAAAGTGAGATAAGGACATAAAGTCGGCTCCCTGTGCAGGGCCCGGAAATTTTTCCCACCTGAAACTATTCTGCACATATACAAATCTACCATCCGCCCGTGTATTGAATATTGCTGCCATATCTGGTCGGGTGCCCCTGCTGCTCTCCTTGGGCTTCTTGACAAAATACAAAGGAGGATCTGTAACGTGGTTGATACTGACTTGGCAGACCGGCTGCAGCCGCTCTCACACCGGCGTGATGTAGCTTCCCTGTGCCTCTTCTACAAGTACTTTCATGGCTTCTGCTCCGATGAGCTTAGATCACTGGTGCCGCCTAAGCACGAATTTACACGAGATACTAGATTAGCAACTAGGTCCCACCCTTTTACAGTTAAACAAATAAGATGTAACCGTAAATTCTACTCCAACAGCTTCTTTTCTCGCGCTTCCCGCCTGTGGAACTCCCTTCCACAAGTTTGCTTTCCCGACAGTTACAATCTCCAGGTGTTTAAATGTAGGGTCAATAGACACCTCCTATCACACTAACTCCCAACTATTCTCACAACACTCTCATCTACCCAACCCTCATTCTCGGTATCCTCACCCGCGTATGACCCACCCTCTGTTATTTCCTATATTTAATCAGCCTTTCTCCACTCTACGTAGCCCCCTGCACAGTAGTGGCAGTGACATGCCTTGCTCGGGGTGAAACGCTTATAAAAAAAAAATTAAAAAAAAATAGATAGATAGATAGATAGATAGATAGATAGAAAGACTGCCGGCCATAATTATTAAGCTACCGCCAGTCTTTTAAAAGAAATGATGTATTTCGTACTATTTTTAGTACTTATTGTCAAGTGGATAATTCTAAATGAAAATAGAATGTTTTTTTTGTTATTATTACTTTGCAAAATTTTAAAAGGGAAATAGCGACAATTTACCCATCGCATCCTGTAGATTTTGTATATATATATATATATATATATATATATATATATATATATACACTACCGGCCATAATTTTTAGGCTACGAGAGCTTTTTAAAGGAAATGATGTATTTCATCTTATTTTTAGTATTTATTGCCAAGTGGGTAATTCTAAATGAAAATAGAATGGTTCTTTTGTTATTATTACTTTGCAAAATTTTAAAAGGGAAATAGCGACAATTTACACATCGCATCCTGTAGATTATATATATATATATATATATATATATACTACCAGCCATAATTTTTAGGCTACGTGAGTTTTTTAAAGGAAATGATGTATTTCATACTATTTTTAGTATTTATTGCCAAGTGGATAATTCTAAATAAAAATAGAAAGGTTCTTTTGTTATTATTAGTTTGCAAAATTTTACAAGGCAAGGAGGCAAATATATCCGTATCACCTTTAATTTTCTTCATTCTTTCATTGATGAAACTGCAATGTAGGTAATTATTAAATATTTATATTTTCATTTGATGCCCATGTTATTGTGCAGTATTAACAAAAAAAAAACAATTCAATTTTCATTTACAATTATTCACTTGGTAATAAATACCAAAAAACAGTATGAAATACATCATTTTTAACACACTGATGTGGCCTAATAATTATGGCCGGTAGTGTAGATAGATATTTAGATAGAGACAGTGGGAGACGGAGAGAAACGAAAAAATAACTAGATAATTAAAAACACCCAAAATTCATATTTAAGCCGAACACTGAATTTTAATCAAGAAACACGTTCACGTATCGTTTCTTTCGGTGGACATGCGCACTACGTTCGGCGTTTTTTCGGCATTCTTCAGTCAGAGGATATTGGATGCTGAATGGTGCGGTTTTATAAATTAATACTAATTCATCATTCTTTCAAAAAGAGTAATGAAAAAATGTGCTGAAAATCGTTGCCAGTAACAAACCTGAGCATGCAATCTGTCTCGACTTTCAGTTTTGAGATTAATTGTCTAAGCGCAGTTGTTCTCAAACTCTGCGACGCATTTTCGGAATTAAAATTTGCTAGCCTCTTACTAAATTTTTATGTAATAAAAAGCAAATTTAAAATTAAAAACAGAGATTCGAAGTCAGATAACTATCACGGATAACTCTCTCCTCCAATATGCGGAGCGTAGTTACTATATTCTTATTATTGGACATAAGGCAAAAAGTGACAATGATAGAATCATTCAAAAATTATAAGAAGTTGTCCTGGGAGTCATGCATGGATTACAAGCAATCCATAATAATATCTTAAAATTCGAAATCATATTTATTTTTGGCAGAGGAATTTTTTTAACAGTTTCTAAATATTTGATTCTCTTTCGGTCAGTCCAATTCACCTGCCTTCCTCTTTTACTGTACATGTTCTAGCTTTTGTTAAGATATTATATATATATATATATTATATATATATATATATATATGTGTGTGTGTGTGTGTGTGTGTGTGTGTGTGTGTGTGTGTGTGTTTGTGTGTGTGTGTGTGTGTGTTATGTCTTGAAGGCTGTTACAATGCCTTGAATTAATTAAAGGAAGGCCGGGAGGTGATTGTATGACCTATTTATTAAATCTATTGAATCGATATTTCGAGACTATAATCTCATCATCAGAATGGCAGAGAAATCTCCAGACTGTCCGCGTTTCGTCGTTGTCCATCTATGAATGGCTGGCTTTATCCACTGCTGCTGTACGTGTGTGTGTGTGTGTGTGTGTGTGTGTGTGTGTGCGCACGCGCACGTGTGTGTGTGAGTGTGTGTGTGTGTGTGCGCGCGCGCACGTGTGTGTGTGAGTGTGTATGTGTGTGTATTCTAGTTGGGGTTTTTATGGTCTGATGGGATCAGTTTTCAGATGGCTAACACACACACTCACACACACACACACACACACACACATATATATATATATATATATATATAGAGAGAGAGAGAGAGAGATATTTGTTTAATTTTGGTCATAATAAAATTAGGCCAGTACAGAGTTTTATTAAAAATGTTCAATACAATTATATTATAGAACTTTTGAATATTCTTCATTTTTAAACGAGTTACTACGTGACCTAGGTTTCTACCATTAGGTGTCTTCAAGCGATTTGCAATAACTTATTTTACCGTTTATCGTTTTTTTAAAGACACAGACATAACGTTGAGTATAGTAAAAACAGTCAAGACCTACAACAGTGGCAAAATATGTAGACTGTGCCAGGAAGAAAAGATAGAGATTATGCTATTCCCAAGCAAAAATGAACTATTGAATGAAAGAATGGAAATTATGACTAAGTGTAACCAGACGAAAAAATACCTCTTAGGTTCATACAACCATGGATGAAAACAGCCAAGCCTTACAACGGTGGCAAAATATGTAGACTGTGCCAGGAAGAAAAGTTAGTGATTATGTTATTCCCAAACAAAAATGAATTACTGAATGAAAGAACGGAAAATATGACTAAATGTAGCCATGCCAAAAAATACCTATTAAGGTCATACAACCCTGGATAAAAAAGTTATAATTTCTTGTAATTTTAAAAAGAGCGCTTTCAAAAAGTACCCGTCACGTGAACGTTTAAAAAAATCACCGTTACATGAGCGTTCTTAAAAAAAATAAGGTAAACGGTAAAATCAGTTATTGCAAATCGCCTGAAGACACCTAATGGTAGAAACCTAGGTCGGGTAATAACTAGTTTATATATATATATAAAAGCCACCTCAATGTGTTAAAAATATATATATAACTGTAAATTTATCTTTAAACACGTCTAGAAAAACCTACCGAGTATAAATGCGGAGGGGGAAAAATGGAAAGAAAAAAAGAAACAAACTAAGCACTTGAACATTAGTCAAAGTACGAGTCGAAAGAAAAAAAACCGAGACGAGTAACCTAACACGTAAAGCGCTCAATACACTGGTAGAACAAATAAATAAGAAAGTACCTCACCTAGAGCCAACGAACCTACCTAGGTTTCACTTAATGGATCATCAGGCCAACTTGCCCTGATGAACAATTAGGTGAAACCTAGGTAGACCCGTTGGCTCTAGTTTTGGTACTTACTTTATATATATATATCCACCCCGTCTATTGAACAGGTGTAGAGGCTCACCCATTGTTCCCTGTTTAGGATGTGATTTTCGGCTTTCTCTTTTCCAATCTTTTCACTCTTTTCTTTATTATTTTTTTCAGTTGGAGTAGATAGACTAAACTATCGCCCGGTTTGACACTCCACCCACGTTTATTGAACAGGTGAAGAGGCTCATCCCTTGTTTCCTTGTTTAGTGGTTTCCGGCTTTCTCTTTTCCAATCTTTTCACTCTTACGTAGCCCCCTGCACATCAGTGGCATTACCGCCTTGCTCGAGGTGATATAATTAATATATATATATATATATATATATATATTGAGACAATTCATCAAGTTTTTATTAGACCTCAACAGAATGCAGAAAGCACTGGACGGCCGTGTCGTCCTATATAGTTTCAGTTTTTTAGGACTCATCATCAGTGCGCATCTACAGTTTCAGTTTTTATCGTTACTTGAACCAGGTTATTAAGCTCCGGAGTGAGCGACTTGGTTTGAGTAGTCGTGGCTCTGGGAGGCACAGTCCTATGGGTAAATGAGCTTGGATGAGTCCCTCTTAGGTATATGTTAATGGATGGCGCTATATGAAGATTAATGAGTTATCTCTTCGTCACCGGGTCCGTAGTACAGTTGGTATGACATCTGCTTAATGACACAACTGTCTGGGTTTCAATTTCTGGTAATGGATGCTGATGAGTCCCAAATATAGAACGAAACTGCGGTCCAGTTCTTTCTGCTTTCTGTTGAGGTCTAATAAAATCTTGATGAATTATCTAATTATTTCAAATCATCCTACAATTTCTGTATATAAAGAATATATATATATATATGGATAAATAAAATTAAGACAAGAGGGAAACTGTATTTTGAATCGTCTACGCGTTTCGTCCTGTGATGGACATTTTCAAGGCAAAAAGACGATATATATATATATGATATTAACTAAAGCTAGAAAATGTATTCGTTATATGAAATATGTTTTCTTTGCTTTGCTTACAAGAAAAAAGGCATATAATTAAATTGCCCAAAACAGGCTACTTACTGCCATCCTAAGATTATTCACACTTAAAAATGTTATATCAAAAATTATTTCAAACAGTTTACTATTTTCTATATTCTATACTACCAGTATAGCCCAGCTTTGCTCGGGTGTAATGAAAGCTTTAAAACTAATCCATGGTCCTAGACCTCAGACTCAGCCAAAAGTATATTCTTGTGAAGTTTGGTGAGAATCGGATGAAAATTGTGGATGTGTATAAAGGAAACAAAGACAGATAAACAGACACACACACAACCATCTTGCCTTATATATTATCAATTTTCTGCACTATTGTAAGAACTGCAACCTTGATATTTCTGAATATTGTTTCTTATTTCTTTGTCTATGAGTTTATCAAATTTGATTGAAATCGGACCACTCATTCTATAACGCGATTTTTTTTCGATTATAGATTTTCGATATTTATCGGAAGTACATCGACACAAAACCTAGCTAAGAACACTCGCAGACGCTTATAGTACAACTGCGTAAATTTTCAAGAAAATCGGTTCAGTCGTTTCGGAGTCTATCAGTAAAGGACACAGACACACACACAGCCACATACACACACAAAGTTCCATTTATAAATAAGTTTACATAGATTCTCCAAACACACCCCTATTAATTAGTTTAATTTTTTTTATCATATCACATCCGGGCAAGGCGGTACGGCCACTGGTGTGCAGGGGGCTACGTTAAGCGTGAAAGGATTGGAAAAAGAAAGCCGGTAACCTCATCCTAAACAGGGAACAAGGGATGAGCCTCTACAACCTGTTCAATAGACGTGGGTGGAGTGTGAACCGGGCGTTAGTTCAGTCTATCTACTCCAATTGAAAAAAAAATAAGGAAAAGTGAAAAGATTGGAAAAGAGAAAGCCGGAAACCACATCCTAAACAGGGAACAATGGATGAGCCTCTACACCTGTTCAATAGACATGGGTGGAGTGTGAACCGGGCGATAGTTCAGTTTATCTACTCCAATTGAAAAAAAAAAGGAAAAGTGAAAAGATTGGAAAAGAGAAAGCCGGAAACCACATCCTAAACAGGGAACAAGGGATGAGCCTCTACACCTGTTCAATAGACATGGGTGGAGTGTGAACCGGGCGATAGTTCAGTTTATCTACTCCAATTGAAAAAAAAAAAGGAAAAGTGAAAAGATTGGAAAAGAGAAAGCCGGAAACCACATCCTAAACAGGGAACAAGGGATGAGCCTCTACACCTGTTCAATAGACGTGGGTGGAGTGTGAACCGGGCGATAGTTCAGTTTATCTACTCCAATTGAAAAAAAAAAAAGGAAAAGTGAAAAGATTGGAAAAGAGAAAGCCGGAAACCACATCCTAAACAGGGAACAAGGGATGAGCCTCTACACCTGTTCAATAGACATGGGTGGAGTGTGAACCGGGCGATAGTTCAGTCTATCTACTCCAATTGAAAAAAAAATAAGGAAAATGAAAAGATTGGAAAAGAGAAAGCCGGAAACCACATCCTAAACAGGGAACAAGGGATGAGCCTCTACACCTGTTCAATAGACATGGGTGGAGTGTGAACCGGGCGATAGTTCAGTCTATCTACTCCAATTGAAAAAAAAAATAAGGAAAAGTGAAAAGATTGGAAAAGAGAAAGCCGGAATCCGCATCCTAAACAGGGAACAAGGGATGAGCCTCTTCACCTGTTCAATAGACATGGGTGGAGTGTGAACCGGGCGATAGTTCAGTCTATCTACTCCAGTTGAAAAAGAAAAAAGACTGGAAAAGAGAAAGCCGGAAGCCACATCCTAAACAGGGAACAAGGGATGAGCCTCTTCACCTGTTCAATAGACGTGGGTGGAGTGTGAACCGGGCGATAGTACAGTCTATCTACTCCAATTGAAAAAAAAAAAGGAAAAGTGAAAAGATTGGAAAAGAGAAAGCCGGAAACCGCATCCTAAACAGGGAACAAGGGATGAGCCTCTTCACCTGTTCAATAGATGTGGGTGGAGTGTGAACCGGGCGATAGTACAGTCTATCTACTCCAATTGAAAAAAAAAGGAAAAGTGAAAAGATTGGAAAAGAGAAAGCCGGAAACCACATCCTAATAGCAACTTATTTTTTTTTATTTTTACTTTCTCAACTATTTATCTATTATATCGTAATTCTGGTTTTATAGTTAAATTTAATTTGTCACATCTATTTTCTTGCGAATCGTTTCCTTTTTATATTAACAAAACGCTTTAAGATTTTTTTTTATCGTTCTTTTTTTTCAACTGTTGTCTTCGAATAATGATACATTGGCTACCGTCTTATTCCATTTCTTTTAAAGTGTTTGACACTTTCAGGTCTGGTTTACAATGCGACACTTTGATCTAATTTTTAAGCAACTTCATGGACTTTTTTTTTAAATCTTAGCACGTCCCACCCTACTATAATCATCTGATATGACGTCATTTTATATGTCTATTTTTCGTTTATTTTGTTATTTTAAATATCCTTATCAACATATACATCAGCCAGTATATTTAGAACATTTCACTGCCTTATGATGGTGTATCAAACACCAAAACTTGAGAGTATTTGATTTGCAGTATTTAGCGTTCGGCAACAATCGGCCAGCGGACCACATCCGGCCCTCGAGGGAATCTTGTCCGACCCTCGAGGGAATCTTGTCCGGTCCTCGAGGGAATCTTGTCCGGCCCTCGAGGGAATCTTGTCCGGCCCTCGAGGGAATCTTGTCCGGTCCTCGAGGAAATCTTATCCGGCCCTCGAGGGAATTTTGTCCGGCCCACCAGGGAATCTTGTCCGGCCCGCTATCTTCCTCAAGACACGATATAAATATAAGTAAACAAACTAGATTGCGTCGAAATTTTTAAAAAATATATATCTGGAGAATGTGTTTTACTTTTATTTTTTATTTGTAGGGATCGCCAAAATTAATGTAAGTCCTCACTTTCACTTTTTCTGTGAAATTGCTTTCGTGAACTGGCACTTTTAAATGAATATAAAATAGTGTTTTCAACCGATTTTAATGGAATTATTTTTCAATACTTATTTATGAAACATTTATGTTTAAGATGTAATAAATTTTTTTAACAAAATTCTCGTCAGATATTAAATTATATTGAATATAATATATATTGAATATATATATAAGAACATGTGAGAAGCCGTGAGCATTTTGTCTAAAGTGTACAAGGTGTTGCAGCAAACTCCGATACTTGACAAAAAGAAAACGGAAAAGGCCATAAAAAAAGTGTATATGTTGGTTCAAGTTTCCTCTCCGTCTTTGAGCTCTTTCAGGAAGACATATACGAGGTGACTTCAATAAGTTTCCGGACATTGTCTGTAGAAGCATTTAAAATTATTGTCGGTTCTTGAAATTGTATTATGTTATTACTATACATCTGATGAGATGACAGACTCATTTTTATCATTATAATGTTTTACACGTTGTAAATTATACATCCTACACACAAATCCCAAATATAAGAAATGAGGTCTTCCATTCCTTTCCACACCACCTGATGAGAGATTGGAAGACCAATGTCGAAACGAAATGTACAATTTATAATGGATATATATAAAGAGAATTTGAACATGTTCTAAAATAAAATTTATAATAAATATTCACAGCTCAATATTATATATCGAGCAATGTTTTAAATTAATGTTTTGGACGTTGTAATTTTTTCTTTCTTCCTTATTAACTCGGATATATATATATATATATATATATATATATATATATATATTAGTCATCCACATACAAGCCTGTTTCGCTGTGTCACACCTCATTAGTGTGGCTAAACACATCCACTTGATTATGACCGTGATCATAACCCGACCTATTTGGTGTCAGTCAGGGTCGTTACCCCCTATATATAATATGACTAATGGTTACTGATGGAAGTTAGATATTTACTTTGAAAATGCTCAGAACAAAACTAGCGCATAATTTTATTGTAATTATTATGATGTCATTTTTCAGAATTCGATTTCTGCTCTGATCGCACTACATACAATATCTGCAGGAAGACTTAAGGCAGGTAGTAGTGTGTTATTATGGCTCCATTTTATATTTTTCATATCTCCCTAACATCCTTAGCGTTACAGAGACAAAGTTCTCCTTAGTGTGTGGGCTGACAATAAAGACAATCTTTTGTATATCTCAAGCTGCGAGTTTTCAGGGATTCTTTTAATGTGTTGTTTTGTTCCATTTTTTATCATTCCAAGTGCATCTACTATCACTGGCACGACTCTTGTTGTCAATTTCCACTTCTTTTCTATTTTAATTTCATTGGTAGCCTTCGTATATTCGTAAAGAGTACTATATTTTGACAGTTTTTCGGATTCCTTGGTTGCTATAATAATAATAATAATAATAATAATAATAATAGGAAGTAGATTGGATTGCACAAGAGATAGAACGAATGAAAAACAAAACCAGAACAGACATGGGCTGGAATTACAGACAAGGATGTTAAATTTGCACTAAAAAAAGCACACAATTGGAAATTCCCAGGTATAGATAATATTCCTAACTTTTGGCTATCTTATTTAAATACAGCACATAAAAAACTAGCCAAAGAACTTCAAGAAATGGTTGACGATCCCACTAAAATTCTTGCATGGATGACCAAAGGAATTAGATTTCTTTTACCCAAGAATGGTGACACAAACAACCCGAAAAACTACAGACCAATTACATGTCTTCCGACAACATATAAACTATTAACATCTATTTTAACAAAACAGACATATTTACTCTTAGAAAGAAATTACATGATACCGCTTGAACGAAAAGGGTGCAAACGTGGCTGTTATGGATGTAAAGACCAATTGCTTATTAACAAAATGATCCTGGAAAACTGCTACAGTACAAAGAAAAATTTAGTACTGCCTGGATAGATTATCGTAAGGTATTCGATAGTATGCCAGATTCTTGGATTTTAAAGACTTTAAATATATATAAAATATCACCCGTCATCATCAATTTCATCAAACAGTGCATGTCTATATGGAAAACAACCCTTTACCTCAATCATATAAATGGAACCTATAAGTCTGATGAAATAAACATCAAAAGAGGTATATTTCAAGGTGGTTCATTTTCTCCATTACTATTCAGCATATCATTAATAGCACTAACCAGTCAACTTAATAAGACAGAATGTGATTATAAAATAGGCCAAAAGAAAATAAGCCATCTATTTTACATGGATGACTTAAAGTTGTATCCTAAGAATGATAATGAGCTGGAAGGTCTTCTGAAAACTGTATAATGCTTCAGCGAAGACATTGGAATGAAATTCACTTTGAATAAATGTGCTAAAGCTACAGTTTTACGTGGATCAATACAAGAAATATCCCCAATTTAGCTTAGAGACCTGCTGTAACAATAAAAGAATTGAAACCAGAAGAAGCTTATAAATACCTAGGTGTAAATGAGAGTGAAAACATTCACCATAAAAAAAATGAAAGAAATAGTGCGTAAAGAGTACTATAGAAGGCTACCAATGATATTAAAAACTGAATTGAATTCACATAACAGAGTTATGGCCATTAATAGCCTTGCAATCCCAGTTGTCCAATATGGCTTCAACATCTTAAACTGGACTCTAAAAGAAATCAGGCGAATGGATTCTAAAACAAGAAAGCTTCTTTCTAAGCATAAGATGCATCATCCAAAGGCTGATGTAGACCATCTATACATACCCAGAAGGTGGAAGAGGTCTTATTCAGCTGGAATTGTCATACAAGACAACAACTATTGGCTTACTAACATACATAGAAACAACAAAGAACTGGATGATACAGTTTGTCAAACAACATGAAAACAGAAAGAAAATACATTCAATAGTAAAAGAAGGCAGTAAATACAAACAAGATTTACGTTTAGTAGATTCTGCAGAAAAGCAAAACAGAAGCCAAGAACCAACTATTGCGGCAAAAAATATGAAAATGAAAGCCAAAGATAAAGCTCTTGAACAGATGAAACGCTGTCAAGACAAACCTCTGCATGGCCAATATCCAGAACGTGCCAATAAATCCAATGTTGACAAAGTTAATACTCATCGATGGTTACGTGCATCTGGATTAAAGTCTGAAACTGAAGGCTTTATTCTTGCAACACAAGACTAAAGTCTTTTCACTAGAAACTTTCAGGCAAATATTATGCATAATAATATGGATCCAAAATGCAGGTTTTGTGATAAACACCAAGTAACAATAGACCACCTAATCTCAGGCTGTTCTGTGCATGCCCCAAATGAATATAAAAATCGCCAAGATAGAGTTGGGCAATATTTACATTGGACAATGTGCAAGCACTATGGAAAATCTGTAAACAAACACTGGTATGAACATCACCCAGCACCGGTTACAGAAATAGAAGATGTAACCATTCTATGGGATTACACCATCTACACAGACAGAAAAATTGAAGCAAACAGGCCAGACATTATTGTTAAAAACCAGAAGGAGAAAACTTGTCTATTAATTGATATGGCTTGTCCAGCGGATTGTAACATAGCAACCGAGGAATTTGAAAAACTGTCAAAATATAAAGACCTGGAAATTGAAATAGAAAAAAAGTTGGAAATTGAAAACAAGAGTTGTGCCAGTGATAGTAGGTGCACTTGGAATGATAAAAAATGGAACAAAACAACACATTGAAAGAATCCCTGGAAAGCCCAGCTTAAGAGATATACAAAAAATTGTCTTATTAAGTACAGACCACACACTAAGGAAAACTTTATCTATGTAACGCTAGGGATGATAGGGAAGATAGACAAAACATGAAATGGAGCCATAACAACACGAAACGACCTGCCTTAGGTCTCCCCGCAGACTTGGTTGGTAGTGAGACCAAAGCAGAAATCGAAATATGATGAAAAAATGACATAATAATAATAATAATAATAATAATAATAATAATAATAAGAAGAAGAAGAAGAAGAAGAAGAAGAAGAAGAAATCTTAGAAATAATAATAATAACAAGAAAAAACTTAGTACTGCCTGGATAGATTATCGTAAGGCATTCGATAGTGTATCACATTCCTGGATCTTAAAGACTTTAAATATATGCAAGATATCACCAGGCATTATCAATTTCATCAAACAATGCATGTCTACATGGAAAACAACCTCTTACTTCAATCATATAAATGGAACCGATAAGTCTGGTGAAATGAACATCAAAAGAGGTATGTTTCAAGGTGACTCTTCGTCTCCCTTACTATTCTGCATATCATTAATAGCACTAACCAGTCAACTTAACAAGACAGAATGTGGTTATAAAATAGGCCAAAAGAAAATAAGCCATCTATTTTACATGGATGACTTAAAGTTGTATGCTAAGAATGATAACGAGCTGGAAGGTCTTCTGCAAACGTAAAATGCTTCGGCAAAGACATTGGAATGAAATTCAATTTGAATAAATGTGCTAAAGCTACGGTTTTACGTGGGTCGCTACAGCAAGCATCCTCAATTAGTTTAGACCTTGCTGTAAAATAAAAGTTTTGGAGCCAAAAGAAGCATATAAACACCTAGATTTAATGAAAGAGAGGACATTCAACATGCAAAATGAAAGAAATAGTGCCTAAAGAGTACGAAAGAAGCCTACGAATGATATTAAAAACTGAATTGAATTCTCAGAACAGAATTATGGTCATTAATAGTTGTTCAATATAGTTTCAACATCTTAAACTGGACTCTAAACGACATCAGGCGAATGGATTCTAAAACAAGAAAGCTTCTTTCTAAGCATAAGATGCATCATCCAAAGGCTGATATAGACCGTCTATACATACCTCGTAGTCATACAAGACCACAACTATTGGCTTACTAACATAAATAGAAACAACAAAGGACTGGATGATACAGTTAGTCAAACAACATGAAAACAGAAAGAAAATATATTCAATAGTTAAAGAAGGCAGTAAATACAAACAAGATTTACGTTTAGTAGATTCTGCAGAAAAGCAAAACAAGCCAAGAACCAACTATTGCGGCAGAAAATAAGAAATTGAAAGCCAAAGATAAAGCTCTTGAACAGATGAAACAGCGCTGGCATGGTCAATATCCAGGACGTGCCAATCAATCCAATGTTGATAAAGTTAATACTCATCGATGGTTACGTGCATCTGGATGAAAGTATGAGACTGAAGCCTTTATCCTTGCATCGCAAAACGAAAATCCTTTTACTAGGAACTTTCAGCAAGGCAAATATTTTACATAATAATGTGGATCCAAAATGCAGGTTCTGTGATAAACACCAATAAACAATAGACCACCTAATCTCAGGCTGTTCTGTGCTTGCCCCAAAGGAATATAAAAATCGCCAAGATAGAGTTGGGCAATATTTACATTGGACAATGTGCAAACACAATAGAAAATCTGTAAACAAACACTGGTATGAACATCACCCAGCACCGGATACAGAAATAGAAGATGTAACCATTTTTTGGGATTACACCATCTACACAGACAGACAAATTGAAGCAAATAGGCCGGACATTATTGTTAAAAAACAGAAAGAAAAATCTTGCCTATTAATTGATATGGCTTGTCCAGCGGATGTAACATAGCAACCGAGGAATTCGAAAACTGTCAAAATATAAAAGACCTGCAAATTGAAATAGAAACAAGGAATTCGAAAACTGTCAAAATATAAAAGACCTGCAAATTGAAATAGAAAATATGTGAAAATCGAAGATAAGATTTGTGCCAGTGATAGTAGGTGCACTTGGAATGATAAAAAGTGGAACAAAACAACACATTGAAAGAATCCCTGGAAACCCCAGCTTCAGAGATATTTAAAAAATGTCTTGTTTAGTACAGCCCACACACTAAGGAGAATTTTGTCTCTGTTACGCTAGGGGTCATAGGGGAGATATAGAAAACATGTAATGGAGCCATAACGACACACCACGACCTGCTTTAGGTCTTCCTGCAAATTTCGTAGGTAGTGCGACCATAGCAGAAATAAAAAATATAATGAAAAATGACAGAATAATAATAATAATAATAATAATAATAATAATAATAATAATAATAATAAATATTATTATCATAATGGCATACGGCAACTTTATAGCTATAAAGTGCAATATACCATTATTATTATTATGATAGTAATAATTACCATATCTATGTGTATGTGTGTGTGTATGTGTGAGGGTGCGACGACATTTCAGCGGAAGAGCATTTGGATCGACAGTAGGGGTAGGTCTTTTGTGTATACGAACAACTCTGTGGTGACATGACAAAAATGCTTTTTAAGAAAGACTAGACTAGCTTTCCCACCAGTTTTGATATCCAAATATTTAAATGCAATGTTAATGGTTATCTACTGTCTTCTCGATCCACCTTTTATTAATTCTTTGACTGCACTTATTCTCTCACATTCAATAATCTATTTTGCCGTTGTTGCTGCATTGCCTTGATTTTTGTGAAATAACTTAAAAGATTTATTTTTCGATTCGAGGAAATGCCTAAATTTCATGCCAGACACAATCTTTCCAGGAAGCTATCAGTCAAAGGCAAAAAAAGGAAATGTTAAACATCTACTTTCTTACGGTTAATATCCCTCGTTGACCAAACTAATGAAGTAGAAGTGAATTACTTTCGAAGATTTTTTACATATGTTTCTGCAGGTTTGGGAAAGTGCGGGCATTTCTGCACAGGAGATTTCTCCGCCGAACGTCCGTGCAGGGAGAACATTCAAGACAGCAAAAAATATGGATTTATTGGCTGCGTGACGTGTTTCTGTTACGTGACATTTTCCCGTTAATTTCACTTAACGTAGAATCGACCATTTTATAAGTCTGAAGTTTAACTCAAAAATCCTTTTGCAAGTTTTCAATCTGAAGGAAAAAAACTTGAATAGAAACTTCCATTTAATAAAATGTTTCCTTTTCCTTCTTTCTCTCACTCTCTCTCCCTCACACACACACACACACACACACACACACACACACACACACACACACAAACAAACAAACAAACAAACAAACACACAATCGCAGAATCGTGAAATAACTTTACACTGGGGGGAAAAATTATTCAGTTTTAAATTAGTTGAAAAATGACATGCAAAAAGTTAACAAATAAATAATAATAAGCAAATGCGAGAGGAATATATATATATATATATATATATATATATATATGAAATGATTTGTTTGAACATTATTTTTGATCGATACTCGTATTTAAGTAGATATTCTGTTTATAATCAAACAGTATTATATATATATATATTTCTACCGGCCTGATTATTATACGATAAATTTTTCTTACGAAAATGTGTGTCATTCAGCAAGATTCGAACCTGCGATCCCTATTCACCTAAGAAAAGCCACTAATTGATCTGGCGCGTCTTAGACCTCTCGACCACGAATGACCATCAGTCTAAACGAATCCTGGCGAATGGCACACATTTTCGTAACAAAAATTTATTATAAATAATCAGGCCAGTAGAAATAACTATACATACCTTTTGATTATAAAAACAGAATATCTATTTTAATATGAGTATTGATAAAAATACGGATGTACGTTGTGGTACAGTGGATATCGACTCGGAACGAGAAACCGGGGAGCCGAGTTCGAATTCCAGTTGAATCCATTTTATTCACTTACGCGCAAATATCCTTGGGAAAGGTATTAATCCGTCTCTTCCTTCCAGTTATGGGTTAAATAACAGGACAGATTGGGTTCTATAGCCTTGGTCGGCAACCAGTCTAACGCAGAAAGCAATGGCAACCTACTGCAGGATAATCTTCTGCCCAGTCAGTCATGTCTCTTTCGAGACATGATCGCCCAAGCGTGTATCACGTATGGCACTTAACTGACTGACTGATTGATCAAAAATAATGTTCAGGCAAATAATTTAAAATTGTCGGTTCTGTATAACCGATTTCATTAATCTTCGTTATATATATATATATATATATATAAACTTATTTATAAATGGAACTTTATCTCTCTGTGTGTGTATATGTGTGTGTGTCCGTTACTTATAGACTCCGAAACAAATGAGCCGATTTTCTTGAAAATTTACACAGTTGTACTATAAGCGTCTGCGAGTGTTCTTAGCTAGGTTTTTTTGTCGAGGTACACCTGATAAATCCTGAAAGTCGATAATCGAAAAAATCGTGTTATAGAAGGAGTGGTCCGATTTTAATCAAATTTGATACGCTCATAGACAAAGACATAAGAAACAATATTCAGAAGCTTCAAGGTTTCAGTTCTTACAATAGTGCGAAAAATCGATAATATATATATGAAAGGCAAGATGTGTGTGTGTGTGTGTGTGTGTGTGTGTGTTTATCTGCCTGTATGTCTGTATCTTTTTCAGTCCTTTTATTTTAGTTTTTACTTCGGGTTTGACTCTAAGTAGGTACATTTGTAGTTCTCAGAGGACTTATTTAGATGTTTTACTTTCGTTTTTTAAGTCTTTGGAAAGAGAGGGCCTGTTTTGTTTTCCTTTGTTATTGAAGGATGAGAGTTGATTATAATAAATGTTTAACAAAATCCCTGATATATGTGTTACATTTCATCCATGGAGAATCCCAAAGATGAGAAAATATATATAGAAAACACAATGAACGTATTGGAAAAGTGTTTTTAACCAGTGTGTCCTTCCTCAGGTGTGTCCCAATTCGTGTACCGTAATCTGTCTTAGAAATAAATAGTGACAATTTTTTTTATAGCAAGTTCTGCAACAGAAGTCATTATTTATCATAAAGAAAATTTCACAACTGTGGCAAGTAAAAATGAAAAATAATATAAATGCTAAAAAAAAGACAGGGAATTGTGGAGTGCGATGATTGTCTACGCCATGAAGTGACGAAGAACATTAAGAAGAACAATATAATTAAAAATGGCTGATAGCAAATTACTTCTATAAAGAGTGCGCCCGTGCAATAAAAAATGACGGCGAAATATTTATATCAATTCGCCGTCTAAAATGACGGCACCATTTGTATTGATGTACCTACTGTTAAATATCTTACGCTAAGTAATAAGAAAAGAACACTTATCAAAATACCTTAACGTAACAAACGGTATATATATATATATATATATATATATATATATATATACTAACGGCTATTATTATTAAGACATCCCAGATTTTTAAAAAACAGTTATGTATTTCATACTAATTTTTAGTATTTATTGCCAAGTGGATAATTGTAAATGAAAATAGAATGTCTTTTGTTAATACTGCACAGTGACATCTGCATTAAATGAATTTATAAATATTTAATAATTACCTATATTGCAGTTTCATAAATGAAAGAATAAAGAAAATTTAGGCTGATTTGGACGAGTTCTTCTTTGCTTCCTTGCCTTGTAAATTTTTGCAAAGTAATAATAACCAAATAACCATTCTATTTTCATTTGACAATAAATACTAAAAGTAGTATGAAATAAATAATTTCTTTTACAAAAATCTAGGGTGGCCTAATAATTAAGACCCGCAGTATATATATATATATATATATATATATATATATTAGTGCATTGCATACTGTAGCTCAAATTATTTCAATTGTCGGTGTTCAGCGCACCATCATCAAACAGTAAAGCAATTAATTGTCTGATGTATTGAACCCCACTATGCTATTATTATTATTTTTATTATTATTATTATTAAGTCATTTTTCATCATATTTCGATTTCTGCTATGGTCGCACTACCTACCAAGTCCGCTGGAAGATCTAAAGTAGGTCGTGGTGTGTCGTTATGGCTCCATTTCATGTTTTTTTCATATCTCCATAACATCCCTAACGTTACATAGACAAAGTTCTCGTTAGTGTGTGGGCTGTACTTAACAAGACAATTTTTTCTATATCTCTTAAGCTGGGGTTCTCAGAGATTCTTTCAATATGCTGTTTTGTTCCATTTTTTATCATTCCAAGTTCACCCACTAGTACGATACTTGTTACTATTATTATTATTATTAGTTATTATTATTAATAATATTACTATATATTAATTTACGACTACTAGGTGGCTTACTAGGTAACATCTTCTGAAAGGAGATATCCACTATTTGAAAGCGGAAGCTTCCTGTAGAGGATTGATCGTCGCTGGCGTTGACCTTACTTTTTCTATTCACCTTTTCTTTGGATTTCTGTGTTCCATTCGTTGTCTGTTGATTCTTTCAACTATTTTGTTTGTCAGGTTGTGTAGTTCACTGTTCGTGATCACCATCAGGTGAATATCGGTTGCAAACAGGTCTACCAACGAGAAAAAATACACGTTAAAAAAAGATTACTTTCGTAATTGTCGAATGTTTACAAGGAATTTGTCCTGGGCATGATGGTAAATTTCATCCGGCAGCAAGGGTTCTGATTAAGAAGTTGTAAGGAGCATGGAACCACCTCTTAATTGCTGATGAGGATTGCTTACAAATATTTCCCCTTTGTCTTTTCTAACATAACAACTACTTTGTCAAGCCTTTTTTCCCCCTGGTGCCCCAATCACACAAATTTACGCGTGTTACTAGATTGTCATGTTGGCCTACTTATTTACTGTTGAATTTGTCAAATATAACCGTCTCTTCTACTCTAAAAGTTTTTTTTTCTTTCACAACCCACCTGTAAAACTCCCTTCCTTTTACTTCCTTTTCGGATAGCTACAATCTCCAAAAGTTTAAATGCCACGTCAACTGCCTTTTTTATCTCCTTGAATCCCTTTCCTTTTTTCTTAACATTGATCGCATTTTCTCTCACTGCAACCCGCGATTCACTAGTCCAGCCTTGGGTGAGGTGAAATGAATATATAAATATAAAATGGAACAAATATATTGGACCTATAACTTCACTTAGGAAGATTCGGTCTCATTGTCGGGCAAGAAAGTTTTTTCTTAGAATCCATATTGCACATTTATAAATCTACCATTCCTCCGTGAATTGAATACTGTCCCCATAACTGGTCCGGTGCTCCTGTTATTTATCTCAAGGTTCTCGACAAATTCCAAAGAAGGATCTGCAATATAATCGATCCTGACTTGGCATCTCGACCTCAGCCATTTTGTCGATGACGTAACGTGGCTTTCCTCAGTCTCTTTTCAAAATATTTTCTTGACAACTGCTCTAACGAGCATTTTGATTTAACCTGGCATCTAGTCCACCTGATTTTTATAACCGTGCTACTCGATTGGCATCTAGGTCCCACATTTTTTCTCCTTTACTTGTTTTCCTGATAAATACAACCACTAAAAGTTTAAATACAACCTAAACTGCAATCTTCTATCTTCTTCAATCCCATTCATCTTTCCTTCATTTATACCCAGTTTTTGTTTTCTCAATGCAGCCCCCCACCACACTAGTGGCGGTCACGCGTTGCAGGGATAAAATGGTTATAAAATAAATAATTGCAAAAAAAAAAAAATGAAATTGAGCATTTTGAAAAAAATAATGTCTATCCCAGATTGATCATTAAAAAAATGTGAAAATAAATTATTCATTTTCTGATGTATTTGTCTACCTCTTTCGTGTGCGACAAAACTTATAAATATGATAAAATTCTTAAAGTTTCTTTCGTTTAAATAGAATAAATAAAATGAATAACTAAATGAATAAATAAAATAACAGAAAAATGATGAATTAAGAAAGGAAATAAAATAATAACACCAGAAACATATAAGATATCAAATTGCAGGGTTACGTCACTTTCCCGAATGTATTCCATATTATTACCACCTTGGGGCGGTCGTCCTAATAGCCCTCGATAAGGCATTTAAATGATAGGTTTGGCTAGCAATTATAGACGCTGGATGGAGGCCAGAACTAACAAAGATGACTGTTTTCGCTTCATTTCCGATTTGCTACTGTTGTTGTTGTTTTTGATAAAGTCACATGAAGGTATAAGCCCATCAATCATCTAAAATTGGTTCAACTTCTGTATTTACCTATAGATAAAGTAAGCATTGTGCATAAGTAAGACATCTGATACCTATTAACGGCAAGCCGATCGTATCCGATTATGTTACTCTCTAATCCCTATTGCAAACGTAAGCTCAGTCACATTTGTGCAAGTTCAACTCCCACCAGAGACCACCTGTGATTTATACTGCAGCTATACTAAGTGGATGTGCGTTGTGGGTGCAGTGGATATCGGCTCAGAACGAGAAATCAGGAAGCCGAGTTCGAATTCCAGTTGAATTTCTTGCATTCACTTACGCACGAATACCCTTGGGAAAGGTATCCGTTTCTTCATTCCAGTTATGGGTTAAATAACAGGACAGATTGGATTCTATAGCCTTGGTTGGCAACCAGTCTACAGCGAAAAGCAATGGCAATCTACTGCGGGATAATCTTTTACCCAGTCAGTCATGTCTGTTTCTAGACATGATCGACCAAGCGTGTATCACGTATGGCACTTAACTGACTGATTGAATATAATAGTTGGAAACATGAGTAACACTTCTACTGGGCATAAAGGGGGGATCAGTTTTCTATTGTTATTAAGTAATATACTGATCCCCCACTAATTACTAATTATTTATACAATCCATCTGTTCTCCCTTCAGCTATAGTTTAAATAGCAGGATAGAAAATCTTCTGCCCAGTCAGTCATGTCTCTTTCGAGACATGATCGCCCAAACGGGTATCACGTATGCCACTTAACTGACTGTTACTAAGCGGATATTAATTACACCTTCTGAGAGAAATGGCAATATCTGGCGTGATCAAATGTCGAAACAAGATTAAAGCGCTTGGTATTCAACGCTTTGGGTGGACCTGAAGGAGACTACAACCACCTTTAAATTTGTTGTTTTTTATTTTTCTTTTACTTTTTTCAGTGCTGTCTTATTGATTTCACCATAAACTTTCCGATTAGCAAAAAAAATTTGGAAAAATTTGAACATTTCAACAATTTTAGATGGAGCTAAGTTTTTCATACAACGTTATAGTAAATCTATCCTCCATTTTAAAACCACTCGCCTGTACGACATTACCACCACCTGTAAATTCATTGATTATCATTTTTTTTACTTTTTTCATTGTAATCTTATTGATTTAACCCTAAACATTCCGATTGACAAAAAAATTTGGAAATATTTCAAAATTAACCAATTTTAGTTGGGGGGGGGGCTCAGTTTTTCATACAATTTTATAGTAAAATAGATCTTGTGCAATGAACTTTTTTGCTTGCGCATATTCAACTACTGAATCCTTTGCAAAATTTGTGAATAAAGCCATTCTTGGAGTTTCCGAGGAAGATGGCATTGTAAGAACTGGAGAAAACTTGAAAAAAAGACAAAAAAAAAAAACAAGAGCAACAACTCGTTCAACAAAAATCAAAACAAAGCGACCCCAAGAAAATTGGTCCAAAATGGAGGATCGATTTACTATAACGTTTATGAGAAAGTGAGCCCGCAATAAAATTGTTTAAATATTGAAATTTTTTCAAATTTTTTTGATAATCTGAAACTTTATGTAATAACTAACAGTATGGCCTGGCGTTGCTCGGGTGTAATGAAAGCCTTAAAACTAATCCATGGTCCTGGAGCTCAGACACTTTGGACGTTGGCACAAAAGACTAAAAAGCAATAGTTGTTTCCAGTTAAAGCGAAAACCTAGACTGAAAGAAAAATGAATAGATGTAAGTCAAATTTTGATTTCCTGCTATCGATATCAAATAAGTTTTTTTCGTCGTAAACTGAATTTTGAAGGCTAAATAAATCCTCTGAGTAAATGGTATCATGGCCGAGACTAAGAAGTACAAGTATGCCTACTTAGAGCCAAACCCGAAGCAAAAACTAAAATAAAAGGGCTGAAAAAAAATACAGACATACAGGCAGATAAACAGACACACACACAAGCATCTTGCCTTTTATATATATATATATTATCGATTTTCTGCACGATTGTAAGAACTGCAACATTGAAACTTCTGAATATCGTTTCTTATGTCTTTGACTATGAGTGTATCAAATTTGATTAAAATTGGACCAGTCCTTCTATAACGCGATTTTTTCGAATTTCGATATTTATCGGGGGTACCTCGACACAAAATCTAGCTAAGAACACTCACAGACGCTTATAGTACAACTGTGTAAATGTTCAAGAAAATCGGTTCAGCCGTTTCGGAGTCTATAGGTAACGGATACACACAAACAGACACACAGACAATGTTCCATTTATAAATAAGTTTAGATTTAGATTAGATCGATAAGACTGCGCTGAAAAAAGGGAGGAAAAATGAAAAACAACAAATTTAAAGGTGGTGTTCGTCTCCTTCAGATCCGCCACGCTTTGACATGTTTATATTACCCCGTTCGGTTTTGTTAACCATCCGTCTCAGGCCCAACATATTGATGCATTGTTGCAGGTTTAGTTGCTGACCACCCGACAATAGATTTCAAAAATAGAGACATAGAATTTTAAACATTAAATAAATGATTATATTATTACTTTTCGAAATTCAAAGAAACTATTTTGTTTATATTGGAGACATTATAATCAAACAGAAACAAATATTAATTTATGTGGTTTAATTCGATAACAGACGTTGAAAAACGTAATACCTGAAACGGAATTCATTTCGCAATAATGGTTGATGTCTTCGAAAAGCCAAAGATAATGTTAAATCACAAGAAAAGTTCATTTAAACAATAAAACAAGCACTGAGGAACCAGAAGAAGGAAATTACTGCAAAAGTAATTCAAACTTACCAAAAAGGTAGCTTTTAAAATTCCACTTATCCTATCGGCACAATGCTTCTATGACGGTCTTTGGGAATCCAATTCGTAAAAGTTCAAATAATCTATTACTCTTGGGGTCATCAGGAGAGAATGTGCACCGTTTCGGGGCCTTCCTCTCTACGGTTTTCATTGCACACCGGCCCCCCTCACTGATGTGAGGCCCCATTGTATTTTACCAACCGTTTCAACGAAAAGCAAAAATGATTTTAAAATAAACGGTTAAAGAGAAAAATATTTTCACGTTTTTCTCCACGTTTGCGCGACAAAGTTAGCATATTGTTCTATTACGATATATTCCACGTCGCGTCTCTCTTTTTCCAAATCCACATGGAACCATTTTCTGCTAACTCTATTAATTTCTTTATACTGCGGGCTCTGTTACGGCCTTTTATTCCTATTTCACCCAAAAATTTGTACAGGGTGCTTGACGCAAATCCTCTTGCTCCAATTTCCACGGCCTTAATGCTTACACTATAACCTTCTTTTTCCAGCTGTGATTTTAAATCGTCGTATTTACTTTCTTTAAAATCATGGCTCTGTTCCATTCGGCTTTCATAAGGAATTGTTAATTCCACTAAAATAATGTTCTTATTTGAGAACAGAACAATATCTGGTCGAAAACCCTTTTTTGAGATTATTTTTGGGTAATTGATACTCCAGCCTTTAAGGTCTGCAGAGACTTCCCAATCGTTACCAGATTTAAGAAGGTTTTGTCCAAGTATAGCTAAGTTTTTGGGCTGTTTAGAAGAGGAACCATGTAATTCCAATCCTTGTATATGTCAGTGAATTCCAGGTAATGTCTGTAGACGAGTGGTTAGAACTGTTGCTTTCTGGTCATAAAGCACGGGTTCGAATGGTCGTTTTGTAGAGGAGGTAATTTCTTGATATTATCGGCCTAGAGTAACCGATGCCAATCTTCTGCGACGTTGGAATGTGCCCGAAAACAATAACCCTATAACAAATCATGAAATTTGCAATTCGCCACGGAATGTAGAATGTGTTTCAAGTAAGGAAATAACAGAACTTATCTACATTAACGATCTCCCTGATGTAATAAGATCTCAAGTTGGAATATACGCTGACGACACTACGGTTTACTCTCGCCTCGATCAAAAATCTGCCGAGGCTGACAAAGCAAACCTCCCTGCCGAGCTTGAAAAAGACCTCCAATTCGTGTTAGACTGGGGTAAGAAATGACTCGTAGATTTTAATGCTTCCAAAACGAAGCTGTTATCTATTAACCAACACAGACAATCGTTCCTCCCGCTCATTAGCATTGATCAGGCTTCTCTCCCTGAAAGTAAAATACTGCGCCTCCTCGGATTAACTCTCACATCCCTTCCGCATACTTGCTTTTCCGACAGCTATAATCTCCAAGAATTTAAAGGTAAATTCAATAGTCATCTCCTGACTCACTAACTTACATCCTCTCTCTCATGCATTTTTCTCCAGCCACCCTCATCAGTATTCTCTTCCTTCTCATACTCTCTTCCTGACACCCCCTGTAACCTATCACTCTTTCTCATAACATTCCTTCTATGTAACCCCCTGCACAACAATGGCAGTAAAATGCCTTGGTTGGGGCCACACGATTATAAAGAAAAAGTTGACATTGAATTCATTGTGCATTAGGGTTCTTTGATTAAAGAGACGTTTCTGTTATTACATACTGAGTTAAACGTAATTGAGACCAAATTAAACGTTTTAATCGGTATCGCGTCAGAAAGTCGAATGATTCAAGCTCCTAGAAGGATTTATTTGAAGGTAGTCTCCTTATGCACCAATTCTACAATCGGAGCTCGAATAATATCGGTGTGTTACCCGATGTAAACAATAAGTCAACACAACTGCATTGAGCGTAACCTCATATACGACAAGTGCATAATCGAGACTTTTGGGATATCGGTTGGTTAATGAATAAAAACAGTAAGTAAACGCAAATGAATTTAGAGGATTTTTGAAGAAAATAATTACATAATCGTGCTACATATGATGTCGATGGGTTAACCGATAAAAACAGGAATTGAATGTAAATGAATATAGTGTAACCTAATTGACACCAAAGGCACAGTCCGACGTCGTAGGATATCGATAATGTAGAAGTGAAATAACTTAACTTTCAACATGGTGATGTCTTTGGTCTCCCTGTAGGAAGGTGAACATTCAAGAATGTAAGACTCACCTTCCTGATGTTTCCAACTAGCGTCCAGTTGGCAGACAAAAATAAATAGGGTTGTAACTGAATACATGTCCCTATGTGGCCCAAAAACAAATGGTGGATATTTTGCTGAATATTTATAGAGTTCAATGTACACACTGAAATTATCAGCTAATCACTGCTTACAGAATAGGCTTGCCTGCAAGAGAATGGAATCTCCCAGGTTATTATTTAAACCACCTACCAATTTGCCCTGGTGGTTTTTGGTCAGTCAGACTCAACTTCCATTCTAGTTGATTACTGGCTGGTTGTTCCATAAGATCTTTACAGGTAAGTTAAGCGATATAAAGAGGAAGAAACTGAATTTATGGCAGTCTAATAGATACAATGAATGCGTTGGGGTGAATCGGATATCGGCTCGGAACTAGAAATCGGAATGCCGTGTTTGAATTCCAGTTGAATTCGTTGCATTCACTTACAAATAAACACCCTTGTAAAATATTTGAATCCATCTTTTCTCCCTCAATCTATGGGTTAGAAAGAGTAGGACAGATTAGGCTCTGTAGCTTCGGTTGGCAACGAGTCTACCGCGGAAAGTAATGGCAACATACTGCGGGAAAATTTTCGGTCCTTGATCGCCGAAGCGTGTATTATGTACGGTACTTATCTGACTGAATAGATACCAAGAGGACAATCGGGCTTCGTAGTCTATCATCGTGTTAATCGATGTAGACAAAAAGCCAACACAACTGAATTGAATTTAGACACGCACAAGACAACCAGATGACAAGAGGTTAAAGAAACCCTCATTCGATAAGGCGTTGTACTTGGTTTTATTGTTCGTGTAAGAATAAATTTTCGGAGATAGTCGCCAATGCTAAATACCCACCACACCCATCTTTAATATAAAGAGTTAAAAATGAATAAATATTCTTTCAATTTATGGAAGTTTAGTCACATATTCTAAAAAATATTACAAACATATTATCAGAAAAAAATAATAGAAAAAAAAAACAGAAAGAGTTCTAATTTTAGGAAGGGGGCTGGGAAATATGACACACATAGGGCCTCTTGCTCTGTATTTTGAAGTTGACTTCACTTACTGATCATCATCGGTCAAAAAATAAATATTCTAAAACCATTTTTTGCGATAGGTTTAGCTGTTTTCTATTTAAAAAGACCTCAGATGATTGATATTGACTCACAGGCTATCGGACCCAGTCTGTCTGGTTATTCAACCTATATAATTTAATTCCTTAAGCTCCTCTCTATTTGAGCCTTTTGCTCTTTACTTTGATGTTGAATTCATTCACTGATTCTTAGCAGTCAAAACGTAAAGGTTCCGAAACCATTTTTGTGACAGAACCAGCTGTTTTCTATTTAAACAATACCCCAGCTGATTGATATTGCTTCACAAGGCTACAGGACCCAGTTTATCCAGATATTCAACCAATATATCTTCATTTTGTTACTTCTCCTCTGTCTGAGCCTCTTGCTCTCTATTTTGAATTTGAATTACAAGGTAACCAAAAAAGTTCTGTCCGTTTTTAAAGGAATCAATCGCCATCGGCATCCAGCACCTGCCAACGTGTCAACAGCTGTTTAATGCCCTTGCGGTAGAACTCTGGGGTTGGTACAAAGAAGTCCGTGAGGGCTTTGCGCAAATCTGCTTCATTGGTGAAGGATTTCCCACGAAGATGGGTGTCCAGGGAGAGGAACAGGGAGTAATCGGATGGCGCAAGGTCAGGTGAACAAGGGGGATGGCACAATGTCTCCTACCCAAGTTGTTTTTTTTTTTTTTTTTCTTAATCATCTCACCCCAAGCAAGGCATTCCACTGCCACTATTGCGCATGGGGCTACATAGGGGAAGGTAAAGAGAAGGAGTGGATAGACATAGGGAATGTCAGGAGAAAGGTGACAGATGAGTAAGGATAGCGAGGATGAGGGTCGGGTAGATGGGAAGAGTGCTTGATAGAATGGGAGCAAGTTAGTGTGTTAGGAGGTGTGTATTGACCTTACATTTAAACTCCTGGAGATTGTAGCCGTCGGGGAAGCACTCGTTTGGAAGAGAATTCCACAGTCGGGAAGTGCGAGGAAAGAAACTGTTGGAGTAGAAGTTACGGCTGCATTTTATCGGTTTCACTGTAAAAGGGTGGGATCTAGTTGCTAATCTAGTATCTCGTGCAAATTCGTATTTAGGGGGCACCAGTGATCTAAGTTCATCGGAACAGAAGCCGTGAAAGTATTTATAGAAGAGACACAAGGAAGCCACGTCTCGCCGGTGGGAGAGAGACTGCAGGCGGTCTGCCAAGTCGGTATCTATCACATTACAGACCCTCCTCTGAACGTTATCCAGAAGCCCAAGGAGAACAGCAGGGGCACCCGACCAGATATGGCAGCAGTATTCAATGCACGGGCGAATGGTAGATTTGTAAATGTGCAGGATAGATTTAGACGGAAAAAACTTCCGGGCCCTACACAGAGAACCGACTTTTATAGCAGCGGATTTAGCAATGGATTCGATATAGTCATTCCATTTGAGGTCCGCTGAAAGTGTGAGACCAAGGAGGCGTAGTGTTTTACTCTCTGGGAGACAAGCCTGGTCCATGCTAATGGGAGGTAGGTGAGATTGTCGATGATGGTTAATTGACAGTAGCTTCGTTTTAGAAGCATTAAAATTTACTAGCCATTTCTTACCCCAGTCCAATATGGATTGGAGGTCTTTTTCAATCTCGGCTGCGAGTTTAGCTTTGTATGGTATCTCTGACCACTCGCACGACATGCTCCCTTTCGTTGTCATGGCGGAAAAGCACACCTTTGCGATTCACTAGTGCTGGCTCCTTCTGGCGCAATTCCTGTTGCACACGTTTCAATTGCTGCGAGTATAGGTCTCCAATGGCCGTTTCACCCGTTAGTACCATTTCATAATAAACCACTTGACGACCTGTCCACAAGACACAAAGCATAATCTTGCGTGGGTGCTTAGTTGGTCTTGAGATGTGAGGGACAGCACCCTGAGGAGACAACCAATATCTGGAACGCTTGGGAGTTTTGTACAGAACCCACTTTTCATCACTGGTAAGCACGCGATTGAATAAGGATGCGGTACGGTGATGAGAAGGCAGCGATACGCAAGCTGCCATTCGTTGTCCCTTGTGGATCTCCAACAGAGTTTGCGGAGCCCACTTGCTCAGTTTGTATGTCTTACCTAGGCGGTTCAAGTGAAGTCTAACTGTTTTATCGGAAACGTTGAACTGTGTTCACCACACGTTAAACTTCTATGGCCGACTTCAGGACTCTGTCATTCAAGACCAGTGGGGACAAATCTCCCCACCTGAATTTTCAAAAACAACGCCTTGCAGTAAGTTCATCCTCAGCACTATCCCCAAACGTTTGACATATGCGGTGACTTGATGCAGCTGCTGATAAGCCCACTTTGAAGTCGCAAAGCAAACAACCCCGAACGAGACCTTTAGACACTTCCGTCCTCCTCACAGCTGGCTGGCTTATAACTGATGGCCGGGCACAGTGCGCATCTTTTTTATAACGTCTGATGTTCCTACTTCCGGTTGACCATATTTGAAAACAATTGCTACATGCATTTCGTGTATATATATTCAATGACTCATCAAAAATCGGACAGAACATTTTGGTTACCTTGTAATTAACTGATAACAAACCGCATAAAATAAATGATCCGAAACCATTTTGTGACACGTCCAGTCTTTTTTTTTTCATTTAACAAAACCTCAAGTGACAGATATTGTTACATTTCTAATCGTTTGCAGAAACGTCTTTGTAGCTATCCCATAAATCGCCCGAAACATTACCGAGTAACGTTTTAAAGAAGTTACGTTCTGAATTTAAAATAAGCTAAATTAATAGATATTTGTAACTCATATTTTAAAATTATTTTCTACATTATGCTTCTTGAAATTGTTGCAAATTTAAATGCTGACGAAGGGCAGCTTTTTTTTTATCATCATTTCCCTTTTAAGCCTGCCTGATATAGTATATACCAACAGTCTAAAATAAACTGTATTCGCGAAAATCTGTCCAATCGTTTACATACCTAGGAAGCAAGATATTTTTTACCGAAAAGAATGTGAAAATTTGCAAAATTGTCTCGTCCTTCTTAGATAAAATTCATGTAATCTTGAATTATGACCTACCAGTCAACTCCAATCGGAGAAAATTGCAAACCATAGTAATAGCGATGTTATAGTATGGTGCCACTGTCTCGACATTCACTAAAACCTACAATCTAAGATTGATAAAATCAACACTCAAAATGATTAGAGCTATATTTATGTTGTGACGTGGTTCGATCCCCTGCCAGGGTTCACTTATATATAATAAGAGTGAGTCGGTTGCAGGAGGAAATTAGTGTGAGCTGAGGGTTACTGTTAACCTACGTATTACTTGCTAACTCAACCTTCCCTATTGTTGCGATCTACTACGGACTATGTTATTGTATCTACCGAATAAGGTATTATTTTATCATCTGTGTATTGTTTCCCAACTCAACGATAAAACTATTTAACATCTCCTGGAGACACCATCCAACTAAATCACAGTTCTATACACCCATCTCTGATATTTCTACAATATTACATGAACAAATAATTCGCTTTTGAGAACACTGCTGATGAGTAAATCAAGAACTCATGTGTGATCTACAGTTCTGAACACCTGAGAATAGAACAAGACAAACTGGTCACCCAAACACCGCATTTATTAATCAGTGATGTTATGATACAGAAATTTAATGACCTTACAGACTTTATAGAGGATCGTGATGTTTGGTGTAACAGGCTTATAAAAGTTCGAGTTAATAGTCCGAGTAAGTGATTCTAGCTGTGTGGAGCTCAGAGCAACTGAAACTACAATTGTGATTCCAGATCTAACTAAAAAGAAATAGACATGATCGCCCAAAGCGTGTATCACGTATGGCACTTAACAAATCGCCCAAAGCGTGTATCACGTATGGCACTTAACAACTGAGTGAATGAAGATGATAGTTGGGAACATAAGTAAATCTTCTACTGGGCAAAAAGTGGGGGATCAGTTTTCTATTGTTATTAAGTAATATACTGATCCCCCACTAATTACTAATTATTAATACAATCCATCTGTTCTCCCTTCAGCTATAGTTTAAATAGCAGGATAGAAAATCCTCTGCTCAGTCAGTCATGTCTCTTTCGAGACATGATCGCCCAATGTGTGTATCACGTATGGCACTTAACTGACTGAGTAGTAGTATATGATTTTTTATCTTTTTCTTCCTTTGCTTTAACATCAATTATTATTGTTGTGGATTCCTGGTGACGAACCGCACAAAATAATAAATAACAAAAACAGATATGGAGATAGAAAATGTAAGTTATATTGAACAGAGTGAAACACGGGTTAGCCAATTCTGGAATACTAACTCCAACTAAACAACCCGTACATTACAACTTGCATCTGTCCCAAACTCTGCCGTTCTCACTATAGGCGGGATTATATGTACACTCAGCCGAGTCCATTATTATGTACAAAGCGGGGCGATCCCACAACACAAATATAAGAAGGTAGTGGAACGAGACTTCATCATTTTGTTGACGGATATATAAACTTTTCAAAAACACTAAAATAGATTTTACAATTTCTATTCATATGGTTAAGCGAGGATAAGGCATTCCGTTATTATTTGATGAGTGTAAAGCTTTTCTTAGGTAAAGTAATTTTTTGTGCTTTTGAAAACGGACGTTCTTTAAAAGCGATACTACGACGCTCACGACTGGATATGGCGTGAGCGTCTGTCCATATCTTTTTTTTAATCATTCAAGATTCAATTTCTACTGTTAAATTATGTCAGGATAATGGTAAGAGAAAATTTTTTGATAGTGTCCCTCTAATATTGAGAAGCCTATGAAATTGTGATTTAAATAGCAGTTTTGTATTTTCAATCAACATTTTTCTTGAAGGGATCTTGTAAATTGTGAGTTAGTAATTGTTTTTCTTTTTTATTGCACTGTTGTTAGATAGGTGGTATGTAAGGCGTCTACTCAGACAAGTGGTAGTATAGGAAATATAGGTGATTGATTTATGACAAGAAACTGTCTTGTACAAGGCTTTGAAATTCGAACACAATATTATTCATCGCTTTTAAGATTTGATGGGGTTATTTTGATTTAAAACAACACGGTTAGCAGTCTTCTATCTTCTATAATATATTAGAAATGTTACATGTCTTTGAAGAATTACAGTAGAAATATGTTTTTTAATAATTTTTCAGAATGCAAATTTGCCCTGTTTATAATTATTATGCATTTGATTGTAGTAAATATGTTAATGTATTTTGTGTGTTACTTTTAATATTGGCTTCTTTTTGCTTTTTGTAAGAATAATTTTATTTTTTTATCAAGTATATATTTGGTGAAATTATTGTTGACTAATGTCCTTTTTATCTGTTTTAGTTTGGTCAAAAATATTTTTTGGGTGGAGTAATTTTGATGTGTTCTATTTAAGAAGATTGTTATTATTGCTATTTTATATATTTGTGGGCATTGGCTATTATAGTGAAGAAGACAAGAATTCTTGCTGGTGTTTCTTTTTATACAAATAAGTGATAAATTTATTGAATTATTTACTCCATATGAACATCGAGGAACGGAAATTCATTAATTTCCAGAAGCTCATTAGTAATTTTTAGTGATGAGTTATTTTCAAAATTTGATTTGTATAATATACACGCTAAAAGGTCTGCCTCCTTCTACCGAGCGTCTATAGCTCAGAGGTAGAATCGCCGATTGACGCAAATTCGGTCGGGTTTCAATCCTGGGTAAAAAAGCAATCGGATGTCTAACCGTACTGATGAGCTGTGATACAGCGAAACAGATCGGTGTGCGGACGACTATATATATTGTATTTCTTGGTATATAGTTTGTATATCTTGACAGCGCACTATCTTCTTCTTTTATGTGCCCTGTCCCTTCAGGACGTAGACTATAATGGCTTTCCCTATCCATGCTGGTTCTTAGCATACCTTCTCCTGCTACACCATGCAACCCTCGTTCCATCATCAACCTGATCAGGTCCTTCAAATATGTTATCCGTTGCTTTCTCCTATATCTTTTTCAATGTATCTGCCTGTTAGTATCAGATTCTGCAAACTTTCCGTCTTCATTGCATGTCCCAGGAACTTCAGCTGTCTCTTCCTGATGCTCAGTATTAATTTCCTTTTTGTTTCCATCATTTCTAGGACCTCATCATTGATCACATGCTCGATCCATTATATTCGCAGAATCTTTCTGTATAACCAGCTTTCAGTTGCTTAAGGTTTTCCTTCATCTCCGAAGATATTGTCCAGCATTCACTGCCATATTGAAGAACTGACAACACGTAGCAATCCAGTAGACTCTTCCTTGTTTCTAACAAAATTGTCTTGTTTCTTAATACTTTACTCAACTTCTGAAATGCTTCCTCCGCCATGCCAATTCGCCTTCGGATCTCTGAGTCGCAATTTCCGTCTTCTGTTGTAACACTTTCCAGGTATTTAAATTTTTGTACCTGCTTGATTCTAGTATCTCCGAATTGTATTTGGCATATTGGGTTGCCCGTTTTACTGATGACAATGCATTCTGTTTTCTTGCAGTTTATTTGTAGTCCTTTCTCATCGCTCTCTTCAGTTACCTTCTGTAGGAGGTCTTGTAGTTTCTTTTCTGTGTCTGCTATCAGCACTGTATCATCTGCGTAATCACGCTGCACAAACATCGATGAAGAGGTCAGCCACAAGCTAGCAAGAGTCAGCGCAGCCTATGGCAAACTGAGAGAGAGAGAGAGAGAGAGAGAGAGAGAGAGAGAGAGAGAGAGAGAGTCTGGCAGCGCCGTGGACTGAGTATAGACAATAAGATTCAAGTGTATAGAGCTGTAGTCCTTCCATTCGTGCTCAGGTATGCAAAACAACTGAATGTCTTTCATATGTAGTCCCTCCGTGCCCTCCTAAATATCAAATGGCGCCATATAATTCCAGACTCAGAAGTGCTGGCACCTTCCAAGTGTGAAAGCATTCACACCATACTTCCGCGCTCTCAACTTCGGTAGACTAGTCATACACACCGCAGGGAGGACAGCCGACTATCGAAGAGGTTCTTCTATGGTGAACTCTCCACCGGGAAACGTTCGCTTAGCCAGCCAAAGTTGAGGTACAATGACAGCTTAAAGGAGGCCCGAAAGTGCTGTGGCATCCCATATTCCTCCTGCGAATCCACTGCTAAAGATAGAGCTGCCTGGAGATCCTAAGTGAAATCTGGAGTTTCAAAATTAGAAAATGTTCGCATATGGGCTTTCAGAGAGAGGCACCAGAAAAGGAAGGTTCACATAAGCTACATCCACTAGCTTGGGTTTGCCCCTGCATCTCCTGACCCTGCTGCAACAGACTATTCTTTCACAGATTCGCCTTATCAGCCACCTCCGCACCCACCAGAACCGTTAGTGACCAGGAGCCATAGTCTTCTTCGCCTGCGAAGGAAAAAACCTCATATAGATACGATTGAATTGTTGTGGTCCTTAGTGGCAAAATTGCTGGGGGGGGGGGGTCGGTAGTTTATTTGGGATAAGGTATTTTGAGCAAGAAGATTTTTTTATCATAAAGCGCTCGATATAAAGGTAAGGATAGATCGTTAATAGAATTAATGGCGATAAACTAGAGCAGAAAAAAAAAGAACCGTGAAGATTGAAGACATTCCAATAATGACCTCTCGAAACTTCAAAGTCAACATTTCTGAAATAACATTGATTGGCTAAGTGACAAGTTTCTCCACATTAATTCTCTCTCTCTCTCTCTCTCTTTATCTTTATATATATATATATATATATATATATATATATATATATATATATATATATATAGGAAAGGTTAAGGCAGACACGTTATTTCATGATAAATCGGAAGTTTAGGCCTATTACAGGCGAACCATCATCAGCTTCCGTCTTTATTGTACAGAAGTTTTTAAACGAATCTGTACAATAAAGACGGAAGCTGATGATGGTTTGCTTGAAATAGGGCTCAACTTCCGATTTACCATGAAACAACGTGACTGTCTAATTTGTTTCTTATATTTACTCTATATGTATTTATATACAGATATATTTAGAGCTCTCTTAGAGAGTTCCCCTACCACTGTATGTACCGGATGCTCCTTCTGATTCTTCTATATCTACACCAAATTCGGATAACACTGATATATATATATATATATATATATATATATATATATATATATATATATATATATATATTTAATTCAGATACTTTAATCCAAGCGGAAAAAGCAGGAAGGTAAATTCCAAAAACCCGATCCTACTTAATATTAAAAATTTTATTTTAATATTAAAAAATGATACAGGAAGAGAGCTCCATGTAATAAAATATTACAGAGCAAATATAAATTAAAAAAGGATTAATTCAATGATGTTGGATGATCATTTCGATATGAAAATACCCACGGGATATATATATATATATATATATTAGTATCGCTCATTCGGTAATGAATTAGAGCACTATGGATATTGTGCGTGTATAATGATAATATGCACACTAAAAAGTCTGCCCATTTCTTCTGAGCGCCCAGAATCGCCGACAGACGCCACTTCGGTCGGGTTTCAATCTTGTGTAAAAAGCAATCGGATGTCTAACGTACTGATGAGCTGTGATATAGCGAAACAGATCTGTCTGCGGATGATTAATTGGTTTGTTTTGGTAAATTATATTTTCTTATAGGAAAACTATCTTTATCTTTATTTTCTCTTACGAATCAAAGGTCGTATGAAAAAAGACTCAAGGTATCTTGTTTGTGTAATGAAAATAAGATTTTTTTCTTAAAAAATACCATGACAGGTTTCTAATATATTAACGGAACTTTATCTCTGTTCCTAATTTAAATTTGTTTGTTTTTTTTCTCATTTTTTGTTTTACTAAATTCTTATGCGTAGTATTTGGAATGTTACTGCCAAATTCTCCGTGATCAAATGCTGGTTTCTTCTTAACTATTTTCCGCGAAAATCTTCATGTTTTGTTTATGCGTTTCCACATACTTTCGCGATTCGTGGACTTGATTTGAACGATTAGCTACTTTCAAAGATGGAAAATCTCATTCGTGTTTTTACGACTTACAGCTTTCTTAAGAAACTTTCTTCTTTTTTCATTTAAAATTTGATAATCATTGTTTAATACTCGACAAAAAGAAAGAAAAAGAAAAGGAAAGGTACAAATTGCATGAAAAAAAAAAAAAATGAAGTTCTTTCTTGCCGGCTCTTGAATTTTTTTCAATACCAATTTCTAAGTTTTTCTTCTTTTCATTTAATCTCTTCATATCTTTTTCGTTTTATTTTTGTCAAATGCAACGTATATATATATATATATTTATATATTTATCTTTCCAAATTCCCACAAATATTTTTCTATTGTCCTTTATTTCTAAATTTCATATTTTCGATCTGACATTCTTTTATTCATTGAAAATTTCCTGACATCTTTCTTCTTTCTTTCTTTCTTTCTTTCTTTCTTTCTTAAGAAATTGTTTGCTCGTTTGTTTCTTTCTTTAAAATTTCCTTGTTATTTATTTTTTAATTTTCCTTCTTTCTTTCTTTTTTCTTTTATCTTTCTTTCTTTCTTTCTTTCTTTCTTTCTTTCTTTCTTTCTTTCTTTCTTTCTTGTTTGCTCGTTTGTTTCTTTCTTTAAAATTTCCCTGTTATTTATTTTTAATTTTCCTTCTTTCTTTCTTTCTTTTTTTCTTTTATTTTTCCTTCTTTCTTTCTTTCTTTCTTTCTTTCTTTCTTTCTTAAGAAATTGTTTGCTCGTTTGTTTCTTTCTTTAAAATTTCCCTGTTATTTATTTTTAATTTTCCTTCTTTCTTTCTTTCTTTCTTTCTTTCTTTTTTTCTTTTATTTTTCCTTCTTTCTTTCTTTCTTTCTTTCTTTCTTTCTTTCTTTCTTAAGAAATTGTTTGCTCGTTTGTTTCTTTCTTTAAAAATTTCCTGTTATTTATTTTTAATTTTCCTTCTTTATTCCTGTTTTCTTTCTTTTTTCTTTTATTTTTTCTTCTTTCTTTCTTTCTTTCTTTCTTTCTTAAGAAATTGTTTGCTCGTTTGTTTCTTTCTTTAAAATTTTCTTGTTATTTATTTTTAATTTTCTTTCTTTCTTTCTTTCTTTCTTTTACTTTTCCTTATTTCTTTCTTTCTTTCTTTCTTTTTTTCTTTTTTTCTTTCTTAAGAAATTGTTTGCTCGTTTGTTTCTTTCTTTAAAAATTTCCTGTTGTTTATTTTTAATTTTCCTTCTTTATTTCTTTTTTCTCCCTTTTTATTTTTCCTTCTTTCTTTCTTTTTTACACGATGATCAAAATAGTTAATTGTTTTCCGCCAGGCTTCGTAAATTGTCCATCATTTTATTCGCGATATTTACCTCCACTGCCTTTTTTAATGATATTTTTGCAACGTAACATGCATTTCTTTCTTTCTTTCTTTCTTTCTTTCTTTCTAGATTCTTTCTTACTTTCTTTCTAAATTTCTTTCTTTCTTTCTTTCTTTCTTTCTAAATTTCTAAATTTCTTTCTTTCTAAATTTCATTCTTTCTTTCTAAATTTCGTTCTTTCTTTCTAAATTTCTTTCTTTCTAGATTCTTTCTTTCTTTCTTTCTAGATTCTTTCTTTCTTTCTTTCTAAATTTCTTTCTTTCTTTCTTTTTTTCTAAATTTCTTTTTTCTTTCTTTCTTTCTTTCTAAATGTCTTTCTTTCTTTCTTCCTTTCTTTCTAGATTCTTTCTTTCTTTCTAAATTTCTTTCTTTCTTTGTTTCTTTCTTTCTAAATTTCTTTGTTTCTTTCTTTGTTTCTTTGTTTCTTTCTTTCTAGATTCTTTCTTTCTTTCTTTCTAAATTTCTTTCTTTCTTTCTTTCTAAATTTCTTTCTTTCTAAATTTGTTGACAGAGTTATTATATTTTTTTTCTTTCCTTTTCTTGCATGTTAATTAAAAAAGAGAATAATTTTGAAGTCCTTCTTTGTGGGATCGAGCGCTTTTCAACATCGTTTCGTAAATTTACTCCCCTTTCATTCGAGACAATCACTCTCTTTCTTCCTTTACTTTTTTCTTTTTCTTTCTTACATTGTTTGCTCGTTTGTTTCTTTCTTTAAAAATTTCCTGTTATTTATTTTTAATTTTCCTTCTTTATTCCTGTTTTCTTTTTTTTTTCTTTTATTTTTTTCTTCTTTCTTTCTTTCTTTCTTTCTTTCTTAAGAAATTGTTTGCTCGTTTGTTTCTTTCTTTAAAATTTTCTTGTTATTTATTTTTAATTTTCTTTCTTTCTTTCTTTCTTTTATTTTTCCTTATTTTTTTCTTTCTTTCTTTCTTTCTTTCTAGATCTCTTTCTTTCTTTCTTTCTTTCTAAATTTCTTTCTTTCTTTCTTTCTTAAAGCATAAGAATAATTTTAAACTTCTTTTTTGTCGTGTTTAGTGGTTTTCGTCAGCGCTTCATGAATTTTCTTTCTTTTATTCCCGACATTATTCTTTCTTTTATGATATTTTCCCATCAGTTAAGTGCCATACGTGATACACTCTTGGGCGATCATGTCTCGAAAGAGACATGACTGACTGGGCAGAAGATTTTCTGTCCTGCTCTTTACACTATGGCTGAAAGGAAAAGTAACGGATCGTATTAATAAGTAGTAATTAGTGGGGGATCAGTTTATTACTTCATAACAATAGAAAAATGATCCCCCATTTTTTGACCAGTAGAAGCTTTACTTATATTTCCAAATATTATCTTCATACAGTCAGTTAAGTGCCATACGTCATACACGCTTTGGGCGATCATGTCTCCCAAAAGACATGACTGACTTGGCAGAAGATTTTCTATCCTGATCTTTAAACTATAGATGAAGGGAGAAGATACGGATTGTATTAACACATAATAATTATTGGGGGATCAGTTTATTAACTAATAACAATAGAAAACCGATCCCCCACTTTATGTCTAGTAGATGCTTTACTCATGTTACTAACTATAAAATTTGGGTGATAATATTTCGAAAGAGACATAACTTACTGGGCAGAAGATTATCCCGCAGTAGGTTACCATAGCTTTCTGCGGTAGAATGGTTGCCAGCCAGGCTATAGAACCCAATCTACCCTGTTATTTAATTGGAGGGAAGAGACCGGATTAATACCTTTTTGTTCTGTTGTTTAACCTATAACTGGAGGGAAGAGACGGATTAATCCATCTTTGTCCTGTTATTTGACACATAACTGGAGAGTGATAGAAAGAAGGATTAATACCGCTTTGCCCTGTTATTTAACCCATGACAGGAGGGAAGATCCGGATTGATACCACTTTGTTTTGTTATTTAGCCCAATAACTGGAGGGAAGAGAGGGATTAATACTTCTTTACCGTGTTATTTAATCCATAACTGGAAGGAAGAGAGGGATTAATACTTCTTTGCCCTGTTATTTA
>JBBBDQ010000450.1:885000-907500 GCA_037127315.1 Ascarosepion bandense
TCTACTCTATTCCCTTCTGTTTTGTTTAACCCAATTCTCAATTCAACAGCATTTCCTATTCCATCTTTTAACCCCTTCCCCCTGTAAAGCTAGACGAAGTTAAATTTTCAAATTTTTCCCTTACATCTCTCTCTAAAAGTAAAATCTTAAAAATAGACGTTAATTGCAAATCAAAATTTTTTTGTGACGTAAATTTCTCAATTCTTAACCGTCTTTTTTATTTGTTTTCCATTTTGAAAAAGTGTTAGTTGCTGACGATATGTGAAATCTCTCTTAGGGATTTCATGTTGAATTGATCATACTACAACAATTTTGAACATTGAAAATTTATTTTATTTTATATTAGCTCTGCAATTTTAATTACATTGAGCTCTCCACCTGTATCATTTTTAATATTAAAATTTTAATATTAATTAGGATCAGATTTTGGGGATTTACCTTCCTACTTTTCCGTTTGGATTAAAGTTGTTATAATATATATATATATATATATATATATATATATATATATATATATATATTATAAAGGATTTTTAATTATTAGCTTGGATGATACATATTTCACCGCTTTGATGTTTTTAACCCGGCTCGTCAGATCCAAATGGTACAACAGTCAGTCAGTTAAGTGCCATACGTGAAACACGCTTGGGCGATCATGTCTGGAAAGAGACATGACTGACTGGGCAGAAGATTATCCCGCAGTAGGTTGCCATTGCTTTCTACGGTAGACTGGTTGCCGACCAAGGCTATAGAACCCAATCTGTCCTGTTATTTAACCCATAACTGGAAGGAAGAGACGGATTAATACCTTTCCCAAGGGTATTTGCGCGTAAGTGAATGCAATGAATTCAACTGGAATTCGAAATCGGCTCCCCGATTTCTCGTTCCGAGCCGATATCCACTGCACCACAACGCACATAAAACAAAACTCTTCTCTTTTATTTGATTCTCCGTAGACGCCCACATGTCCATATTAGGACAGACATTTGTGACGTTTATAAACGAAAAGGTTCTCGTTCATTCGAAAATGAGCCCCAAAGAAAGGGGAAGGCGGGGACATGGGAGGGTTGACGATTAATACGTGCAAGGAAAAGAGAAAGTTGAAAATAGAAAGAAAGCGGGGGAACCAAGCAAAAGAAAAAGAAAAAGGAGGGGAAGCAGATAAAATCGAAATGGAAAGCAAGAAGCGAGAAAGAAAGGGACCAAGAGACACAATAAAGAAGGGGCAGAGAAATATTACTCTGTTAAATTAAATAAATGAATTTAACATTGAGTTCTCTCGAGTTCGTCTCTTTTGGAACTTACCCGGATTACATACCAAGTGTACGATGTTATATATATATATATATATAGTATATCGAGGCAGCAAGTAATTTTCTAAACATACGCTGTTAAATATAAGAGACAATGAATGTCTATTATGTTTAATCATAAGCCGATCTAAACGTTGTATTTTTGCTTTAATTTCAGTTGAAAATAAAGACAAAAATTCTCCAACATTTGGATAATTATTTATTGGTTTTCTTCTAAGCTTTCGGCTCACATGAGAGGTTGTTTAAACTGAAATATTATAAATATAATGGTGATGGTGGATTTTATAATATTTTATAATTTTATAATATTTTAGTTTAAACAACCTCTCTGAAGATGGCTCATGTGAGCCGAAACCTTAGAAGAAAATCGATAAATAAATATCCAAATGTTGGAGAATTTTTGTCTTTATTTTCAACTGAAATTAAAGCAAAAATACGACGTTTAGAACGGCTCATGATTAAACATAATAGACATTCATTGTCTCTTATATTTAACAGTGTATGTTTAGAAAAAAAATATATGTATATATATATATCATCTTAACTAAAACCAGAACATGTACCACAAAAGATTAAGGCATGTGAGGCGGAATGACCGAAAGAGAATCCAAGATTTAGAAACAGTTAAAAAAATTCATATGCCAAAAATAAATATTATTTCAAAGCTTTAGATATTATTATGGAATGCTTGTAATATGGAATTATGGAATGCTTGGAATTATGGAATGCTTGTAATCCACGAATCACTCCCAATACAACTACTTATAACTTTTGAACGATTGTATCATTGTCATATTTTTGCATTATATCAAGTATTAAGAATATAGTAAATATGTTCCGCAAATTGGGGGAGAGAGTTATCTGTTATAGTGATCTGACTTCGAATCTCTCTATTTTTAATTTTAAATTTGCTTTTTATTACATAAGAATTTAATAAGAGGCTAGCAAATTTTTAGAAAATGCGTTGCAGAATTTGTGAACAACTGCGCTTAGACGATTGATCTCAATACTGAAGGTTTGGAGAGACTTATTCTGATCGATGGCTCATGACCTGGCTGAGAAGTACGTTCATTTTTGTAAAGAGAAACTTAGGTCGACTCGTGGTTAGCTTCAAAATGCTGCTAGAAAGATGGCAATAATAGTGGCTAGCGATGTACAATACTTTCAATGACACGTGTCTTATGAATTTTTATAAATAAAACATTACTTTTCATCAAAGATTAGCGAGAACTTTTTTAAAGATCTAATATATACTCGACCCAGAAATTCTGCCAGTCCGTAAGTTTAAAGACGACCACTTCTGCCACCAATACTATTGTACTTATGAGCTTGGAACGAAATTACGGTTTATGCTTGTCATATCAAAGTAATAATAAAAAATAGTAATCAAATTATACAACATTAAGGATAACAATATTATTTGTTTCATTTAAATGTGGTGACACTTCTTCTGTGTGCCCTGTCTCTTCAGGACATAGGCGATCATGGTTCTCCTCGTCTCCCTATCTCTTGTGGCTCTTAGTATGTTTGCTCCTGTAACACCTCGCAACCCCCGTTCCGTCATCCACCTGATCAGGCCCTGCAAATATGTTATCCGCTGCCTTCATCTCTCTGTTTTTCCTTCTATCTGGCCAGTCAGTATCAGGTTCTCCAAGCTCTTCTTCCTTATTGCGTGTCCCAGGAACTTCAGTTGTCTCTTCCTGATGCTCAATATTAATTTCATTTTCGTTCCTATTTTTTCCAACACCTCATCGTTGCTTGCATGCTCAGTCTGATATCTGCAACATCCTTCTGTAGAACCACATTTCCGCTTCAAGTTTTGTCCTCATTTGAATCTGCAACTTATATTTATCAATAAAGAGACTCAGTCCACATACAGTATGTATAAATGAGTTGGCAGACTACTGTTTGTGGTGATTTACTTTATTATAGGCAACTACTACAGGAAATATTCTGCCAGGTTAGAAAGAGATACTATCACTCAAACAATTGAATTACTAGAATGACGACGCTGTCTCATCATGATACTATTAAAATAGGTAGATGAAACAGCAAGTTCTATTTGAATACTTTCTTCCTTTGTTAATTCAAGCTTGCGCAACTTGCTTCCGGGTTCTGGTCAAATACCAGTTACTATCCATCTCCCGTTTTCCTAGTGACTATTTTTTTATTTTCTTTTTCCCAACTAATGATTTGTCATTCACTTTTACACTCTTATACCTTTTAATCTAACTGGCATTATCACTTCCTGCGGTGAAATTATACATACATACATACATATATTTTTTTCTAAACATATTTTGTTAAATATAACAAACAATAAATGTCTATTATGTTTAATCATGAGCCGTTCTAAAAATCGTATTTTGGCTTTAATTTCAGGTGACAATAAAGACAAAAATTGTCCAATATTTGGATATTTTTTTAATAAGTTGATTCTAAGCTTTCGGCTCACATGTACCATCTTACATGAGCCATCTTCAGAAAGATTAGAACCAACTTAATAAAATATTATCCAAATATTGGAGATTTTTTATCTTTATTTTCACCTGAAATTAAAGCCAAAATACGATGTTCAGAACGGCTTATGCTTAAATATGATAGACTTTTGTCTGTTATATTTAGCAATATATTTTTAGAAAATTATCTCCTGCCTCGATACACTATATACATATACATTAGTCATCTACATACAAGCCTGTTTCGATGTATCACAGCGCATCAGTATGGCAAAATACCCACTTTCTTCTGGCCGGGATCGAAACTCGACCAATTCGGTGTCAGTCGGAGTCGCTAATCCGTAAACCATTGGCATATGGAATCAGAGACAAGAAATTTTAGAGTGTTATATAAAAATGGTGTATACCCACTTCATTCACCGAAAGAACTCAATTCATTGCTGAAGAGTAATATTTTATATATATATATATATATATATATATATATATATATATATTATCATCCGCAGACAGATCTGTTTCGCAGTTCATCAGTACAGTTAGACTCCGATTGCTACATAACCCAGGCTTGAAACCCGACCGAAGTGTCGTCAATCGGCGATTCTACCCCAGAGCCACGCATATCATATAACGCACCCAATAGCTAGAGTGCTCAAATTCATTTTTACTGAATGAGCGAAGCGTACACGCTAGAGTGGCTACTGTTTTTCAAAGTCTACCTTACTTCTAGAGTGCTCAATATATATATATATATGTAATTGTGATATTTTTTGCGCCATTATTTATTTTAGTAGTTTTACTGATAAAAGACACATTGTCAAACATTTTTTTGTTATTGCAAAATGTTCGATATCTAGCTGGAGATAGAGGGTCAATAGATTTAGTGATTCGTTGGGGCTAGTTTTTTTTCCCTAACCTATTTCTATAAATATATTTCATGTTAACTGCTCGCATAAACTTTTCGCTACAGTAGTATAAGTCTTGTTTTTTTTATTTTGAACTGACCATTTTCCAGGCCCGTCCAGTTAAAGGTAATTCGTCTTTTAGAATTATTTCGTATGAATATATTTTTTTTTTTCAGAAGAACTGTGTTAACCTTATTTAATTCGTTTTTCATTTATTTGCTTTTGTTTATATTTAATTTTAGTTTTCCCGTCGGCTTACGAGAATGATATATTTCTTTCACTGCGTTTTTGTTTAATATAGTTTACTCTTTTATATATTGTTTTCTTTTGATGGAAACCTTTTTGGTTGTTTTTGATATTTTAACAATTTGTTACTTGTTTATTTGTCATTTGTTTGTTGTTTTTTTTTTCGTTTTATTTTGGCCGACATTTATTTTAAGTTTTAGGGTCAACGTCTAATTTTCTCAGACTACTGGTTTTGTTTTAATTTTAATTCGGCTTTAATTTTAAAATCTAGTTGAATTTTCTCATTATTTTCTGTTTCTTGGGTGAATTTTTATTCATTTATTGATTTATTTATTTTTGTAGCAGACGTTTTTTTAATTTTATTTCAGAGAGCAACGGTCATTTTGCATTGTTTAGTTTAATTTTCTCTTCTTTTTTTTGTTTTAATTGCTTTAAAATTCTTTGATTTTATTCTTTTATTACATTTTAATTTTAAATTGGTTCATGGATTTTTTTCCTAGTCTTACCAGTTTTGCTTCTTATTGTATAGCTTTATTTTGTATTGTTTTGATATTTTTTCCCCAATTTTTGTTATTATTGGTTGAGTTATTGTTGATTTTTCTCCCCAGTCTTTTTTATTGTTGACTAGCAGTTTAGCCCGGCGTTGCTCGGGTGTAATGAAAGCTTTACAACTAATCCATGGTCCTGGAGCTCAGACTCAGCCTAAAGAGTATTTGAAATAATAAAATAATTGCGACTATTTATCAATCGCTCCTAGTGTGTGTGTATATATATATATATATATATATATATATATATACATATACTAGCAGTTTAGCCCGGCGTTGCTCGGGTGTAATGAAAGCTTTACAACTAACCCATGGTCCTGGAGCTCAGACTCTTTGGACATTGGCACGAAAGACTAAAAAGCAATAGTTGTTTCCAGTTAAAGCGAAACCGTAGATTGAAAGAAAAATGAATGGAGGTAAGTTAAATTGAAAGTGATGTTTTGGTGCAAGGAATATTGTATAATCTACTTGGATCATTGGATGAGGCTATCTAAGTTATCTTAAGACAGATGAAAGCCAGCTTTCCCCAATCCTCATCTTAGGCCTTGGGCCCCAGTGTTTGTAAAGTTTACAAAAATAAATAATAGGTCATGTTACTGACGAGATTTGGCCTATTCTCAAACACACTGAATTGTTTCATGATAACGTTCAACTCTAACCATTTTGGACAACGCTTACAAAGAAATTTATTTTTGGTCCAAACTGTCTGTTAAGATTATTGCTTTTGTTTGTTTTTTTTTTTGTTTATTCTATTATGCATTCTTTTTTTATATTAATTTTTTACTTTTTGTTTGCAATCTTTGCTTCAGTTTTACTATCGGCACTGGCCGTCATCATCAGTTTTATTTTTTTGGTGGGGTGGGGGGTAACAAAGTTTTACAAGACTACAGTTTATTTTAATTTATCCATTTGCGTATATAGTTTCCAGTCATTTTTTATAATTGTGTCCCCCCCAAGCAAAGACATTTTACTGCCATTGTCATGCAGGGGGTTACATTTTCTTTTTCAATTATATCTCCCCGAGCAAAGCGGTAGCGCCACTGATGTGCAGGGGGCTACATAAGAGTAAAACAATTAGATAGACGAGAGTGAAGAGAGGGACGAACCAGTTAAAAAGGCGCAAGAGAGGGAAGGGAATATAGGTATGATGACTGTTGCAGAGGTGGAGAGAAAGGAAAACATATGCAGGATGGTAAAGAAAGAACTAGGGTCAGGGTGGTGAAGAAAGAACTAGCGTCAAGTGGTTAAGAGATGACTATTGGCTTTGCATTTAAATTCCTGGAGGTTGTCACATAGGAGGAATGTTATGAGAAAGAGTGACAGGTTACAGGGGGTGTCAGGAAGAGAGTATGAGAAGGAAGAGAATACTGATGAGAGTGGAGTGGACGGAGAAAAAAGCATGAGAGAGAGAGGATGTAAGTTAGTGAGATAGGAGATGACTATTGACTTTACATTAGAACTCTTGAAAATTGTAGCTGTCGGGAAAGCAAGTATGCGAAATGAAATTCCACAGTTGGGAAGTGCGAGAAAAGAATCGGATTTGCGTTTACAATTTATCAGTTTCACAGTAAAAGGGTGGAACCTAGTTACTAATCTTGTGGCTCGATGAAATTCATATATAATGGCTACCAGTGAGCAAAGTTCATCGGAGCAGAAGCCGTGAAAGTATTTGTAGAAGAGACACAGGGAAGCCACACTGCTTCGGTGAGAAAGCGACTGTATCCTAGCTGCCAAGTCGGGATCGATCACATTAGAGATTCTTCGTTGTATTTGGTCAAGGACTCCAAGGTGGATACCTGGAGCACCCGAACAGATATGGCAGCAGTATTCAATGCACAGGCGCTTGGTTGATTTGTATATGTGCAGGATTGTTTCAGACGGGAAAAGCTTCCTGGCCCTGCACAGAGGACTGACTTTCTTAGCAGTGGATTCAGCTATAGATTCTATAGATTTATTCCACTTATTTTTTATATCCTTTATTTGAAGTAACTTACGGAAACCTTTCTGAACAGAAACCCTTCTTATTTTTTATTATAAGCTTTTATGTTCGAATAGTCAATTTCTTATTTGACGTAATATATGACGTAATATATGACGTAATATATTTTCAGTTTCCTCTCTCTGGTCGCGACGGAGATTTATTTTATTTCTCTGCATTTTCACAGACATTCATTTTGGCTTAATTCTTAAGTTTATTTCTTTTAGTTTAGTTTCCTTTTCCTTTGTTGGCTAGGATTTGTTTTTGGCAATATTTTTTTTTGTTTTGTTTTCGCCTTCACCGATTTTTTACATTTTTTTGTTGAGCTTAAATTTCTTGTTCTTCGTTGGAGAATTTTTTTAGTCGTTTATTTTAAGTATTTGTTCATTTTCAATGTATAGTAAATTTTCAATGTATAGTAAATTAGAAAAGTCTGCTTCTTTTTTCTGTTTGAATCAAACAGTTTTCTTCTTATATATTTTTATTTAATTATTTATTTTTTCATTTTTATTCTTGTGCTGTGGACTTGATTTTATTTTTAACTTCTGATTGAGAATGACTGATTTTGTTTTGTTTTTTGTTTTTGTTGTTTTGTTTTTTTATTGTTTTTTGGGGTTTTTTTACGTTTTTTTTTAAGTTTCCTCCCAAAACCACATTAGATATAATTTACTAAAAAACTTTCCTGCTTGACAGCATTTGGAGAATTTTGTAATTAGGCAAATGATTACCAAAAGCCATTTACTAAGAAAATACCTTTCTGAGTCCGCTTTAGAAGCACACTTACCCGATAAAAATAGAACTATCCCCCAAAAACTAAAAATAATAAAAAAGACCAAAGTAAAGATAACCGAAAGAAAGACAATCGGTGGAGGTCCTACCCAGTTGTGTAACCATTTTAGATGATGTGTTGAGATTTCTTCATATATACATACATATATATATATATATATATATATATATATATATATATATATATATATATATATATATATTCTAAACATATGCTATTAAATATAAGAGACAATGAATGTCTATTATGTTTAATCATGAGCCGTTCTAAACGTCGTATTTTGCTTTAATTTCAGTTGAAAATAAAGACAAAAATTCTCCAACATTTGGATAATTATTTATTGGTTTTCTTCTAAGCTTTCGGCTCACATGAGCCATCTTCAGAGAGGCTGTTTAAACTGAAATATTATAAAATCCACCATCACCGACGATATTAATTTGTGTTGACATAAAACTCCGCTTAATATAGATTAATATATATATATATATATATATATATATATATATATTAATCTATATATATATATATCTGTGTGTGTGTGTGTGTGTAAATTAAATTTTGGACTAGAAGAACAGTTTATTGTGCTTTCATATATATATGTATATACCTACAATATTTATGCTAAGACATTTCCGTCAGAGAATTTTTTAAAAAAATTATAAAAATCTCATAAAAGAAAAGGTTCTAAAATGGTGTCGTTTTTAATATTGGACAAATTTTCTCTCAAAATTTGTTTCTTCACAAAAGACACATTGATCAATGATGTCTTTCGGGATGAAACCTTAAATTTTCAAGAAAGTGACTGTTATTAATTTTTATGTATCGTTACTGCTGCGTACAGCCAAATATTGTGCAGAGTTTCCCAGCCGTGAGACCATAATTCAGAATGAATACAAGGTTCGGCTCAGTAGCTATAACAGTATTCGAGGTACCTCTCGTTTAGAGAAGAACACCTTGTTTCCTATCTCAGTCAATTTGACCAAAGATGCCATTTCTGTCCGCATTAACCACAGATGGTCCTTCAATATCATGCTCGAACGCTCGGCCTTCGTCTCTGACTTCAAGTGAATAGACATTTGCGGCTGGAAAAAGGTGGCCATCGTGAATAACTGAAAACAAACTTCTTGGAAGTGTTAAAGACGCTGGTTACCTTTCCTCCGGAGACGAAGGTCTTTAAACCTCCGGCCACAGGCGTTTCCAAATCCCACATTGGCCAATATTGATAGTTCAACGGCACCTGTAATGGGCCTCTCAGTGACTTAGAACGGTGCGTACAAATCCTTGTTTCGGTTTCATCCCAGATTCCTAAAACAACCGATGGAGTCTGCTAGTGTAAATAAAAGAAAAGAAAAAGAAAAGGGAAAAGCGTGTTGTTGTTAGGGACAGAACAAAGAGCTAAACAGCGGGGCTTCAGTCGCCTAAACCCCCCTAGGACCATAGTCTCCAACAACCACACTTATTTCACCCGTTCTAAGGGTGACGCCCCGGCGGCCCATCCATCAATTCTGACGAAACCTCAAAGAGAATGCTACCACAGGAGATATAAAAATTACATGGAAAGTGGGAGTAGAAGCAATAACCATTGGGAGAGTCGAGCCTCTCGTCTTCCATAATTTTAAAAAATAATGGCTCTATTGCCAGTGACACGGTTATTTACCCCTATTCCTTCTAAAATGACCTCATTCAAAAATAAAATAGCAGCTTTATGTTTAGTCTCTTCCACGCAAAGCACACCAATTTCCGTACCAATACCTATCCTTCAAGTGACCCCAAAGGCAAGACACATCGATAAGATAAAGAAGACCAGAAAAAAAAGAGAAAAAATGACTAGAAAGGAAAAAAATAGTAATCAACTTCCCAAAATCGAGGAAGATGTCGGTCGAATATCCGAGTAACATCCTGAAAAAGGCTCTGGACCATTCCGAAAAAGTAAAGACTAGATTTATTTTTTAAACATAAGGAGTGAAGGAATGATATCGAGAAACCCCGAAATTTATCGAAAGCTAAGTGATGCTGAGCATCAGGAAGAGACAACTGAAATTCCTGGGATATGCAATGAGGAAGGAGAGCCTGGAGAACCTGATACTGACTGGACAGATAGAAGGGAGAGACAGAGGAAGGCAGCGGATAACATATTTGCAGGGCCTGATCAGGTGGATGACGGAACGGGGATTGCCAGGAGCAACAGGAGCAAACATACTAAGAGGCACAAGGGATAGGGAGACGTGGAGAGCCATGATCGCTTACATCCTGAAGGGACAGGACACATAGAAGAAGAAGAAGTGAATATTTACAGTTTTTCCATCTGCCTGGAGTGCGCAGCAAATACGAAACATGATAAAGGCATTTTCATGTTTTCTCGTCAAATTTAAACTGCAAATATTTAAATCCAATTTTAATTGCGATGTACTGGGCAGCGGATTATGTTCTGCACTGGCTTCATTGTAATTTTTATTCTTTCACGTCCAGGCACCCATTGTTTCTCGCTGGCTTTGTACTCCATTTACGATTCTACTTTGAACTCAATTATATATATATATATATATATATATATATATATATATATATATATATATATATATTAACATGCCCTGTGGAGATAGAAGAATCCAAAGGAGTATCCTTTACATATGTAATATAACAATCTGGCCCCACCCGAGGAAGTGATGCAAGCGATGGTGTTTCCCGTCGGTGAAGGGGTCGGCGAAACGACAAGACAGGTGTTTGTGAAATACATCCTGTCGAGGCCGGAGCGGATGTCGTTTGACCTTATTTCCGACAGCGGCGGAAATGACTACGGAGACAAACAGAACAGGTGTCTCTGGGAATTACGTAGGCGTTGCGTGGGCGAGGCAAAACCGGAAGGAAAGTCCCCGTTCTAGAAGACTATATAAAGACCTCGACACACGGATTCGCCAGCAGAGAACGGCCAGTGGAAGCAGAGAAACACCACAGGCAAGACTACACTCCCGTCAACCCATTCTATGTGCGCTCTCACCCTTCCGTTCTCTATTCCACTCGGTTCGTCGTCATTAATAAAAATATAACCTTATATTTTTATATATGCGTGTTTGTTGTTTTGTCGTCGTACGGCGATATATAACATACGCAAATTGGTGCCCAGTGACTTGCTGTTTTAAGACAACAACAACAACAAAACAGATAGATACGAGCTTGGTTACCACGGCGACAATTGAAATTCAACGGAATTAAAACTACCAGATAGAAGACGAAAATAGAAAGCAATCGGACGACATCAACGAAAGGTAGGTGACTTTTGATTCGATCTTGTGTGTGTTCTGCTCTTGTTCATAAGTTTATAATAAGTCTAATTAAAAAAAAAAAAACAGCATACTTTTGCCGATTTTGTTCAAGGTCTGACCCTAGAATTGAGAAATGTGGCTTGTTCGGTGTCGAACACTTTAAGGGGAGAAACTTTTTTTAAAAAATATACAGCCATTAGCATGCAAAGAAGATGGTGGTTATAGTGCTTGGTTGGAGGATATGGAGAGGTATTTTAAAGTTGTGCACGTGGCAGAAGAAGACAAGTGTCAGGCAGCTCTTCTCACAACAAGGGGAGCTGTTGGACACTATGTATATAGACTAATCTCTAATAACCCACAACTCACATGGAAGGAGTTCAAAACTTCTTTAAAGGAATATTACGGATTGGTTTTAGACCCCGACGCACGGTTAGTCGAATTAGTGAACATTAAGCAGGGTAGAACGGAGGGGGTGCAGGACTACATGCAGAGAGTAGTACGCCTAGCGGAGGGCGCATATGTTGGGGTTGACGGGAGGAATGAAGTTGTGACAAAACAAGTTCTAGGATTTTTCATAAAATGTCTAAAGGATCGGGAAATAAAGATGGCAGTTATGAAGGATGAGCCACAAACACCAGAGGCTGCCTATCAGAAAGCGTTATCTGAGTTGAGATGGAAAATTCGACTCGATGCAAACTCTGAATACGAAGAGGAGCCTATGGAAATTTGCCACTCTCGGAGACGAGTACCGATAGAAGCCGTAAGCCCCGCTGAATCTAATACTAATAATAATAGGAATAAGAACAATAGAAAAGTTGGTAATAGGGGAATTAAATACAAGACTCGTGAGCGGGAGAGGAACGGGAGCGTTGTTAGGTGTTGGAATTGTGGGAAAGAAGGCCACATAGCGAAATTTTGTAGACGCGCCCCGGGAAACGGCAGAGGTCCGTTCGTGCGACGCCCAACGAACGGAACAAGACGGTACCAACGCACATAGTTGGTAATATGGGCGCGCCAAATTCCATCTTTATTAGAATAGAACGTAGACCTTATAGGGCATTGGTAGATACGGGAGCAGAGGTATCGGTTATAAGCTGTAGGGTATTTAAAAAATTGCGACTGGGACTTGAACTGCAAAAGAGGGACATTAAACTTCGAACTGCGAATGGATCCCCGTTATACGTTGAAGGCCTTTGTCGTCTACAGGTCCAGATAGGAAGTAAGTCCATACCCCATGATTTTTTAGTCGTGAAAAATCTCAATAGAAACGTTATACTTGGCCGAGATTGGCTGATGCAGAACGGGGTGAGAATGTATTTCGATTTCGGGGCATTGAAGACTGGTGAAGAATACGTGGCATTAGAGGAGGATGTTCATATTTCCTCTATTGTTAGGTTAGCTCAAAAAGTAACATTAAGACCTCAACACCTGCATGCTTGTCTGGGATTAACCAGGCTGAGAAATGGACGTGGCAAAGAATATGAAATCGAACAGCTGAGTAGTGGATATGTTAGCAACTTATGTGGTATATCAGTAGCCAACGCAGTTGTAAAAATGCCAAATCTCGTAAGTTTCAGTTGCTGATAATGAATAACACTAACCAGACAATCACTTTGAGACGGGGATGTCCGCTGGCTAAATTGGAAAGGGCAGGTAATATTACTGAAATTACTATGCCCGATAAACAAAAGAATAAAAGTCCTGATGTAGATTTGGAACAGGTACATGTACCGGAGGAATTCAAGCCTGAAATTAACAAATTGCTAAATAGAAATAGGGACATGTTCGTTAGTGACGACAAGAACCTGGGCAGAACCGATACTGTGGAGATGCGTATCGATACTGGAACGCATGAGCCCATAAGAAAACGCCCATATCGCACACCCCTCAAACAAAGAAAGACAATGGATTCAGCAATCGACGAAATGATGCAGGCAGGTGTAATTGAGAGATCCAATAGCCCGTGGGGTTTTCCAGTAGTTTTAGTAGAGAAGAAAGACGGTGGTAAGAGATTTTGTGTAGACTTTAGAGCACTTAATAAGATTACAAAGAAATATGCTCGACCTCTTCCTGTCATCGATGATATACTGGCATCACTTGGTTCGGCAAGGTACTTTTCGAAGCTTGATTTAAAATCATGGTAATTTTCTTCGTTTTCTATTGAACATTTCTCGGTCAGACTATGAATGATATGTACTGCAGATAATGGTAGTTTTTTCTGTGTTCAAACATAGTATGTTTGAAATTAAATTAAATTAAATTAAGTTACATGTGTAACAATAAACTCGAGCGGAAACACGCATGGGGTTGGTCAAAGGTCATTTACTCGATGTCAGTTTAGAAACTGGGGCGCGGTTATCGCCTATGATCATATGGTCGTGCATCGAGGCGTCTACGCGTATGGACAGAGTCGAGAAAGGAAACGAACATTGAAAGTTACAGAAACTTAAAAAAAAAAAAAAAAAAAGAACATTATGAAAATTCCACAATGGACACGAACATTGCTGGGTTGCCGATGTAGGCTCCCCCATATATTTTTTTTTTGTTGTTTTGTTTGTTTCGGCGTGCACATGTTTTGTACAATTGTCGGGCTTGTGTGGCATGGGGGGGGGGTGTGAGGGTGTTGCGCTTAAAATGTTCTTAGGTGAACATTTTGGAAAATGGGAGGGCGAGGAGTGTAATATAACAATCTGGCCCCACCCGAGGAAGTGATGCAAGCGATGGTGTTTCCCGTCGGTGAAGGGGTCGGCGAAACGACAAGACAGGTGTTTGTGAAATACATCCTGTCGAGGCCGGAGCGGATGTCGTTTGACCTTATTTCCGACAGCGGCGGAAATGACTACGGAGACAAACAGAACAGGTGTCTCTGGGAATTACGTAGGCGTTGCGTGGGCGAGGCAAAACCGGAAGGAAAGTCCCCGTTCTAGAAGACTATATAAAGACCTCGACACACGGATTCGCCAGCAGAGAACGGCCAGTGGAAGCAGAGAAACACCACAGGCAAGACTACACTCCCGTCAACCCATTCTATGTGCGCTCTCACCCTTCCGTTCTCTATTCCACACGGTTCGTCGTCATTAATAAAAATATAACCTTACATTTTTATATATGCGTGTTTGTTGTTTTGTCGTCGTACGGCGATATATAACACAATTAATGGTAGGATAACTCTCTACAAGAGCTCTAAACATATATGCATATAAATACATATAGAGCAAATATAAGAAAAATTAAGACAGACGCGTTATTTCCTGGAATAACACGTCTGTCTTAATTTTTCTTACATATATATATATATATATATATATATATATATATATTGTAAAAATGTTACAGAAATTAACGAATTTTAACGAAACTTGGTTATAAACAACCGACAATTTGAAATGAAGTGTTTGAACATTATTTTTTATCGATACTCGTATTTATGTAGACATTTTGTTTTTTAATTAAACAGTATTATATATTTATATCTACCGGCCTGATTATTTACGATCAATTGTTATTATGAAAATGTTTGCTATTCGGCCAGATTCGAACCTGCGACCCCTATTTACAAAGGGGAAGCATGCCATTTGATCTGGTAACGTCTTAGACCTCTCGACCACGAACAGCCTCCAGTCAAAACGAGGTTTTTATCAAGCATATATAACACAATTTTCAATTCATCGCAAACAGACATATCTGCTCTGAAATGTATCGTAATGTCAACAAATGTAAAAAATTTCATTTCAAATTGTCGGTGTTTATAACCAAGTTTCGTTAAAATTCGTTAATTACCGTAATATATATACAATTGTTGACATTACGATACATTTCAGAGCAGTGATGTTTGTGTGCGATGAATCGAAAATTGTGTTATATAGGCTTGATAAAAACCTCGTTTAGACTGGAGGTTATTCGTGGTCGAGGAGGTCTAAGACGTTGCCCGATCAAATGGTAGCTTCCCCTACGTAAATAGGGGTCGCAGGTTCGAATCCTTCCGAATGGTACACATTTTCGTAATAACAATTTATCGTAAATGATCAGGCCGGTAGATATAAATATATAATACATTTTAATTAAAAAACAGAATATCTACTTAAATGCGAGTATCGATAAAAGATAATGTTCAAACAATTCATTTCATATATATATATATATATATATATATATATATATATATATATATGTGTGTGTGTGTGTGTGTAAAAATTAAAACAGACATATTATTCCATGGGTAAGTGGAAGTATAGGTCTCTTTCACGTCAACCATCTTCAGTTTCCGTTTTTATTGTATAGAACATTGTAATCTTCTGTACAATAAAGACGGAAACTGAAGAAGGTTCACCTGAAATAGGCCTAAACTTCCGCTTAACCATGGAATAACGTGTCAGTTTTAATTTTTTGAATATATTTGCTCTATATGCATTTATATACATATATATTTAGAGCTCTCCTAGAGAGTTATTCTACCACTTTATGTACAGGATACTCTATGTCTACACCACATGATTATATATATATATATATATATATATATCAACGGTTTAAAGCCAAAACTCTTCTCCGCACCGAAATTATTCGCGATTTACTCGTCGCCGACGATGCTGCTCTGGTAGCCACCTCCTTCGAAGAAGCCCAGGCTCTTCTTGATCGTTATTCTGCCTCGTGCAAAGCCTTTGGATTGACAATTAGCATAAAAAAGACTGAGGTAGTACATCAACCACACCCTACTCCGAAACAAGTTGAAGGTGTAAGGCAAAATCCACCTGAGTATAGATTTCCTGAGCGTAAACTGAAAGTCGACGGTCATGATATAAATTATGTCAAGTCCTTTCCTTACCTCGGTAGCAAGGTGAACCAAAGAGGTTCTGTTGACGATGAAATTGTACACAGAATTGCTAAAGCCACTTGTGCCTTTGGAAATCTTCGTCATCGCTTGTGGGACGAAAGTGGTATTCGACTAGACACAATAATCTTTGTTTACCGTGCTGTTGTTCTTTCCATTCTTCTTTACGGCTCTGAATCGTGGACTCCGTACAGACATCACATTCATCAGTTAGACGTATTCCACAAAAGCTGTCTACGCTCCATTTGTGGTCTTGGCCTCCGCGACAAGGTTTCAAATGCTGAATTGTTCACAAAATGCAAAATATCTGGAATCGAACCATTCCTTATCCAATCGCAATTGCGGTGGGCTGGTCACGTCTTGAGGATGCCTGATGACAGAATTCCGAAGATTGCGATGTACAGTCAGCTGGCAGATGGGAGAAGGAATGTGGGACGGGATTGGCTTAGGTACAAAGACAAGTTGAAGAGTAACCTGTCTGCAGTGAACATACCATATGGAGGTCTTGAAAATGTAGTGAGTGACCGCAAAGAATGGCGATCACGGTGTTTTGAAGGTCTCCAGAAGTTTCAATCTGAAAGCATAAACAAACTGAAAGAAAACCGAGAAAGAGCAAAACGACTAGCAGCGGCACCACTATCTGCAGCGGTCAGTCTACATTCATGTTCTATTTGCGACCTTGTTTGCAAATCACTTGCTGGACTGAAAAGTCATCAGAGGCAAAAACATAAATGAATTTTATAAATATAAGTTGTCTGAACCTCATACGTCGAAATCGACGGGAGAGTCCATCATATATATTTATATAAACTTATTTATAAATGTCTGTGTGTGTGTCCGTTACCTATAGATTCCGAAACGGCTGAACTGATTTTATTGAAAATTCACACAGTTGAACTATAAGCGTCTGCGAGTGTTTTTAGATAGTTTTTCTGTCGAGGTACCCGCGATAAATATCGAAAATCGATAATCGAAAAAATCGGGTTATTGAAGGAGCAGTCCGATTTTCATCAAATTTTATACACTCATAGACAAAGACATAAGAAACGATATTCAGAAGTTTCAAGGTTGCAGTTCTTACAATAGTGCAGAAAATCGATAATATATATATATATATATATATATATATATATATAAAGCAACATGTTTGTGTGTGTGTCTAGTTTATCTGCCTGTATGTGCTGTATACACATTCACAATTTTTATCCGATTCTCACAAATCTTCACACAAATATTCTTTAGTCTGAGTTCCAGGACAATGGGATTAGTTTTACAGCTTTCATTAAACCCAAGCAACGCCGGGGTATACTGCTAGTATATGTATATATATATAGTGATAGCTTGAATTTCCAAATAGGCCAAACATCTTTCTAAAAGATAATTTACTATTTGAATATTTGACCAGCTTCTGTTCAGAAGAAATTTTGGCCGAGAACTTTTCATTGTGTCTTTATATATATATATATATATATATATATATATATATATATATATACACAATATTTATGCTAAGATATTTCCGAAAGGGATTTTTTTTTTCAAATTTCCCTTCTGACTTATCAATTCGTTTTATTGGGAGCGTGCCACCACTTTCACTCGACGTGATTGATTACAATTTTTCTTTTTTCTTCAGAAGACACTCGTTTTTGTTCACGCGAGACGCATTGCCGCAAACAACATGGCGGCTGTAACAAAATGGCGAAAATGAGCGAATGTGTGACAAGTGCATACGAACATTTTTCATTTTCTTTGAGATCTCTTCTCGCTGTTTGGCCTGAAGGACGAATAACCCCATTTGAAAATTTGCATTTTTTTTCTTCTTTTCTTCTTCATTTTTTCTTCTTTGTCTTATTATTGTTGTTACTATATCTCTCTTACTTAAATTTTATTTTTTCACTTTAGTTCATGTACTACATTTTTCTAACACACCTTAGCACTTCTTCATCTTGGCATTTTATTCTTCCTTATTAAATCACGAGTGTACATTTGCCGTCTAAACTGACAGTAACATTTTGAGAGGATTATACATACACACATACACACACGCACACACACACATATATATATATATATAGCTAAATAGCGGCTGGTCGGACCAACATCCGAAAAAGTACTCAATGCACACCCAATACACAATATAGCAAATATGCAGGGCTACCGATATGTTAAACAGAATAGACACAATTTACTTGCTACCCAGGTTTCAAAACCTGGGTAGCAAGTAAGCGGTGTCTGTTCTGTTCTTTAATATATATGTCATCCACAGACAGATCTGTTTCGCTGTATCACAGCTCATCAGTACGGTTAGACACCCGATTGATTTTTACTCAGGATTGAAACCCGACCGAATATTAAAATACTAATAACGCAACTGTCTCGATTTCAATTCCTGGTTGTGGATGCACTGCTGATGAGTCCCAAATATAGAAGGAAACGGCCCTCCACTGCTTTCTGCATTCTGTTGGGGTCTAATAAAACACTCTTGATGAATTATGTAATTATTTCAAAAATCCTCCTACAATTTCAGATCATACATATGTATGTATGTATGTATGTGTGTGTGTGTGTGTGTGTGTGTGTGTGTGTGTGTGTTCGTTACTATTCACTAACATAACTACTTGTTGCGTATTTATTTTCGCGGTGGCTTGTATTTGTGCTAATTTCGGCCATAATATGTTCGACGTACAAAAGGTTAGGAACTTGATATAATTTGTATTACGCAGTGTAATCTTTCCAGGTCGCTGACTGCTTTCGTATTCGACTAACTGTCGACTACTATCGTCCAACATCGACTGACCCTCGTTTCTCTTACTGCTGCTACTTAAATTAGGTGGGAGAGTCTATTCACTATAGAATAGGTGTGTTTCACTATAACATTACTTCAAAACATAAAATCATAAAACAATAATGTACAGTTAAAAAAAATCTTGTGGCAAGGACGGTTATAACTGGTAAGTTTAATAACTGGTAGCAAAGAGAATAAACTGAGCCTACTCTCCCTCTCTCTCTCTCTCTCTCTCTCTCTCTCTATATATATATATATATATATATATATATATATATATGTATTGAGTGGTTAATACTTAGTTTTTGGTTCTAAAAGGGTTAGACCAGTACACATTTGTATTAAAAAGTGTTCTATACAATTATATTGTAGACCTTTAAATATTTTTTCATTTTTAAACGAGTTATTACGCTACCTTGGTTTCTACCATGAGTGGTGTCTTTAGGCGATTTTTAATAACTGATTTTAAAAAAGGAAAAACGGTAAAAAAGGTAAAACTAGTTATTAAAAATCGCCTGAAGGCCCCACTCATGGTAAAAATGAAGGTAGCGAAATAACTCGCTTAAAAGTTAATATATATATATATATACACACAACGGTCTACATTATAATAGAGAGGACATTTTTTTAATAAGTATTTTCTTATTAACAGTTGTAGATTTCAAACTAATTATAATACAAAGAGTAATATTCCGTCTGTTTTTCTTTTTTTAAATTTTTTCTTCATTATCTTCTATTTTTCTTTTTTCCTTCATGTTATTCGTTTCTTTAATAATGTTATTATCTTTCCTCTTCCCAATTTTCTTCTCTTTTCTTATTATTCTCATTCTTTCTACGCGTCAGTTTTTATTGTTTATCTTCTTCACATTCTTATTCTTTCTTTTTGATAATTTTTTTTGGTAATTTTTTCATTCATATTTTCATTTATTTTGCATTTTTCGTTTCCCAGTTTTTTTTCATCACCTTCCACTTCATTCCACTCCCGTTTATCATTTCCCTTCTTCATATATAATTACCGTCCTGTTCGCCTGATTTATTTCATTGCTTTTTTCCTCCTTCCTCTAACTTTCATGGCTTCTGCTCAGACGAACTTAAGTCACTGATGCCTCCTCAACAGGTGTTTACTCGTGCAACCAGACTGGCAACTGGGCCCCACCCATTCACAGTCAGGTTAGCCAAATGCAGACGACAATTCTACTCCTTCAGCTTCCTCTCTCGCACTTCCCGCCTGTGGAACTCCCTCCCGTATTCTTGCTTTCCTGACGGCTACAACCTCCTGAAATTTAAATGCAAAGTCAATACTCATCTACTAACCACTGGACTCTAGCTCTCTCCCCACCCCTGTATAACCTTCCCTTTCTCTCCACCTATGTATCTGTCATTGCACCTGCTTTCTATTGTTCCTTTCTAACTAGTTTGTACTCCTCACTCTTTTCTAATTAATCTTTTTACATTTATGTAGCCCCCTGCACATCAGTGGCGTTTCTGCCTTGCTCGGGGTGAAATGATTAAAAAAAAAAATCACATTTTCTTTTCATTGTTTTTTTCGTTCACTTTCTCTTCTTTTTTTAATAGACCCTCTTCAGTTCTTCCTTTGCTTGTCGTTAACATCTGTTCTTCAAGTCCGTCTCTTCTTTGTTCTTCATCATCCTTATTGATCTTTTCCTGGACAGGACGGTAAACTGCAACTGACAGCAAGGCCTCTGATTGGAAGGTTGTGAGGTGCAGAGAACCATCTCTTATTTGCTGTTGTTCCCAGGTCCACCCTTACCCGGCGTGGTAGCACCTGTTAGAGTCCCAGCTATGGACAAATAGTTAACCCCAAACTGGGGTCAAAACACTATAAAAGTATAAAATTGCTTTTATAGAAATATATTTACAAAGAAATAGATTTTTATAGAAAAAAATACATTTTTGAAGAAAAAATTATTACCACAAAATGTTTGGAAAGAATAAATTCTCAGATGATTTTTGGATACAAATCCTGACGAAATTTTCAGTTTTCTAAAATAAAAAAGAATAAAAACAAAATGTTCGTAATATCTGATTAAATTAATATTCTCACAATAAGCAAACATTAAAAAATATCTTAAAACCCCACATGTTTCGCATTAAATGACCCACAGAGGTGTTGATATGCCGTTAAGCAAAACTCCCTCACTCACTCCTTTTTGATCGGCAACCTCTTACAGAAGTTCTTGCTATCATTTTCTCTCTCGTTTTTTTAGGTCTACCATCTTGTCTCCATTATTCCTCTTTACCTGTTTTTTGTTTGCCACCCTCTGATAATCTCTCTTCTAGTAGGTTTTTTTTTTACTGTTTGTCTCCCTCACTTCTCTTATGACCCCTATGCACTTTTCTTGTTTCTCTTTCTATGCCGCTATGTGGGCAATGTCCTCCTCTTCCTCCTCGTCCTCGTCTTCTTCTTCTTCTTCTTCTTCTTTTACTCCTCCTCCTCTTCTTCTTCCTCCTCTTCTTCTTCTTCTACTTTTTCTTCTTCCTTTTCAGCTCCTCCGCCTCTTCCTCCTCCTCCTCTTCTTCTATTTTTTCTTCTTTTTTCTCCTCCTCCTCCTCTTTTTCTTCTTTGACTTCTCCTCTTCTTCTTCTTCTCTTCCTCCTCTTCTTCTTTTCCTCCTCTTACTCTTCTTCTTCTTCTTCTTCTCACGGACTTAATTCCTTTTCCTTTCTAATCTATTTTTTATGACTCCTATTTCCCGTTTTTCTTTTCAATCTTTCTCTTTCTTTCGATCAATATTTCTGTATTTCTTTTTATATACTTCTTCTTCTTCCTCTTCTTCTTCTTTTCTTTCTTCTTTTCCTGTCTTTCTCTTTTTTTGACAGTCTTAATTTAACTCTCATTTCTGTATTTTCCTTCCTTCCTTCCTTCCTTCCTTCCTTCCTTCATTCCTTCCTTCATTCATTCATTCATTCTTCTTCTTCATAATCTTCTTCACTCTACTTCTTCTACAAACATCGTTTTGTTTACCCCTTTTCTTATAACTCCTATTCCTCGTTCTTCTACTTTTTTCTTTTTCTTTTTATTGCCATTTATCTTTTAATTCAACTTTCTATTTTTTGCTTCCTTCTTTTTTATCTTTTTCTTTTCTTCTTCTTTTCATTCTTGGATATTATCAAATGTTTAAACCTATCACATCCTTCTCTTCCGGTCTCATTCACGTTCTTCTGATTCATCATTCAATTCCTTTATATTAACTTCCCTCTTCTTTCTTATTGTTTTCTTCTTTTCTATCTTGCTCCTCCTCCTTCTTCTTTTTCAATTTCTTTTCTTTTTCCAAATTTAAATTTCTTTATTATTACTCCAATTTATAAATACTCTCTTTGTTTCTTCTTCTCAATTTCTGGTACTCATTTTATTGGCTTT